>CABEGB010000672.1:0-301547 GCA_901521435.1 Crematogaster levior | reverse complement strand
CACTTTTTGTATTTCGTATGCATTCCTAGAAATATCTGCTAAAGTTCTCGACATTGTTAGAGAGCAATCGAATCTATCTTAACCGTGACGCTTCTTCCTACGAAAAAAAAGCACGAACGGAATTATTGGATGTTTGCTCGTCGGGGGAAGTAGCTTAACGGATGAGAACGTGAGCAGACTTTCGATGCCGCAGAAATAAACGGAAGACACGGAAGTTCTCATTCCGCGCGCTATCCGCTCGGCTATATTTCCCGAACTTTAAAAAGCTGCGGAATTGTCACGAGAACGATCAACGGATCGAATATCGTATTTCTTCATACTGCTAAATCTCATTCGTGCAACCAATCGACTTTCACAATATAGAGGAATCATTTTTTTTATCAGACATGGAAACATATAGAACATATCAATATGTGTGTATAAGAGAACTTTGAAAATGTTGAATATTGAATAAAACGTGATTGTCAATATGTGCAAGAGAACTTTGAAAAATTATATAATAGACGAGATTTTATGACAACACGTAAAACTAAATAAGCGATATTTTTTCAAAATATCTTAAGCATAATTAATAATGCAGCAGCAAGTGAGTTTTATATTTTAGCAAACTTTTGTTATTTATTTAAATATTTTTTATTTTTTCTCTGAGTTCCTTATACAATGTTGACACGTTAGATTGATATTATAATACCAATAAAAGACTATTTAAAAAATACAAAACATCTAGCACAACGTTAATAAAATGCGCTTTTATCATGAATAATATGTAACGTGTACAAAATACGCGAAAGATGAAATAAAGAGGAAAGCATGAGACAAACAATTTTATGATAGACACGTAAATTTTAGCAGTAACATAAAATCCCGTCAATTCGAAAATTGCGTGGACACAACGTAGTTTTTTGCTTCATGTAAATTTCAATTAAAACGATATATCACGAATAAATATCATACGACCGTTTATTCTCTCAAAACAACGAGGCGAGTATGCGGCCTGTGTTTCCGCACAACGAAATGTTTTCCGCCTCACCCTCCTATCACGATTACTCAATTAAATTAACCCAATCTGTACGCAATACGCTAGTCTCCCTTTTTATCTCTTGAAAAACTTGTTTCTTCATTGTCTGACAAACATCATACGTTATTGATTGTGTGTACTATAAATAAGTTGCATCGCTAACAAGAAATTTATACAACTCGGAACATACGAGTATACGAGTCATCACAACAAAACATTTAAAGTCACTTATTGTTAGTAAAAGAATTTTTAAAATATTTGATTGTAAGAAAGATATATGGAATGCATCAACCGTAGATAGAAAGTTAATATAACTTGGAATCAAATAGTCCACAGATATCTCCGGCTTGAAAGAAAACAATTTAAAAGCCGGTTTCCTGCCTATTCTTCAATTCATCGCGTACATCAGCGAAATGTATTCGCTATTGTTTGCTTTGGGGGAGTTTGTTGCTCAATGACCAAGCAGTAAGTAGTACATCCACGAATAAACGAGACTGTTCTTGCTGTTGTCACTCTCGAGTTGTCATTCAGAAAATAAAAGCTACAAAATTCCGTTTATCGCGTGTATGTGTAACGCGAGTTGCTATAGAGAAATCTCTGCTACCAGAGATGCGGATACGATACCTAACAAAGACGAACAAAGACTCGCCGTCGATCCGTTGGATCGCGACGAGATCTTCGCAAAGTTCCTGCGGACCCAGCGTACAATGAAGTCGAATGTATCGCGTATATAGTTGCTCGATTGTATGTATATACGTAATATACATGAATACGAAACAAAGTTATAACATCGTCAATGGCTGCTTTTCGCAAAGTTCCAGCCGACATAGTTAAATGAAAGATGAAATCAGTACCAATAGAAGTAGCTCAATGAAACTCGCATACTACGCTGAGCTATACGACTGGAATAGATTTTTTTTTGCGCAAACATGGAGGCTATGCTCCATTAATTTTGGATCAGGTGACGTTGATCTACGCAATATCAACTCTAATCTGCTAAAAGCAATTCGTCATGCGGTATCGGATTGCTAAAAATCGTTCGTTTTCACTGAAATTTATAAAATGCTCGTTCCATTATTTGTAAATATATATATAGAAAGAGACATAACAAGACATAAACTGTTCATATAGTAATCTTCGCACGATTTTATCATTCTTATTCTTATTCTTATTCTTAACATATTTTCTAATCAATTAACTTCTTAATTATTTTTTTAATAATTTTCATAGTTTTAATATATTTAAAAAAGATATTAAACCTGAAAAGTATTTCAGTCATCTTTATGCGAAAGTACGTCACGACAGTATTTCTTTCTTAAGACTCTGCTCGCGTTAGTGACATACATGCATACAAAAAGAGCAAGAAGATACTCTATGACATGTATAAGGACTGTAGGATACTCATATAATTTAAGAGTTAAAGAGAAGTTGGAAAGAACAGCTGAAACTAGAGAGAGAGAGAGACAGAATTATGACCTAAAAGCAGAACGGTATAAAAGTGAAAAAGAGAAAGAGACTATAATAACGAAAATTCATCTTAGCTTTGGAACAATTTCCTTGGAAAGTGTTGGGTTATTTTAACTAACAAAGGAATCGAAACGTTGTAAACACTCTGTGTGTGCCATTATTATTTTTATTATTATTAGAGAAACACTTTTCTTTTATTGTTATTTGCAATCTCATATGTTTTTAATAATAAAACGCGCTACGAGATGAAATTATTTATATAATATTATATAATATTAAATAAATTATTATCTCTTGACAGTCTTGCGCAATTTTGTTGAATGGATTGTTATTGAAACAGTATTTTATAATTATAAAATCTACTCTTCGTTGAAAAACTGATAATATAGAGAAAGTTGAATTGTTATTGTTTAAAACGTCAACTATTTCTATTATTGTATGTGGTATATATGTGATAGAATCATAGAATCAAATATTTCAGTTGTAGCATGAATATGAGTATGGCTGTTGCAGCCAATGCAACTGGACGCTACCAATTTTGGAAAACGCACATCTCGAGTTACACGCACGAAGTTAGACAGGTCGAATTGCAAAATAAATTTATTGTGCTCGATTGCGTGCTAAACAAAATCAAATGATATAAATAAATACACATTCCGCTGTTACGATTGCTATTAACTGAAAAAATCGAAATTAACCAGTCAGTCGCGATGATTAAAAAATCTCCTTATATATTGTTACTCTTTTATTCTCGGATTTTATCTAAAAATCTTTGCATATATATTTATATTTATATATATACGATATTATTAATTATTACATGATATATGAGATCAGAATTAAATCTTCTTTTACATGTAGCAGATAGAAGAATATGATCATATGATGATGTATTAAAATCTATAACTATGAAGGTTAATTTCGATGTGAAATTTAATCGACTCAAATTTCTCGCATATTTTCTGTAATATTTATGATAATCGACATGAGAATTTCGAAAGAAATTGACATTGATTTACGTCTGCATAGCATAGTGTGATTACCATGTTAAATATAATTATGACACGGAGTTGAGAGAATATAATCCTAGGGAATACAGTTGAACTAAAATTGTTTCATCGTGTAAAATTGGATACTTTTAACGTTACGTTATAATAACGTCTGCATTACGTATAACGGATTTAAAACTGCGCACAGTAAAAACATGCCACATATCGAATTTCTGGCGCACCATGAAGCTTTCCAGAGCCTACAAATATATATTTTAATCTTTTTCTCCACTCTACACAGATTAAAATCAAACAAGAGCTGCATGAAAATATTTGTGTACGTTATACCACTTGCAAAATTTTTAAATTTAATTTTGTATTCAAAAACACATTGCAAATATGATATCGTACATAATATAAAATATTTTAATGTTCATTTTAATCTTCACATAGTTCACACCACTTTGATTCATAATGCCTGATATTAAGACTGTTTTAAAGTAAAATTCAACACACACACACAAAATTAGTTTCATGGTTAACATTTTTTTCTAAGATGCATTTTATTAATTAACTTTTATTGCTAATATTTTTTAATAATTGAGACATGATTTATTGTTTCTAAAAAGATAATAATATTAGGTATGCTCGAAAAGTTGATTATGGTGTAATATAATTTTTTTCAATCTGTATTGAATATCGATATTTGTTCCATTTCTATTTAATATTGACAACTGAATTTGCCATTACAATTTTCTGAAACAAAATCGAGCTGTCATTTTCGCGGGTATCGGTGTTCTTGCTGAACCGATTATTTGTTATCTGTAATGTAAATACACTGAGTACAATATCGTGCTGTGCACCGTTTTGCTCTGTCGCTTCCTCCCTCTCCCCCCCCCCCTCTCTCTCTCTCTTGTTCTGAGTACACATAAAGGTTTTTTGTGCTATTGCCATTTGTACAAGGGACATGATAGTATATTTTAATGTTTTTAAGATTCTCTCTACGCTCCAGATTAAAGAGTCTTAATTAAAAGAATTTAATTAAGATTTAAAAAATTTGTATCCTTTTTTAATTAATCCCTAGATGATTAACATTACTTATTGAACCTAATGAGTTTAATGTAAAAGCCAATCTATTCATTGAAACTTAATTCTGAGGAAAATTATTTCGCATATTACTTCTGTGCTTTTATTAGAGAATCTGTCAGGCAGGAAGTCGTGCGAATCGACCCATGGTCGACTTTCTAAAGTCAAACCCCAATCGCAAAAATAGCCCGCTACGCGACGAAGTGTAGAGTAACTCACGCGACAAAGGCAAGGAACGTAAAAAGATTCGCATCGAATGCCGCGCGGCGTAGTACCGAGATTTCATTTTAAGACGGGAAAATTTCTTGACAACGCAGAAGGAATAATGTAGAGCAACGAATAGCAGACAAATCCTCCATGACTCGCTACGTTTGTACAGAAACTGCTACCCCTTTCTTTCGTTTATTCGTAATTTAAATCTTCCAAGAGCGTCCACATTTTTCCGTCTCTCCACGACGGAATCGCGGGACACATCGCTAAGCAGAATGATTTAAGCTAAAAGCCAATGATTTTTGAACGGTATCTCTAAACGTCTTAGAGTATTGCGAAACGCTGAAAAATGAAGAGATGGGAAATCACAGCTTTCACTGGTAAACGCAGTCGACAGTCTCGCAGCGTACATGAATTTAATCCCAATCGAGAGGGAATTTTTAACGACAGGATGAGGAACACGACGAAGTGTAGTCGAGTTCTCGTAACCGAGGGCCGATCGATGTTCGAGCGAACGTGACTAAACCTTTTTTTTTTCCTAAGCGAAGGGGAGCGAGAATCGAGACGACGCTCTTAACGTCCCTTCTGTCCACCCACTCCCTTCGAGAAATGAGGGGCAGGTGTGAAAATTCCATTTCCTCTTGTGCGTCTTACAGCCCGTTCACGATTTTTGCTTTCAGCATGCGTATACACTTCTAATGATTCCGAGTAGAAAAAATCTTTTGTTGTAAATGCGAGAAATGATGAATTGTAGCTTTGCGATACATCATTCATTATTTGAGTATGTTTTTTTTATGTAACATACGTATAAGATTTTATTAGACCGATTCTTAAATCTCTTTTTTTCAATGACGGTACAAAATAATTGCCGAGGGGACATTCTCTAAGTAATTCCTTACCTTTGAAATTTACTTCAGTGATAGTACGACCACTTTACGCTTTGCCCCATCAAAACTAATGAAAGCATTTACTCTCAAAGCGACCGACTCGCTGGCACGATTCGCTTTCATATTCTTGAATCTTAATCACGAGAACCTGAAATTCGAGATTCCATCCTTATAAAATTTGAATTCATGATATTGGTGTCGAATGAAAAAGTATCCATTATGAAGGATAGATATCCTAGGTAGAAAGAGAGTAATTATATTAAATGTTTCCATTTTTATATCGTAAGAAATATTTCAACAGTAGATTAAAACTACAGCACAGAAGATTAAATAACGAATATATTAATAACTTAATAACGAATATATAAATTATCGCAACAATAATCATAATTACTTACACTTAATATTATAAATTATTAATTTCAATTTAGGAATTTTTTATGATAGGTATATTGATTATATTGTTGTAAAATATTGCAATGTCACACTTTAAACAATCCTGTTATTGGAAATAGTCATATAAAATTTAATATCTCTCAGCAATGTTAGTGTATTTCTGATTATTTATATATGGATAACCTATGTAAAGGCATATAGGTACAGATAAATATAATACGATATTTTTTAAACAACCAGATCCTTCCTAAATCCAAGTACAAAAACGTTCTTTCGCTTCGTCGGCGATTGAACTGCGTGAATATCAATAACATGTCCGATTTTTACATTCGTGTAAATGTTTCGTTAAAGTTCTGACCAACGGCTAAGTCATACCCATATTTTTGCCTCGGATCTCATCGTGCCGTACGTCGTGCATATGTGCACGCGTTATGTGAGAGCGGTGAAAAGCGGTGGATCGCGTATTAAATCACTCGCTCACAGCGCTTATTGTTGCCTTTTAACGCTTTGCGGCGCATTGCGTCGACTCGCTATCCGCGATAATGCACCGCAAAGTGTATACTTACTGAGATTATTAAATTTCGGGATGTGGCACGGCCGCGTATGACCCTTTCCCCTTAATTTCGGAATTGTCGCGTAGGTGCAACCAGTAACTACGCCATTCGAACCGATGTGTTTGTTTTACGAATCCGCACCGGCGCGCAGGTAACGTGGTAATATCGCGTAATGTGAAACGCAAAGCGCATACATTAAACCGCACAATGTAGGCCAGATGCACCGGTGAACGGCCAGTTAAGGAATATTGTTAGATATTTCGTCGCTTTCGCTAAATGAAAACATTGTTCTGTTCGTTTACCTATTGCAGTAAATGTAACTGTATTCATCGGCGCAGTATCATACAGCTGAAACATAATCTAATTGATACCTGTTAACAATGCATAATAATATGCTGTGCAATAACCATTGTTGATAATTCTCATAATAACATTACATAGGAAACATACCGTATTAATCATTGACATAGTGACGCCGAATAAAAGGTAACTAATTCCAAATAACTAAGATACATACTAAATGATCTAACATTAATCGTTTAGAATATTTCCTAGTGCAATTTTTATATATATAACTTCAAAGCATTAGATATTTAAAAAAATTATATATTATCATGAATCTTTCGAAATCATAAAAAATTCTTTTTCAAACTCACGTAAAAAGTTGCTTCAGATATCAAATAATATTAACTTTGTAAACTGACGATAATAATAATGAAAGGAAGTTTATTTAATATTATTAAAATGTATTGGACATGTGTTTCGTAAAAGCTATTACATTATCTCGCAACAAATATACTATCCGAGCCTTTGTTTCAACGATTGAAAAATTCATTTTCTCTAGAGGACTAAATGCAATTGCGTATAAGTGAAAAAGTTGATGCGAATATTTAAGAGTGGCAGTGTACTTCCGTCGTATCGTTTTATATTCATTAAAGAGACAAAATAGAAGCAAAGCGCCTTAAAGCGACGACACTCAGCATCTCAGCAAAGCGCGTGTTTTCATACCAGAGAGTGACGCATCGTTTCTTTAATTCGTTCCACTTCTTCTGTAAGGTATTGCATCGGCTTCCACCGCTATTTGAGATGCGTAGAGAACACTCAAAATGTTGAAGCTACGCCAGGTAAAACGTGAATGATTAAACTCGGGATGGTTTAAGGTTTAAAGTTATAAATCGACATCCCTACCGTTTTCGCAAGTGCCTTCGGAGAGTGAATCAAAGCGGCGGAAACATCTTTTGCCGTAACGCATGTACTACATATGTAGCGATTTCGCGCAAGCTGTGCTCGATTAAAGCTCAGTGAGTCGTGGTATAGCCCTTTGTCGTAACACTTGTTGAGGGAGGAAATCGAGGGAAGAAAGGTAGAGCTTTCTTTAAAAAAAGGATCTCAATGATATTCTAACACATCGCAAGCGATCAAACCTATTCTCGGATGACTTAAAATCGACTTGAAAAATATAGAAAAGTATAGAAACTGTGTGAAGGAAATGTCCAGGAAATGTGTGAAGAATATTTTAATAATAGAATATATTAATTACAATTTCCAATATTATTCCTTTTGTTAAAAGCACATTGGTATCCCAAAAAAGAAATATTGCTCCAAATTACTATTATAACTCTCTTTATTCTTATAATATATTTAGTTTCAATTAAATAAAATCAGAATAATAAAATCAGGTAATAAAATTTGATTTTTTATTTGCTAGCTAATATGCCAATACATGCATTACGTTGACATGCATAATGAGGTAATATCGACTCTCGACGTCAGAAAATATTTGGTCTTCTTTTTATTTGATCCGATGTAACATGATATTACGCTGTTACAGAAAGTCAAGAAAATTGCGTGTCAGTTGTAAAAGGTCGAGTCTTTAAGCGCATACATAACATGAGTATACTGCGCGAAGACTACGTAAAGGTAGTACCCAGTTACGAAGTAATGTAGCATTATACAAACGCACGCTTCGGCAACAACGTTCTGCAACTAAAGCAGTATTATACGATACCGGTTCTAGCTGTGGTAACTAAATTCAATTTGGAATACCTTTTCAGCGAAACTCCTTTCATGCACACGCATACGCATATTATTATCACTAAATTAACTCTAAGTAAGTAGCGTTATTTTAACCGTTTATTAATAACGATGAGCAAACCTTTGCACTATTCAACTACTTTAATGTTTTGCATGTAATTGCATTTACAATGTTTCTAAAATGATATTAGACTGTAAACTTTGTAAATCTCTTATAAATTTGTTATTAAAATCTTGTAAATATTAGATAAAGTCTACAAAATATATTAACAATAAATATATTACTTCCAAAGAAATAAATTTTACTTATTTGCTTTAAGCGTTAATAATGTATTGTAAGAGAGTTTCTTTTTTGAAACAAAAACCAGTGGTACGTTATTAATCGATTAATAATGTGTTTAATAAGAAATATCGTAAATTAACAAAATCAATTATGTGCTTAAAAAGAGATAAGATATATACGCAGCATTCTAATTAAATCAAAATGTTTCTTCTTTATAAAGTACACTCGCAAAATAACATTTTATTAAAAAATATCAAATTAAACATAAACATATCAATATATTTTGAAAATATATTAATTATATAAATAATATTTCTCTGATCATAATTTTATTTCTCTGATCATAATTTTAGTTATACTCATTTATAGTATAACGTGAACAGCATGATTTATAATCGTAATTAGCAGAGCGATAGTCAAAGAACAAACGTGGAAAAGTCTGAGTATTCTTGAGCTTAAATGCAAGATGCGCTTCGCGCGCGCTGCAACGAGTCACCGTCCTTTAAAACAGCGCAGCTTAATGACGCTCATTTATTCGCTGTAACCCGAAGGCACTCGGTACGTACTGCCGTCTCATCTGCTCTAAGCTCGCTTATATATATCTGTAGTTCCATCTCGTATTTACGAATAAGTAGAACCGATGCTCATCTGGCGGCAATCTTCCTGCCTGACTATATTTCCATATTATGCAACGTTTTGCAGCCATATACATATACGCATGCACATTATTCTTAGATTATAGATTTTCTATAAAGACGTATTACACACCGCCACGCCGTGCTTTCATTCGCGCATCAAGCGTGATTCGTTCAATATAAAACATATCACCGTGTGTTCGTCCATCTAACAACGTTAAGTTTAAAACGGCTTAATACGTTTAGATGATTCCGCGGATGTTAGAGGCTCATTTCATTCATCAGTCATATAAAATTAGAATGTAATTTAACTAGGATTTTCGATTACGTTCAATGTATTATTACAACATGAACATGTATTATTACAACAGGAACAAAATCTTTAAGTAACGCCAAAATGCATTATAATTTGCTTTTACCACATTGTAAATAACAGACTCGTATTATAATGTTCCCTGGAAAGAAGCCAAGTACTCACACTTCGATCTGCTGCCGGTAAAATGCGATTCTAAACACTCCCATTCCGTATATTTCTGTGCGGATTTACAATAGAAGAACCCTCGGAATATTTTGCTCAGCGCCAATTTTATCATTTCGTAAAAATATATAAACCGTGACTAAAAAGGCGAAATTGCACGCACATTTTTTAAATCGCTCTAGCGTTTTTCATCATCTTTGACACAGAAAAGTCACTGTGTACACTGCGACAGCGTAACAAGTTTCTACATGCAAAATCGAAACTGAGAGCAGCACAGCGAGGAATCTCGTAAAGATTGGGGAGGTATAATACATGTGCGACATACAAAGTAAATTATTGCTACCTACCGCGGCGTAATAGAAGAACGTACAATAAGGTTCTGGAGGCTAGCCAATAACCAGGCTATCCGGAAAGCACATACGTATACCTATGTGAACCTAAAACCCAATTTTATAAAAATTAAAAATTAATAACGTAGTTCGTTTGTATCTGTTTGTACCGCACTTTATTTTGTTTGTACCTCATAGAGTAAAAAATTTTTTTTTAATGATCAGAAACCAACTTTAAGATATTTTAATTTTATTAACGATATTAGATAGAGAATGATTTGTATCCGATTGTATTTTTTTTTCATTTTGTTTGAACCTTAAGGGGTTCGAAAGTGCGGCGTTTTTCAATTTCTGGACGTAAACGGAAAATCCTCTATTTTTTTAAGATATCGCAAAACGACCAACGAGATTCGATAGAGAATTGTTTGTAACTCTTTTCATTTCGTTTGTACTTCAAAGAGTTTGGAAATACAATATTTTTCAATTTTTGGATCTTTGTCAATGAAATTAAAATATCTTAAAGTTGAGTTCTGGCCGTTTTTAAAAATTTTGTATTTTTTTTACTCTTTACAAACAAAATAAAGAGCGGTACAAATAAAGTATAAACAAACTATTATATGTTATTAATTATTAACTATTATATGTTATTAATTTTTAATTTTTGTAAAGTTGGGTTCCAGGTTTACATAGATCATATATATATGTATATATATGTATATGTGTGTGTGTGCGAGTGCATGAATAAATGTACATGCGTACGTACGTGTGTCTGTCTGTCTGTCCGTCCGTCTGTCAGCTGCGTGCGGTGTGTGTGTGTGTGTGTGTGTGTGTGTGTGTGCTGCGTGTGTGTGTGTGTGTGTGTGTGTGTATATGTATGTATGTATACGCACCCATGTATGAGCTGGCGGCATTTCTGCCGTCTGTTATTCGTAAAGTCAAACGTGTGTTCGAAAGTGCATTCACGCTTAACCCCCGAAATCGACTTTCCTCGCGCTTTCACGCTCGCGACGGCTACGATCTCGACAAACATTCCGGAAACAAATTTTCACGCGAGGCCAGCGTTTGCACGTGTGACCCATATTTTCCAGCGGCGTGCGCGCACGAAAAATCGATAGTTTCTCGAACTGGGAGTACATATTCGATTTATCTCGTTTTACTCATAAAATTGTCCCCCATCCGAACAAATGTAAACGTGAATATAAGCTGCGTGCCTTTCGTCCTTACACACGGCACTCATTGGTATGCGAAGACACGCTTTCGTTGAACGACCAACGAACGTATCTCGGCTCGAAGGTTGGAAAGTGACGTATATCTGTTCGCGTGCTGACTAGTCGGCGGTATGGATCTGTTTGGTTGCTGGATGGGCATGTACCAGATAACCCGCTACTTTCCAAACACTGGGTAGCGCACGTTATATCCAACTCTTCCCTGATAAGATAACTTCATACACGTCTTTCTTCCCGCGATATCGAGCACTGTTTCTCTCTTTCCACTTTTATCTGGACAATATAAGTCTTTTACGGACTACTGATATAATACATATATTGATCGTTTAACATTTCTGCACCTATGACGTCAATTAATATCGTAAGAATATTATTATTTTATTTTTAGAAATGTATAAGTGTTAAAGAAAAAAGAGATTATTATATAACATGATTTTTTTTTTAACATAGAGAACGTATCGTTTTATTATATCGAGTATATGGCTTATCTAGTGCATACAGTAGAAAATATCGTGCGTTGCTATTTTCCGGAGCTTTCCATGCTACTCTATCTTTAGAAAATTTTTTTCCCTTCTTTTTTTGACTGATTGTTCAACACTTATCAAATAAGGTATGGATACCTTTCAATTTCGATTTATCAAAAAAGTGACAGCTGTGTGTGAAGGAGCAATGGTGTCGTGCACACATAGGATGGATAACCCTCTATATCATCCCTAATCTCACTTACTACTCCCTTAGGGTCGCAGTCCGTGATCAAACAGATGCAGATTCTCGTGTCGTACTTTTACGAAATTTGTCAAACGTATATATTCGTTGTTTATTTGTTTTACGATAAAGATACATAATGTTATCTCTTACGTAAAAATATATACAACGTATATGCAAAGAAATCTTATAACTTCGTTCAAAATTATAATGAGTCTTGTGAGTTAATATCTAATAATGCAAATTTGCCGGTTTATACACAGAAAATTAAGTTTATTTTCTAAATTCTCTAACATATCCTAAATTTTAATACATATATTGATCCCGTATATAGCTTGACTTAATAATTACAGCAAATGAGACACAGTAGCAGTCACGAAAAGCACTGAAATGCGTCCCTCCTGGCGCGCCACGATGTTGCGGTCGATGTAATTCAATTAAGCTGTTGCTATTGTCACCCACTGTTGCTCATCCCTAGAAAGGGGATTTGACTGCGAAGATAACTTTAGAAATACATGCTATTCTGCATTCGCGATATTCTCTGTTTCGTCATTCAAATTGTCGTTTATTTATCCCACGTAATCTCATATTAACTCGTTCTTGCAACATTCACCATCTCGTAAAATTGGCTCGAGATTCGTTACAGTCTCTCGGTTTCTCGACGCGTATGCAATAACATTGTTTCACGTATGCGACAGTGCTCTTCCCCCCTTCTCTCCCAACCGTCCTTTCCCATTTGTTCGATACAAAAGTACCGCGAGACACGGGCCCCCATGAAAAACACTCGACGCGTCCCATCGAAAGGAGTGCTCCACGCTGACGCGTGTTTCCATATACGTTACGCGTGATGCTAGCATGCTGCTTACTGCAGCAGGACAATAAAAGCAATTCGTGCTCTTCCCCCGGATACCTTACTTCTCCTCTCCTAGACTTTGCATGTCGGCAGCGGGGACATTTCCATTTTATTGGACGGTAGAAACGAGTATCGCGAGGGATGACTCGGCCCTAGAATATATAGGAATCCGAATTGGGTGACGTGCGGGCACTCAGGACACTGCTCCTGAGCCACGACGCATCGTCTGCATGCCTGTCCTGACCGAGAACCACGACGGTTGTTGCGTTCTACACGAATATGTGTGGCTACGTGCATAGAGTATATGGAAAACTCAAGGAGCCATTTGAGAACACTTGAGAAACGGTAAGGTTTTAAAAAAGACTGTAAGATTATAAACATGAAATATTATCAGTCTGCATATGAAAATATGCATCAGTCATATACTTTATAAATGGAAAAAGGGGAAAGAAAAATATTTAAATAAGTATTTTCCATAAATAAATCTTTAAATATACAGTTTTATTGATTCCCTCTTTCTTGTAATATGATATTTTCCACTAGAAATATAATCTATCTATAGAATAGAAAATTTCGACTTAGATCAATGATTAATTAGATCAAGTACTAGAATCTAATAAAGCAATAATGTCAACGAAATTACCGCTGCAAATACTATTTTTGTTCATTGACGTAAAATGCTTTTTCTTTTATGAAGATTTGCTACTAAAGTAGAAAAGATAAATGGTGCAACAAAATGGAGAGGCGGTCCGACGTGATGGTCGCGCATAAAGAGGCTCGCTTGATAACGTAATTAAGACTCGGTGTAAAATTGCTGTGGAGCTTCTCACCTCTAAAAGACTGCAAGGTTTAACGCTAAGGAAGGATATTTCCGGTATACCCCATGTTCACGCGCATCTAGGTACCACTCTGAAATGGAATGGCAGACAATTCCTGGTCGCTGCTCCCGGCCCTTACGCGTGAATAACTTTAGCCTAGCCCTTGTGCATTTTCCAGACATTTCATTGTCTCTCAGCTTAACCCCACTATTTGTTAACTACTGAATAACCCTTCGCGGAATATTATATCTTTCCACAATGCTGTTGGATATCTTTTCTTTTTTGATAAATTAGCGACGCGAGAACAAAGTTACAAGTTATTAAAGTTGGTGAAATGGAACATTATACGATAATTTAAATATTAAATAATTTTCGTCCGACTGACCTCGTTCGATTCGATTTCCTTCGAGTTCCTCGGTCTCTTGCATATTATTGATTACCACGTTATTTGCTCGCAATTTTTTTATCACTTCCTTGCATTTTCAAGAAGGAGTCTACGATCCGGACACGATACGTGAAAGAGGGACTTCCTAGTAATAAAGGCAGATGCATACCACATATTCACATACGTATATCTCTGGGATGGAATGGAATGGCGGGCGATTTCTGGCCAGTGCCCTCACCATGCTCGCGTGAATAACTTTATTCGATTCGCTCAGTCCTTCCCTTCTACGGGCCGACGTAGTAATCGGTTTACTCTGAGGCACTCGCGAAAGTACGTCATTCAGGATTATTGCGTCAGATGAATCCACTGCAGTCCAACTCTCTCCGATGGTACTCGTATGTGTGTACATATCTAGTACAGTGGTGGAATATTGTGGTCACAGTGTCGCGGATAATGTAATCCAATTAAATGATTATTACTGTTTGCGGTGAGACGGACACGTGTCGGTTTTCCTCAGTTATTGATAATTCATAAATTGCTCGGCATTGCTTTTTGTAATGACCGTATGCACGGTGCACGTTCTTTAATCCTTCCCATTAAAAATCATTAAGGGTATCTCAACCCGTGATTATTCTTTATTTAACTTTTTATAATTATGCTACTTTTGATTCAATCCTTTTTTTCTATTGTGTGTCACCCAGATCTACTCTAATTCTACTTTTATTAATGTTTTTGTCAATAGAATAAAGTCTTGTAACTTTGTTATAAGTTACATACAAATTGATATGTGTATCAAATATATTATAAAGTTATTTATAGGACTTGTTTTTTTAATTGATTAGATGATTTTTAATTGATGAGAATTTGCGGGATTACAATATTCGAAGAAAATGACTTAAAACTAAGTCAACGACCTACCCCATAGAATTTTTGAATGACTTGCGACACTACATAGCTTATGTGGTTTTTACATTCCTCTAGGCATTCATGAAAAGGATATGAATGTATGTATAGCTTCGGGCGCAGCTGGTAGACACAAATATGAAAGTAATATTTAATTTATCGTCTAGGATTGAAAAGAGAACGTTTAAAAAGCCGTCCAAGAGAGAACGAGCAAAAGTAAAATGAATTCGTGTGGTGCCGTCGTTGAACTCCCACGAACAGAAATCCTGAATAATATATGGCGACGTCTTCGGGAACCCGTGCATAATTTCTCTCGTACAGGACGGATGCTCGATTCTAACGACCAGGATCGTAGGGATCCTGAAAACGGGACGCTGTCGAACGTGTGTACTTAATGTCAGCCAACGACAGATGTTTTCTCTATCCGCGGTCGTCCATCTTCCTTTCCGTTGAATTTAATTACTTCCGTGCTTTTACGCCTACACCTGATACCTTCAATTAACGTTCGATTCGTAATTATAATTAACTGCAGCGCACACACAACATATTACCTGCTAATTATAATTATTATTTTGCGTAATGCAAAATGGTTTCCTATGGGACACTCAAATTTCTCTCATATAAATATTTAGTCAAGTGATATACGATATAGTGTATGAATATTCTATTATAAGAACACTAGATAATTTTATATTATATAAAAGAAGAAGTAATAGAAAGAGAGATAATTTAATAAATTTATATAATTATAAAATTATAAATTTATAATTGCTATTTTTTTCTTTATTAATATTAATGCTATAAATTTATACAGTTTTTACACAAATTATTAAAAACTCTTTATTACATGTATAATAAGCAGAATCTAATCAAACATAATAATCAGTCATGCAAACTACATTATGAACTGTCAGAGCGAGATAAATCAGTGATAATTAAGTGCGACTTCGATAGGGATACAGTGTTGAGTTATATTATTAATGTTCAGCAGGACAATCGTTTTCTGTATTCCAGCATTGAACCCGGTCGACCCCTACCTTCCCTCATCCTCTAATACGAGGCAATCGAATTCAGCGGCATACTGGCTCTGGTTTTACGTGATTAACGTTTAATTATAATTACGGATCACTGATGCCGATAAACTGCCATATATAGCGGCCCTCGTTACTATCCGCGGTGATTGGAGTCTGATGCGTTCAACCTCTCAAATCCGTCGGAAATTGAAAAAACAGGGACACATTAAAAACTGTGAATACGAAAGAATGAAAGACGCAAGGGATAGATTTTGATTGATTAGAAAATACCGAAATCTTAAATTATACATCACGTATCATTTTCTTGGACAATAAGCTATAAATTTAATTAACGATCAATCAGTTTATCGACTCTGTTTATCTGTGATTTATAATAATCTCTGTACTTCATCGCGCTCCATCATTGGCGAATGACAAGTTACAATAATTGCTATTATAGGATATCGTATATTTTATGATAGTATCATGACAAATTATAGAGTACTTTGTTCATGACGTAGCGTGATCGTGCATAAATTTGCGCGATATATTATCTCTGGGTAGCGAGGAAGAACCTGATAGACACTTAGGTAAACAATGTCGATTACAGACCATTTTCACCGCGATACACGTATAAATATATGATTTTTATCATCAATTTGTATTAGATGCAATCTGAAACAACCATGTTGCTGAAATATCTCATATCCCTAATTCCCATCAAAGAAGAATTTAAAAAATCATATACTAAGTGGACCATAGTACTATTGGATATAATCTATGGACTATTTTACCGCATTTCAATCAAATTACATTAAAAATGAATATCAGAAAACGAAATATTGGTTATAACTAAAAGAAATATAATTAAATATTTTATGCCATTAGCCGCTAAATGTTTTGTTGTGAAAAAACTGTCTCATTCATAATTTATTGCTATGTGAAATAGAAATTAAAACGGTTCCCTAAAAAAGGTAGACAATCTTTAATTTATGTAATATAAATGCATTATAAAATATTGGTTCGCAGGTTGTGATTTTAAACAGCATTTGGTGAATAATAATCATTCAACTCCAACTTTGACCTTCGTCAAAGAAGGGCTGACAATGGATTGCGAAGAAGAGACCGGATGAAATCGAAATTTGAACCACCACCTCGAGACATCGATAACTGTAAAGATGGTATTATTCTCACGCTAGACGATAGCGATAACGTGCGAAAAGCCATAAATTATGTCCAAACCGAATCGTATATCGTGGTTGTCTCATCGAAATACCGGCTAACGGGATCCGTTTGGGAATAAAAATTGAATTGTATACTTGCAACGTATGGAATGTATTCTGTCACGTGGTCGATCGTTTGTCATGTTTCAAAAGCATGAATTTACGTAATCGCATAACGGTGTACGCGGATTACACAATGAATGCACTACCATAATTTCGAGTGGATTGTGCGGGGGTACGTGAAATCCTTCGATCAACCGAAAGCAAGTGTCCAATAGATAGTACAGCGATAGGTATGATCGTGTATTTTGTTTTGTTTAAACAAAGCACTTTACAATCAATTGCACGCAAATGGCTTGATATTTGTGTTTATTAAATCAATAGAAAAAAAGTAAAATATAATCCGATGAAATTATATTAACTATCCGTTATAAAAACATTAATTTAAAATTTCAATCAAAATGGTTACAAGTAAAGTAAGAGATTTAGAGTATTTAGGTGTATAATTAATTTAGGTATATAACTAATTCCTAAGTAATAACTTTCATTAAGACTTATATATAAATATATATAGTGTT
Source organism: Crematogaster levior (assembly GCA_901521435.1). Lineage (NCBI taxonomy): Eukaryota > Metazoa > Arthropoda > Insecta > Hymenoptera > Formicidae > Crematogaster > Crematogaster levior. Next base: position 283,477 of record CABEGB010000672.1, on the reverse strand, counting down.
CCTCTTATTTTAAATATCCCTATTTAAAGAGTCTACCTGTCCACCTCTACCATCTCTCGTATTCCGCTATAATTCGGACGATTTCCCTTAGTTGCTACTTAAATATATAAAAATAATAATAAATATATATATAAATATATACAAATATAAATTTAATGAGCAGAGTTAACGGTTAACTCGTTATTATTTCAAAAACATGGAAGACCGTAAACGAGCTCTTGGAATGATGACAAATACAAAAATGTAGTATAGGTCACTTTCCGACCATGGCATTTCGAGCATGTCTGTAAACAAGGCGAGTGGTTTGCACTCCCGGTGTGTTGTCGCGTTCGTAGATTCGTAGATTTATTCCGAACGATGAAGTGGAATTACTATTTGTCGTATTAATTTGCATGACCGTGCAGAAAATTCAGCGTGTTTTAAATTTCCCTCGAAAGAGAAATGGAAGAAGAATGCAAAAAAGAAAACGATGAAGGAAGGAAACCGCAGAAGACGGAGAGAAGAAGCAGAACCCTCGTAAATCTTAAGCAGAATCTTGATTCGGTGAACCCTGCTTACGGGTTTACACCTGTAGGCAGAGCCTGAAGGAGCCTATCCGACACTTTTGTGCCCGGCGCGGAGAGGATGATTCGACGTGGATATCCTTCGAAGGAGCACAAAAGACACGTTCTACGGATGTCGGGCGTGTGATCGATCAGCTGCTCGGTGAAACGCGACAAACGTGTAAGTACGCAGAAGTAAATTTCGAGATGCTTCGTCGCCGAGCACGATAAGCTGAGTTAGTATGCGTGATTGACTGCGATACAAAATGAGATAACGATTCTTTTTAAGCTTAAAAAGTAACATTATAAAGAAAATAATCGTGAGGGGTATTAGATATGCATATAATACTTGCTTTATTTTTTACTAACACCATATTAATTATTATTTAAAAAAACATATTTTTTGCAATACTTTCTGTGTTAAAAAGTTTATAAAAGTACAAAATATTGCATGACATTTCTGCTGCTTGTTGTCTTTAAAGGACAACACTTCAAGCAAGTTAAAATGTGATTATCAAGAATTTTTAATGGCATGAATTATTTTGTTCGTCTTTCCACGTCTAGTCAGTAAATTAAGGCAACCGGTTTTGAAAAGGGAAGATCATTAATACGAATCTCTCTCAAGACAGCACCATTGTGCTTTTAAGAACGAGAGGATGGATTTATAGAAATGAAGATTTAAGTAGAAACTCGGCGGCGAGGAAACTGTCAGTGAAAATGGAGAATTTTATCGGAATTATACGACATTATTTTTATCCAATATCTCATGTGCAGTCTAGTCTTTTGTTCGATATCTTTTGCTCGTTTTTGCAATATTCAATGACTCGTATATTTGTCGCATGAATATCACTATATTTAATATAATAAGGCAATAGACGTAAAAGTATCTTAGTGGGTCTTAATGTCAGGTTAAAATAGACAAACTAGGAAAACTGTTTTTTGCTGTTTTTATGTCGACAAAATTAAACACTTTACACACACACATGCGCGTGCACAAATGTGTGTGTATGTATGCGCAGTAATTGTTTTATTAAAATCTCAGTTAAAAATGTATCGTATCTATATATATATACAGCTAACATTAATTAAACTCATTATGAAAATTTAGTATAAATGCATCACTTCTCTTATTATCATTTAAAACATGAATTAATTTTGATCGCATATAGTAATAATTCACAACCAGAACTCATTCATAATTTAAATGTAATCAGGGGGCTAATAAACAACTGCGCTATGGTGAAATCAATGATTGCACTCAAGTACAACATCTAAGATTGTTCTTAACGCTTAAATATTTTCAATTATCAGAATTCAACATTTATTGTAGATTAAATATAAATCAAACATTATGATATTTTTAATATCAAACATATAAAAAGGAAAACGTCTGATGTCGCACGTTATATCTCTGGCTATTTTAAAACTTTCAATTTTATTTACATTAATCATCGCGTCAAAATGTAATCCATGTAAAAATCAGGAATTTTACATCTCTCTCTCTCCCTCTCTCTTTTATAAAATATAATAACATTATCACGATCTGGGAGTGTGTGTGTGTGTGTTCGCGACTGATCCAAATATATAACTGCTGGTTCACCTCGGCATGCATTTTCCATTTAACCGTTAATATCATCGATCGGTCAGGCCGGAATAGTGTAGTTGCGACGAGCATCGGCACGCCTAGCAAAGCAACATCCTATGCGGATGCACCATGTTTATTATTAATTCATCGAAGCGTCGATGTTTCACCCGCGATCGCGCATCAAACGATGAATTATTATTTCCTCAGGGTGAGACGTCGGCCAGTGCCTTTACAGATCTCCCTTCCTCCCTCCCTCGTGTAGGTAACGAGTTTTGATCGATAGTCCGATGTCACTGACACTCCGTTTCTTGTTATTTTTATTAAAGAAATATTAGATAATCTAATTAGATAATCGCTTGGATGCGATCTTATTTTAACCAGTTTTTGCATAGATTATGTATTATATAATATGCAATAACTTATTTGTTTGTGAGTATTTATAGATACGGAAATTTACCGTAAAACAATACAGTCAACAAAGTTAAATTTTTTTTATAACATGAATAAAATGGAATATAAATATGAATAGGATGGAATATTTTTAATTATTTCGCACATATGAAAGTGACAGTAAAAATTTCCCGAAAGCAATGGAAATGAAAGAAACTTCAATCTAATAACAAAATATACGCAAATAAATTTTTTAATAGAAATACAATAGTATAGGAAAAATCCACACACATTAATAGTAATTAATAGTAAATTAAACTATTTTGAGAGAGAAGCACTTCTTCTATTCCACAAAAATACATTAAATTCATGAATGCTATTTGTATGAAATAAGCATATTAAAGAAAGAAATCAGATATAATATTAATCACTTTTTACAAATATCAACTAAAATATCAATGTCTAAAAAATGCATTGTGAAACTTTCTTATTTTCATATTCGTAATTAACATACATATAAATTAACAAAAAATAAATATTTTTATCCGTGTTGGAAAAATCTTTTTGATTAATGTTATTGATACATTTTGTACACATTGTGATGAGATATATTTATAAATCTGTTCTTCTTTAATTTCATATTTATCTACATCTGTAAATTTCAGAAAGAAAACACGAGCAGCAATCAATAGCAATAGGAATATTGAGTAGTAGTTAATTACTTGTAGCTTTATAAATAACGATTTAAATAACAGAAGATATTTTGTTGCCATTTCTTTATTTGATAATTAGAACGTCAAAAAGAATTGATTTTATCGGATCGCAGTTATATCCTTCTGTTCTTATTGATGGTCGAAGTCATTATTATCTGTCAAATACGCACAGCTGCGACACCTCAATGAATATATCGAGAGACGTGACATATAAAATAATAAAGCGATCGATCGATCGACTGATGTCGGCGGTAACGTCAAATATATGACCCGTATGTCATCGATGCGGTTCATAGCTACCAAGTAGCCACAAAATTCTTCGCGTGCAACCAACGCGTGACATGCAATCTTCTGCTCACCGCGAAAATATTTCCATGACAGTGGTGTCTAACAGCGCCAACGATCGAAATATCTAGTGCTCTGACATGTATGCATAAAAGAATCACGAATAACATTAGTTAACGAAATCTATTCCGCTTTAATGTGATAATTATCAACAAAATTATTTTCTCTGAAATTAAAATATCGTTTTCTGTTTCAATTCGGACTGATGACAACTTTTTTCCAAATAAATAGTAATATGTGGGTTACACATTAGTGCTATTGATTGTGCCGCTCGTTTCCATATCGATAATTAACGCTGATCATATATTAGCCTTGTCTCAATAAATATCGTGAATAAATAATCAGAATATTTATTTATATAGACGTGATTACGCACAATAATTCTTATGATTGGGTTAACGCAAAACATATAGAAACGACATTTTCCAGAATTGAAATTAACGACAACGTATGGTGTGCCGTAATTAAGGTCATCATTTTAATATTCGAGCGTTTTAATTACCCTCCGTAATGAGAAGTTTGTATCGCCGACAACTATCGCCGAGACTCTGCCTCTACCTATGCTTACAGACTCAATTATTAACGTATCCTTTCCCTTGGCTTATTACGAGTTAATCACGGTGACTGCCGTTTTCCGGGGATTTGTTATGACACGGGGTTTGCGTCTATAGCACATGCGGTATTGCTGCACCTGCGATGCGATGCGACAAACGATGTTGCGTACACGCATGGTTACGCGCAGTTTATCGACTGGCTGAAAAAGTTATGATTCCAGATAAAGAGACACGCGCGTAAAAAAAAAAGTAGAGAAAGCGAAAGAGAGAGAGGGAGTGAGAAATGGAGGGAGAAGGGGAAGGCCGCACAGAGAATGGTGATGCATTTGCAATTTTGCGGTCGGTCGTGCGTGCGTATTGTGTTGGCGGCCAACGTGGACGGCAGAATGTAAAATGCGGAAGAATCGCTCGTTGGGAAAGAGAGATCGAACAGAAACGAGGTCGGGGAAAAAAATTGAACCCGCGGGATTTTATTGGCGCGCTACCTACTGCCACGGTCAGTTTCTGGTGAGTATCCCCAGCGAGGATACGAGTGAAAATCAAGAATTCGCGTGCATCAAGGCAACAGCAGCAACAACGCGGCGGCCGTTACCGTTACACGAACGACAATGAAACATTCATAAGAGCGCTCGGATACTAATGATAAAAATTGATCTGCGTAACTCGGGATATAGGTGATCGGATGCCAGAAAATGTGTACATTACAGGTTACGCTTCCACGGTTGGATGGACGTATCAATTTCAAAAGCACTTCGCGACGTAAACGCAGTTTTGGATGGAAACTGCGCCGTTCAAAACGCAAATAACTGGAGAGAAAAGCGCATTTTGGCAAAATAATGAACGATCGAATGTACGATCAAATGTCAACGTAAAATTTTAGCGCACTAATTTTGATCTGAAATTGAAGTGATGTGCATCACGCGATTGACCGCCTCGCGTACATTGAGATTTTTTCTTGCAAAACATTTACTAAATCCTACCACACAGAATCATATTCTGTATCTCTTAGATCGCGAACCTCTGTACCATGTACCGCTTGGTTTATATTTCTCTGTAATTCACTGCATGCAGTACGTGGTATGCATACTCATTCAACAACATAGCTAGCCTTATTAAAGCTTTTGCTGTCGTAGATAAACTCACAGTAAGCAATTTTTACGTAAATACGAGAATTTTTCTAAGTTCTAGTTCGTCATACTAAGCTAATTATTTTAAATATTAGGTTTTCAATTCCGTATTTGATTTTTTTGACGATTCAAAAACGTTTGAATCAAACAAATAGAAGTTTAATAAAAACTGAAGTAGAAATTCGATTTTTGTACATTTATTATGTGTCGTAGAAACTGCGAAGGTCAATTCCGCGACAAAAGTAAGAAAGAGAAAATGTATCTGACACGAGTAGCTGACCAAGAATTGAACCGCGATAAAAAGAAAAGAATAGAACAAGTCCAGTCAAACTGCCAATATCTTTCTGCAGATTTGTAGGTGCCGAGGGCCTCTTCTACTTTGCCTCTTCGCCGAGATATCACGGCAACTTTTCACCAACCATACCTGCTGGCGATAAATAACGCGAGCGTGCATTATTCGTCGACTTTCTCGGTCGTCTAGATCAAGCCTAACGCGCACGGGATTCTACAAAAACTTACGTAGAATTTAGTATCAGTCTTCTATGATTTATCAGAAGAATGGAACAAGTATTTTTTCTTGTAAGTAGAACGAAGGACGCGGTACTTTCGCATTTAAGTTCTAAGAGAATCTTAGCATTTGTTTTAAAGAAGGAGGTGTTTTTAAAAATTAAATCGTTATTGACAGAATTGTGAAAAACAGATTTTTGTTGATATTTTCAATTCTGACTTGACACCTGATTATAAATATAAGAATAAAATTTAACAAATGGCTCCTCAATAGCACAAAATATAAATACACATATAAGTCTTTTAAGAGCCGGACATTTTCGAAGGTAACAATAAATTAATTATAATAAATAAATTCGTATATTGAAAGAATTTCTACATGATAATACAAATGTCAAGAAATATGTCAAACCTGGTTATAATCTTGTATAAATGTGTGAGGACGGTGAAATATTTTTATTTCGCGAATATCAATTATCAGTGTACAATAATTTAGTTTTTGCAAAAAAACTTTTGCTCCTGTCTTATATTAAGATCTTTATCTAATATCTTTAGCTTTGTTAATCACACTCAGACACATTGATTTATTTTCTATCGGAACACAATTTTTCTAATAAATAATAACAAAAATTGAAAATGTGGAAAATTGTGAATTGTCTTTAGGAGGTAATCTAAAATCGATATTAGCCAAAGCCGTTAATTCCGAGAGCTATAAACAGTCCAAGAGCCACGAAATGCTTCAGTGACCCCAGTCACATAACCCAGCATTTATTACGAAAGATTCTGGAAATCCATCGAGTGCTAAGGGGCATCGTACCACGGCATACGTAACACAGTGGTTACCCTGGACCGTACGAGGGGCATCCATTAACTAAGCCTGTAATCCCTTCAGTTAAGTTAGCACATGGTGCGAGGGACCATCGTCCATCGTCCTCACACCAGCGCGTAAACCCTGCTGTCTTACGACCAATCTTACCCTCTCTATATCCTTCGGCTTCTTTGTAGATACATGATACACTCATTGCTAGTGATTTCTCTTATCCTATTCTTTATGGGCTGGACCGTGTGAAGTGCTCTATTTATCTAAATCAGCACCCCTATCTTTCAAAATAAATGGTAAAAAATGCGCTCTCACTACGACTGTTTTTCAAGAAAGGTAAATTTTACAGAAATCCAAGAGCTTGCACGAGCACCGGTAACCCATCAGCTCACGTCATTCCTACGCCTGACAAGAACGAGAATCCCGGATAAAGGAGGAAATTGTTTAGCTTGCGCTACGAGTTAACGAAACAAATTAAATTTGCTTGACATGATTTAAAAAGAAACCAAATACTGTTGCTTCAATAGTGAAAATATTTCAATACGTGATTTCGGAATCGTTGCAAAAATGCATTTATTTGTGAATAGTTTTCGTCAAGTTTCTATCACGCATCTTAATATGATTAATATTTCACAGGATACTAGCAACGCAACGCTAAAACAAGACTTAACGACTGCCTGTACTCTTAATGACAAAGCGCAGTGTCACATTCTCGTAATAAGTAAGCCAACGATAGGTAAGATGATCCGCTTTACTGTCGGATGAGAAATTATTCGCAAGAATACTCCCGATAGAGATGCATCCAAATGGAAAACAAAATAGGAAACAAATCATGAAAGCAGCAAAATATTTTGACAATTTATATGTTAATCTCATTAACAATTCAGGAATGTTCACCACTTCATATTACGAACGGTATTAAAAGCTTTGACACCGCTTGCCTGTATCTGCCGCTTGAATTAATTATCATGCAATTTATTAAGAGGATTTACGCGATATGTCGAAGTCACCCGACGTTCTGATTAATTTTGCATTATCAATTAAAAAATAATTGCCGTGGATTATGTAGAGGCTCATTATTACGCCACTTTAGATCAATAAAGGGCTACACTGTGCGCCCATCACATGCTGGTGACAAGAATTTGCATAATATTTTGAAATTAATCGACTTTCCTGCTAATTTTCAATGTCAGATCATAAACCAATATCAGCCCTTTGTTACTGATGGTATCATCTAATATCGATAATGACTACCTCATTATTTACGAACATTTCGTTACATCAATGAAATAATTTTCATATCATCTTGTCATTACATGAAATAAATAAATTTTTATAACTGTTAACTATGTATATACATATATTGATTATAACACGGGTTTATAACATTTATCCCGCACAAATAAATTAAGAATATTTTTATTATTAACACAAGCGCAGTATTTAATAATGAAAGTTAAAGCTACCACAAGATAGACTTCAGATTGTGCAATATATATTTATTATATTATTTATACGTACATAATATTTATATGTCTTTTTTATAAAACGTATAACTATCCCTCTGTGTGCCCGATTTTTCGTTTGATGAAATTATTCCGTGATTTTTTAAAATAATTCTGTTTTATAACCGACTAAAAAAATACAATTTTGCTATGATTTCTCCGTGTTTTAATATTCTCGTGTTTAGCGACGAAGTCCAATTGCGTCGTAAAGCATTTAGCCGGCGCGACGGCTTGTCCGACCCTACGGAATTACATACAATTTTCTTCGCATTATACGTAATTGACCGCTGATGTCAGTGCGTCCCGTCTCTTTCCGTCGTGTATCGATCTCGAAATTATAGGGCGATTATACGGTGCAACCATATTGCTAGCACGATTTAAGGCCATGCTTCGTTTGTTGGTTTTGATGGTGAAGCCAAATTACTACAAGTCGATAAACGTCGCCTCAACTTGATAATGCATGATAGTAGCACTCACTTAGTAATTAAATATTTTTGTCTTGTATAGAAAATTTGTTGTTTACAGTTTTCAAAAGCAAATGGCTAAATAAATAATTTAGAGAGATGCTTAAGTGATATAACAAGGACGTCTGTCAAATCATTTAAAAGTCAAGGAAATTTATTTATGTTTGTCTCGTGTTGATTACAAGCAGAGACACTCTAAATAATTTAATTGGCTGACGAATAAAAGTTATCTCAATGTATCTACGCTTTATGTCACGTATATATAATATATAATTCATACCAGCGTCTAGCCATTGTTGGGAATCGCGTGTTTATGGACGATTTATCATTAGCCTGAGACAAGAGAGAGAAAGCAAAAAGAATGTATTTGAAGGACAAATACTCTCCACCTAGCTTATATAAACTTAATTAATGAGGTATGCTCTATATATACATATAGTGCTATACATAATGATAATGTCAATATAAAAGATTGAAGACGAGAAAATGAAAAAGACTCATTAGTCGTAATATTGTTTCCTGATTTCGAAATATAATTCAAGAAATCTTGAGGATTATAAATAGAAGAACAAAATTAAGTCGGATTATACAAATCGATAGCCACTGTAATAATAATAATACGATTTAGCTAGCTTGACTGTAGAATGTATTAAAAACCGTGAGTCATTATTTTCACTTCTTTTAGTAAAATACGTAATTAAATATGACGGTCCTCACAAAGCCGAGATAGATCTTACAAGAGCTGTGACAAAGTAACTTTACTTTATGCTTGTTCATTCACCTTTGATTACATTGCACTTGCATGCCCGCGTGGTGCGATATCACTGGTAAAATCTAATTAATCGAGTAAGAATAGTCGCGTGTGAGGCTTGTCTGAGGAACGAATCGCTGGTATAACGGTATTGTGATCGAAACGCGTAACGTTGAAAACCGGCGAAAATAAAGCGTATGGTAAACACGATCGCGAACAAAGCATTGCAATTGCAGTATCGTTCTCGCATATATCTACATCCATTTTAATCGGTGTGCCGCAACGCAAAACGAACGCAGGGCGCGTTTGGGTTATTGCAAGGTTATTTCGGCATCTCGCATGGATACGGCGAATGTTGGCAATCGGTAGATGAAACTGCAGCGTACGCAATCCGCTATACTCCTGTCGATATATTCTTCTTCATAACGACTGGGAATCAAGCGGATAACATACCCAATACCGATGACCTCGAAAAAAAAGAAAACAGATAACTGGAATGCAAACTCAACCGCACAAACCAAAGTATCTATGCCTTTTTAAAAATTTATAGAAATAAGAAATAAGAATTATTATAAACTGAATCATACCAAGAAAATGATTACGGAATTTAGAACTAATATTTTTATATTTAATTCATGGAAGTAAAGAGTTGTATAGAAGAAATAAATAAATAACTTGAATTAAATATAAAATTAAATTGTAGAATTAAATTTAAAAAAGTAAAGCTTAAGTAAACGAATGTCACAAGGAAATTCTTGAAGAAGAAAAATCACTATAATGCATTATTTAAATTATAATTTTTTTTCAACGTTCTGTAACAACATTAGTAAATTCACTCATGGCTCACGTTTGCTGTTGTCAGCCACGTCCAACATTGAATTCGTCCTTGATAGACGATTATCGTCACCATGCATCGATCGACAATTGTAACGAACGAACTCTGGCATTAGTGGACCATTCAACGCAACGTATATTTGGGATCAACCGATTATGGTATTTTTCGAGAACGTATTTGAAATAAAATAAAATTAGATTATAAGTACATGCTGTTACAAATATATTTTGCACAACTTTACAATAATAAATATTTTGTATAAAATTTTAACGTTGTGATAAAAATCGATATAATTGACTTGATTCGGTACCGCGATGATGCTTAGTATTAACCAATATTACAGTGAGAAATATTGTGTATTTCAAATTTTAATATACGCTAGTGAATAAAACAACATTGGTTGCTAGTCACAATTGTTCAATATTTCATAACAAATGTCATCGTAAACTAAAATTTATTACAGTAACTGAATAATAAAACAAAAAATATAATATTATATACACAGAATCAGCAAATTCAATATGAAATTTTAGGATATACTAGTACAAATTCTTGCATTTTAATACGCAGTAGAGAAGATCAATACTAATTTGCATATATTCTTCCCATCCATACATACACAGTTTTGACGTTAGCTAATCACTTAACAAAGAAAATAATTTAGAAAATAATGGAAAACGTTCATCTCGCAAATAAAGTCAAAAGTATTTCAAAAATTCTGGAGTAATCGCATCGGATAATCGTGACGCGAAAAATACAATTTCACGAAGAATACGGAATGCAGCCAGCGGAATACAACGGCTTATCGTTCGTTGTTATCTGACGGGGGGAACGAACATCGATGGGGCAAGACGTGAAAGAATCGATAGAAAGCAATGGATATTTTCGTCGGAAATCGTATCGGAGCACTCCCGGTTAGTAGCTACTGTGCGTGCCTGGTCAACTATTCGACTGAATCGCTTACGCGGGGTGTTAACCCTTTTTGCTCCGACGTGGCTGAGAAGCTTATCCTGACGCTTACTACTCGCAGTAGTCACCGGCCTGCTAAGCGATACAAGCATCAGCCCGCTCGCTTGGCGTGCGCGATGCGCGTATAGTCTGACTGTACCTCTCGTCGCACTCCTCGTCCTTCGATTCACCTGTCTAACACCAAGCGTCCCTACTACGTTCCACGGTGCTCCCTCCTCCTCGTTCTAGTCCTGCCCCCTCCATCGAAATCGATGCTACTCGCGGATCGCGAGTTCAGTCTGCGACTGGCAACCGCGCGTGTAACATCGTTTCTTCTTTGTCTCTTTCTCTCACTCTCCCGCCCCTTCTGCTCGTCGCATGTTGCATCGTGCGAGTTTTTGAGTTACGTACTGGAGAAAAAGCGAGGATTATTCATCATCACAAAAATTTCCGGTGTACCGGTTAGGACGGTTTTATCGCGAGGAGAAAAAACGTGAGATAAGGTGAGATAAGATGAGAACCGATATCGTGTCGGTGACGATCTTCCACTGCCAGATGCATCATCGTTGCGCACTATCGGAGCGATCTTGAGGCGATCAGATGTGCAAGGACGCGAAGGATAACGATTCACGACGGGCTGTACTTTTACTACGCCGGCAGAACTACTGATTTGGTGAGTAAAAGTTGATGAAGTCTTTTAAAATTTCAAGAAATGTGTAATGTATATTTAAAACGTGCGGACTAACAGATGACAAATTACGAAAACAATGATTAAGGACAATTAGTACCGCTATCAGTTAGAATATCTGAATACACTGGAATAGTATCTCATGTCTCAAACGTCAGTTGTATCGAAATTCGATTTTATATTTGGCCATATAAAAGCTAAATTATTCACGAATTCTTTTTACTTATGATACAACATTTATAAAACTGTACGCTCTTGTTATATTTTCAACATTTATTTCCAGAGATATTTTTCTCTAAATAAAATAAATCCGATAATCCAAAAAGAAAATTTTTAAAAATGCAAAAGACGAATAGACATTTTATGTAGAAAATATCTTTTACGTAGATTAGCATAAGAATTACCAATAAACGGAAGATTGTCACATGTCACTCGTGTGTATCAGTATCACAGTCCGTCACAAGTAGGCAAATGCGTGATTGGTCAGCCCGGTCAGCCTTACCGTAGACATTTCAGTGACAGTTTCCATTAGGGCGAACCGTAATATTCCGACAAGTTCACCCATGGTGGTTACTCTCGCACGTTCCACCGCAAGAAATTACAATTCCCCTCTTTCCCCCTGAATATCCCGACATTCTCTTTCCTTTACCCGCAATCTCCACATCACGGTCCACGAGTACGGTCATACGAGTACGATACGGACATACGCGACTCGCTGGAACTTTGTTAATTAATTGCTTCGGAAATATAATCCACGTCGAGTGTAACTAATCAGCGAGAAACTCGGTCGGACGTTGACGGGCATGTTTGCTGCACCTATCACGTAGCGGGATGGAAATGTAATTTGCCAGGATAGAGTTAGCCCCGTTGAATGCCGCGGCCAACCTTCAGCCGCCTGTTTTCCTCCCCCTCGGTGCCAGTCCCGCTTCGAGCTAGACCCTCGCAGCGTGCCGCATTGATCGCTATTCTGGATTTCGCACGTAAGGATCCAACGAAGCAGTCCGTTACGGAAACACGCGTTCGCCTATCGACTGCGTTTCGATGAGGGTGCGCAAATCAACCGGTAAACTTACTATAATGCGGATCTACGCGACGTATCTCCGCATAGGCCTGACATGCACTTTAAAAATCGTGATTTCTCGATTAGAGATTAAACAAGTTATAATAAATATCATTTACATAAAATCTATATTTTTTACGTATAAAATTATTGATCGATTTGAAGACTTTTTAGCGAAAATATCGAAGATTGTTCATCATATCTTGATGAACAATCTTAAAATAGTACAAGTAAAATCCAATTAAAATTTAATTTAAAAAAGAGATTAGGCTTTACTTACTTTCCTGAAGCTTACTTTCCAAAAATAATTTTCAATCATTCGCAGCTTAAAAACTATTAATCTTCGATCTTTTTTTAAATTTTTCTTAAAATAAATTAGCTTCAAGTTAATTATCGAATACATGAAAAATGACATATGCCGAATAGAAGAAAGTTTGTATTTCGTTTCTTATTATATTACATATAAAAAATATATTACTATAAACAGTACAAAGAAACGCCAATTAATAACAGCATAATTTACATAAATGTGGTTTATATGTAATTTAAGGATAATTCATTACACATCTTCAAATTAAAGTTTGTTTATAGCCTAGAAAAAATCCAATAATACATATATAATGGTATATAACGTATATAACGTAATGGGATGATTAAAATTGCAGGACTGTTGTAAAACTGTTATGATTCTCATAAATGTAACGGGTATATGTGTTAATATTCATTTAATATTCAACATCACACGTATTAATTACGCACATAATTAGTTCTTTTACGAAGATTCTTTCATTCCCGGCGGGATCATTTCCGCATTTAAACTGATATTAATAACTGACTCGAGTTTCACATCAACTTCAACAAAAAAAGAACCAAAAAAATGACACGATTTTATTAGCATCACGAAATGAGATTGAGGATTCACTTTTTATCGATTTTGAAATGCCTCGATTTATTCAAGAAAAGGGAAAATTTCTAGATGAATAATCGTAAGCGATAAATAACTGGCGCCAAGCGATGGGAAGTAATCGGACGTGCGTATAGAATAAGCGGGGGATATGGAGTTTCGAGGATTACATGAAAACGGTTTCAGTGTCGGATATGTCGACGAATTCGCCGGATGGTTAAGCCAGCAGTTACGATTAAAAGCCGCAGGCTTCCATTGTATCGTCCATTCGCATATAGGGAGTTCTCACATAAATTGTTTAAAACGTTTATTCGATTGTCACGAAGAAGATACAAACGGGAACTGCATAACTATAGTTGCAAAGTTAGCCGACACAATCTTCTAGCGGCAGACAAAGGTATTCAAATCCTACAAATCATTACATATACACGCACATATGTATATACGTATCTTCTAATTCGTATAATACGTTTCGACGTGCCAAACCAAGACGCGAGTGATCAAGATGTCGCATTCATGAAGAATAAAAGGTGCTTCCGAAACACGTAGACTTGAACGCGATATTAGATTGCGACATTTGTACATTCGTGACTGTACATATGTCTAGCCTTAGTATGCGGTATGCACTATGGCTGTGCGGTACGGTAATACAAATAGGGGTTGTACCCAGGCGCGACGCCTGTACGGCGTAGCTTCACGCATCGCTTACTCATTGCTGAACATCCAGTCGTAGTTTGGTGCCGCTCTTGGGACACGCGAAATTTACTTTAGCCGCGAGCACGACTTTAAAGCGGTGTTTCGAGGACCGCCTACCGCGGCAAATAACATTTCAATCCGTGTCACAGAGTCAGCAGCGTCCTAGATGCCTGCGTACTCGTGCACGAGGTGCACATATGCGATAGTAGCGGTACACTTCGATGGCGTTTAATGCCAATGTCACGCCACTGCAGAATGCACAAAGTTCCAAGCCTGTTTCGAATGCAATTTATTGTCATGTACAGTCGCGAATTGGATGGCGGTCTATTTTAGCAAGTCAGAAAGCAGTTCCATTGAAAGGGCTGCAGCGCACGTGTGACAATATAATAATAAACATTACAAAACTCGGAGAATTTTTTTGTATGCGTATCACGGTTGCACGGTTTAATGATTGATTGTTATTATTATTATTTTGTTTTTGGATATGTATATGGACGCATTACATTTTGTCATCTAGCAACGACTGATTGCGCAGCTTTTTTTTTACCGAGTTTTAAACGTGACCGTTAGAATACGTTATACAACGAAGATACAACGATAACATAATGCCCCAGCGGAATTGCTTTAAAAAACTGGGTCGTGTGCTACACGTTTATTCATATTCTCCTGCATAAATACGTCTCGCATATGAGAAAGCATACAAAATTTGTTTTTTACATGAGAAACATTTCCTCTTGCTTGCGGATATGCACAGAGTTTACCTGTGAAAAAATGCAATTCGGCAATTACACAACGTGAAATACATTCCATATTGTGCGTTTTATCAATGTAAACACATGCTGTTGATTATCCGGATATCGCTGCACGTTGATTCAAATATTGGGAAAAATTGGAAAATTAAAAATTATAACAGTTAAAAATTGTCAAAAATACAATGGTAGTTTTATTGTTGCACGATGATATTTCATGTAATATTTTATTTTTTCTTTCTTAATTACTTTGCAAGTGTGAAAATGTTCGTAAATGAGTATGCTTGTAGGCTAATCAAGATTGACGATTCATTAAATTCTTAAACGGTAGAAGTGTTCATTAACGGTAGAAAATGATATTGTTAATTAATTTCACCATTTAAACATACTGATTACGACGTGACATAGTGATAATTTATCGTCGCCATGTCATTTAATTATTTCCTCAAAGTGTTACATGTAGAACCACATAGAACAAATTTGTGCACGTGCCAGTTCGGTTTCGGCAAAATAACATCATCTGTTGCACCTATCGTAATGCCTGCTGATCATTATTGTGTGCAGAATTTATTGCTTCGTAAATAAAATTCAAGACTCGATGATAGTATCCCGTACGCCGGCTACAATCAATAATTACAACATTGCGAAATTCGTCAAAGCTGCGACGTGTATCGATGTCATTTTATTCACATAATCGTGTATCTTTTATTTTCACCAAAACAACAATTAACAAGAAACGTCCACATGAGTCTCGGGATTGTGTAAATAACTACGTGAACAAATACTATCCGACCGTGACTAGTGGACCCGGCCAGTCCGACAAACACGATCCCTAACTACTGCGATAACTGGCGTAGTTCATTTCGCTTAAGCGTAAATATCTAGATATTGTGCTCGCCCAATATAATATACGGACGCAAATCTCGTTCTATTGTCTAATTATTAATGTCATCTCCTAACATATCAACAATGAGATAATTACTATTTTTGTGCAGAAAAATCGACATTTATTATAGATCATTTATTATAGATTTATTGCTATTAATAGCTTAATTCTCGTTGCATGTTAATTGATTAAAACAAATATTAAAATTTAAATTATTAATAAATAATAAAAATATATTATTCTTCAAACTTTAGACATTGTTCTAAAAAGTCACGTGCGAAACTATATTTAATCATGATCAAATGAATTATAAAAAGCTGCTTAAACATAAATAAAAATAATAAACATAAACCAAACATAATTCAAGTTTCGTAATTAAAGAAATATAATGCGATTTTATCTAAATATAGATCATAAGAGTAAAATGAAAAAATTACCATTCTTAATACAACTAAGAGTACATTCTACACAGTATGTGTATTTCTCAAATAAATTGAGATAATTAAGTTTTTAGTAATGGAACATGTGAATGATTAGTAGGAAATATTTTGTTCTCTGTAGTTAACAACTATGTTGATTTTCGATTTCCGTTCATATATGTATTACTTCCTTATCCATCGATCACAATAGCTCGACGATGATTAGTCTGACTCGCGCGTCATTAGTTCGCTTCGAGGCAACAAGCAGTCGAACTTTTCCATTATTCGTGACACGTACGGCTGCCCCCTCGTTGGTTTTCATTTTCCACGGTCTATTCATCGTTATAGTTCTCATCAGAAGTTCAGAACGAGAAGATTAGACGGCTAGAAAGTTAATAAACTCCTCTTACTCGTTTGCCACCAGCAAATCCATTATACACCAGTGCATTTTAAATACTATCATGCGATGTTGCGTGCAAGATTTGCGTATTTAATAATTGAGCCATTGTTACGATTTTTAGAAAAATCACAACGTTAAATTGAGATATCATTCTTTTTTTCGTTAAGTTTGTTTATTACACTGTAGATTAATTAAAAGCGAATGTATAATACAATCGATTTTTTAATTATTCAGGTTTCTCCTATGCGTTATCTCTTTGTGAAAATGTTACATTTATATGTATAAAAGTTTAATTCTTCTTGAAAATTATTATGTTTTAAGTAGGTTAATAATAAGGAAACCAGAATAATTTCCTGAGTGAATATAGTACGCAAAGGTGAGTTTGACCAGTAAGATTATGGCCAAATGGATGGATCTACGTCCAACTTGCTCTGTGCTCGACAGATAAGGCCTTTGTTCGAGAGGTCAGACTTTCGAAAGCTGTCTTACCGATGTACGTGTACCGTAATAAGGGTTTAAGATCCGCTAGAAGCCCGCTCCGAGGTTGTTAAACTTCCCAGCTTGCGAACTAGAAGCGCCTGTCTGCCTCGTTAAAGCCGTTCCACGATACCACGGACTATCATTCGAGTCTCGTAGATCAACGCGATGTTCCGGTCAAATCTGCGAAATTAACTAGAGATCTCTTACCTACATCATTTTCCATGAAACGTTCGATGCATTCTACGTACCATGATCTTCACCAAAGACCATTATTAGCACTCGATTATAGCGAATCTCAGACTGTTTGAACGCAATCTCACCGTTGCGCGCGAAATAAAAGCCGACTATCATGATGCGACGTCATAATCATGATAATTTAAACGGTTAATCGCTAGTATCGCGACACATGTGTGATAAGACTAGCTTTTGAGCGGAATATTGCATGGAATCAACTCGTGCTCCACTTTCCGAAAGTGGAACTTGGAAGCTCCGTGTAGGGTGAATCGAGTAATAGCGGCTTAAAACAGGCTTCGGGCTCGCTCGAGTATGTCGAACTTCCGTACTTCGGGCCGGCGATCGTCTGCCTCGTTAAAGTCGTTCAACGATATCCTTGGTATCCACTTATGTCGGAAATCGGAATGGCACTCTGTAGCTGCAAAACGATCTGCGAACTCACACACCGCGCGCGAATCAAGTCTACGAAATTTAAAATAAATGTTCATGTAAGCACCAGAATTGTTTATAATGCAGAAAAATACCGTATTGCTCACGATCATTTTCAATAGACAATTTTGATCAAGCGTGTTTATACGAGTTGTTTATTTTTAAAACGATGCGGAGAATTCAATTTTCGAACTTTTGTTAAAATCGGTATTTGAAATCTATAGTGCTTTAAAATTTTAAATAACGACCGCTTTCACAATAACTCATTTTTTTAGTGCATTCGTGAAAAATATCGCATTTGAACTTTATTTTCGCAATACATATCGTTCCAAAAAAGCTTATTTTTGCCATCGCATAAATCTTTTCAAGTGGTCAAATACCATTCAGTCGGTACGCATCTCTTAATAATAAACGCTTAAAACAATGCAGTAATAACTAGAAATCGACTTCGAAGCTCACTCAAGAGTACTAAAGTTCTCTCCTTCTCGACTCATCCCGATCGTTAGACTGCTCATGATATCCAAGTGTCCATTGTACGTTAAGGTTCTTGCACCACATAACAATTAAAAGAGCAATCACTAGATATTCCTACCAAGTCAGAGTTTAAATGTTGATTTTATTACTAATTAAAAAGTTCAGTGACAAAATTGAGTGCGATGCTAAATAGTCAATATTCTTTCAATTTTTCTCTCTATAACTTTAATTTTTACATTAAATATAATAAAAAAATTTTTATGTTATCTTTTACTAAAATTGTTTAATTGATCAATTTTACTGATTTAAAAAAATTAACTTTCGTGAATGCTTTTAACAACTGTTATATAATATAATAATAATACATATAATAAGTCATATTAAACACTAAGCACTTAAGTTGAAAATTACTATTAAAATTATTCTATTTTTAATGTTTACTATTTAGTTAACATGAATTCATAAGATAATTTAATAGAAAACGTTAATGAGAGAGAACACTCAATTCGATATCTTCAGAATAAAATACCTAATGAGTCAAATCCCTTGCGAGCGTTTAATCCATCACGCCTAACTGTCTCTGAACAATGTCTGCTTTCAATTAGGTGTAGAATAGTCGTCGCTCGAGCTAAATTGCTTTCTAACATAGACACAGCCATTGCGTCCATTTTCAGGCAAGACGTCAGCATAGGATAGCATAAAGGAGATCATTCCTTTCTTCATTGTTAATGTACATTGACACACATTGAATGTGTGTCAGTCTGATCTGGCTAACGCTTCCAATATTTTTGAATAGAATATATAAGTTCAGAGTTTCTCAGGCATATTGAATACAGTAAATATGCGCAATCAGAAATAACAGTTTAACTGCGAATTATGGTTATTTTATGAGTAACGATATTATTTTGCGAAATTTATACCCATATTAATTTCAATGCAATCTTTTGAACATTTTTATGAGCTTTATAAAACTTTTTAATTTAATTGAATATTAAATTGAATTTATACAAGTCTTAAAAAAAGTAAATATGTAAAAGCAAAAATGTACAAAATGTAAATGTAAAAATATCATTTTACTCATGCTATATACAAAAGAGCAAATTTTAATGTATACATAATAAAACAGTTTCCGATTTAAAAAATAAAATAATCACGCATAAGCATTCATATTAAATATTTGCAATGCGAAATATTCTATTCAAAACTATATATATATACACACTAACATTTACTCTACATTTTCGTTCGATCAAATCGAATTCTAGTATTTTTAACGGTGGATATTGGAACAAAGATATTGGAATAAAATTGCTTTTTTTATCCTTTTTGAGAAAAATTACAAGTAAAAACTACAAGTAAAACCACGAACTTAAAATAAGTGATTCGAAAAGTCTGCGTATTATGTAATAATAATTCTTGTAATAATAACATTGCAATCGATAGCACATATTTATACACGGTAACGATCTTATATAAATAATTCTCAGTTCTGCGCCGGCTAATGTAATAAATTAATTAGTCGGCGCGACGTGGACGAGCAAAGGATAAAAGCCTTCCTCATAAGTTTAATGGGCAATGACGCGCGATAAGATTATCGGAATAATGTAACGTGAAATTGCATTAAATTTAACTCGATATTCCTCGTGCTGAAAAATGCTTGAATCATATCGGTGAATCGCGCAACGCTAATGCCCCTTTTTCCCATCCCCTTTGGAAACTCGGCGCAAGGAAATATTTCACGGCTGACGCGAAAGTATTGGTCGGTAGAACTTAATTTTATTAGCAATCTAGAATACGCTACGCCGGCAAAAACGCACACGCAGCCGCGAAAATCGGTGAGCATGAATCTGCATTAACTAAACGCCAAAGCCGATTTAATTTTAGTTATGACTGCAAAATAACTGTTTTGTCGGCATAGAGATGAAATGCTTGATACATAACTGTTTCAAAAACGGATGAACAGAAAATTAAGTAAATATATTTTACAAATTGTACACAGACTTTTCTTTTATTTTTATCTCAATTAAACTTTGTCTTGCAACATCAATATACTGTAGAATACAACCGAAAGAAATAATGGTAATACATAAAACAAATATTATTTTTTACTCATCTAGTTTTACTGGATTTTTATAATACTCTTTTATGCGTTAATTTAACTCAACTTGTGCGAGAAAAATTTATTGCTATTAACATCATTAGTGTCAAATTTATAGAAATTCTCAGTTATTGTTATGTTATTAAGAAATTTTCCGATATCTTTATTTTAATTTTATTTATTTTCCGATATCTTTATTTTAAAACAGAATTTGGACTATTTAAATGTAATATGGACATTTTTTTATATAGTACGCTTACAAAAGAAAAGTTTTCTCAAGTCACGTAAATTATTACCTGTATCAATAAAAATTTTCTTTTAAGTTTAAATCTTGTTATGACAGTTTTCTCAAATTACGGGTAGTAGGATAAAGAACATACCGATTGCTTGGCAAATATAGAGTCAGTACCACAGCAAATGCAATAAAAATAATCTATTTACCATCAAGTCAACTGCGTCAGCAAATAGTGAAATATTTGGAAGTACCTTGCAGCCGTGCCTTGCAGCCTTAAATAATAATTTAAACTGTTCGTTGCATCGTAGAGAGGAACAATATTTGGGCAGTTTGCGCATAAAACTCAGTAATTACATAGAAGCTAGCTAATTAATAGCTCAATAAATCGCGAGAAGAAAAATACTGACAACGCAATACGTGACCTCTCTGCAAAGTAAATCGTCTTCGACGTTATATGATCTCTGAGACGTTTCTGGAGCGGAATCTTCGTAAAACCTCGCGCGAAACGTTCCATATACGGGGCAAAAGCCAGCTCGGTTGCTCTTCCGAGTTCTTCACGCCCGAAGAAGATGGATCCGATATCATCCTCGGGCAATCACGCCGCGGCACGAAATCTGCAGCGGCCTTATCGGCGCCAATATCTATCCGCCGAGGCCAAAGAATCACGATAGTCGGATACGATCGATCGCGGACTGGCAATCGGAAACAATCTGATAAAGGTATGGAAAACGCCGGATGGTGAATGAAATTCCTCGGCATGAACATCGAATTTTGCGCCGGTACGAAATGCGCTGTCTCACACACTCATAGCAATCAAAATATAAAAGTACTAGAGAAAGTAAATATATTATGAGATAATTCTATCTGTTATGCATTACAATAGCGCGATATATCGACAATATCTGTGTAAGAATTTTACGACAACAAAGTATTGCGTACATTTGTTACGAAAAAGTGTTTTAGCTATTTTGTATGTATGTTAGTGCTGGTATCGTTCCAATACTTAGATGCACCGTCGAGAGCAAATGCAACAAGCTACGATGTTGGGATTATTATACAAAAACAATAGAAAAAATATCTGTACTTCCAGATGTTTTTTTCACTACTGACTTCTAGAAATCTACTGATTTTTTAATGTAACATAGTTTTAAAAAATGAGGAGATTTAAAAGCATTAGTTTAAAAGCATGAAATTGTTTAAGAAACCGTTTCGATGATCCAAGTGATCAATCTGAATAAATTTTAAAGCAAAGCATATTAATCAGTTTTACCCTAGCTTCTGACACCGCGTCGATCAATAAGACGGGTCGTATTCAAAATCGTATTCAAATATGGAACAGCTTATCCGGTCCGCGGAACAACAATTTTTCCGAGAGTACCGTACGTAAAGCGATACAAATGTTGCCGTGGAAAATATTTACAGTTTCACGTTTCAAGAATTCTAGGCAGATTTTTTCAAAATAAAGTCGTTCTAAAAGCTACCTCTTTGTTTGCACCGTAGAGAAACAAAATAATAATCTGAAAATGCGTTAAATTCTTTTAACTGTTATTATATACATGAAACAAATTTTATATATTATAACACATGATAAGGTATTATTTGACAGGCAAACTGGCCACGTGTTTATTAAAATTTATATATTATGTCCTCTTCGCGAATTTTTCTCATGCTGTCTCGCAGGATTATAGTCCCGATAAATTTTTTAGAAAAATAATCGAGCCTAATTGGCTGGAAAACACAGGTTTGCTCGCTCACGTATGCTTCTGACCAAACGGACAATGAGATGCCAATCCGCGTCTATACGTGCAGACGTGTACATTATACTCGTAGTGCACATCGTTTCCGTAAGTTGCCTGCTGTGAAAAGTAACACGAAGGTAATTTAGTGACGTCTCGCAACGTCGCTAATCCGACATGGACGATGACGAGGAGCATCGCGCCTCTTACAGGAGTTCAAGCGGTGCTTTAGGCGAATTTAGCATTTGGAGAAGTTCTCCAAACTTTAAATTCGATGTACCGCTGGTATCCACCCGAGAAAATGTAATAATATGCAATAACGAAGTTCGCCCGACCAGCCGCCCGACACGAACTGCCGTCTAGTGTTATGGTGGTGATATAAATTTTCTCGAATGCTCTCAAGCGAAATAAAAAAGAAAGGGAAACTTATATCTCGCATCTTGATTATCCTGAGGTGATATAACATAGCAAATGCAATATGATGGAAAATATTAAGACATCTTACCATGAGTCTTAGAATAAAATCGATCATACTCAAAATTATATACTCGCACTTTTAAATCTTTTATTTCCAAGTTTACTGTTTAAGAAACAAGTAGTATAGATATATGTAAAAAAATATATTCGATTAGATATTAGAAATAAATAAATGTACAAATTTTTTAAAACTATATTTTTTAAAAATTTCTCAAAAATATATACTTGAATAATTCCTGAACTAAAAATCGACAAGTTACTCATTATTGTTCTGTTAATTTGAAATTCATAAGTGATTAAGTCTTTGAATATACAAATAAAATGTTATATTTAATATAAAGTCTTTTCGGTCGTTGTTTTTCTCTTTATCAGTTTTTTTCATATTGTTTCTTTTATATAATTTTCTTATTTGTAATTAATGACATATCATAGTATTAAAAAAAAATAAATAATGTTTGAAGTTTACAAACATTTAAGTAGATTTAAGTAATAAATGTAGCTTCTGTTTTATTAAATTGATACGAAAACATATACATTGATTATCATACATTGATTACTTACGACTATTCATTTGAAAGTTTAATTTAAACATCGATCATACCGTTTAATTTTATAGATATTATTTATACATAGTTTCTCGGATGGAGAATATATTTATTTTTTACATTTTCAAAAGTTTTAAACTGACTCCAGTATAGAAATAAAAGTCTAGGATAGTTTAAAATGCCAACTACATGAATTTGATATATTGACGAAAAAGCAACGGTTCCGAAACTTTATATTTCCGCCTTGCAAATACTCTCGCTCGGCCGTCTTGCATGATCGTAGATAAAAATCATTTTAGAATCATTTAAATGTGTGTATGTGTGTGGGCGCACATGAAATAAAATATTACAGAGTTGTTTCTATGCTATCTACGTTAAGTAATCGTATTGTGTATTTAAAAAATCTATTTAAAAGTAAATGGTGTGCAAACACATTTTCTCATTTCATCAAATTGAATAAAAAAAAAAATTACATATATATAGATACATAAATATTGAACGTTATAAAAAGATCTACTTATAATCGCACAATAGCTAATAGTATCCAAAATTTGTTTTTTCTGTCACATAAATTTGATTTTTGGAACTTCATGATTTAATTAAAATTTTAGTAAATATAAAGCCCGCATAATAAGCTCGGAACATTCTTATACAAAATGTAGGAAACTCATGACAAAAATCACTTAGCTACAAACACGTACGAAGGAAACATATATGAAGTATTTATCATATGCGGAATATGTAACGCGGAAACTGACGGGGTACTAATTCAATGTTTCATAGCAGCTCTAATCTGACGGAAGGAAGAGCCGTCGCGCCTTCCGGGAGTTAAGCGCCAGTTAGACGTACTTAACATCCGTGGGACTACTCGTCGAAACTTTAAACTCGATTTGAACCACGCTAGTCACCGCGAAATTTGTTCGCCGATCGTCTTTCGACAAACTCGGGCTCTGCCGGCGTGATAACGATCGATCGAGGTTTCCTCGTTTTCATGTTTCTCGGAAACATAAATTTCACCATTCTCGCTTAACAGTAAAATACTACAACATTACTAACATATAAAATAATTACTAACATACAAAATAATTGCGTAAATGATATAGGAATGCAACCTTCCCTTGGTATCAACCCGAAACACATTTTGTTGAATTTTATTATATTTTTTTAATAATAATGTGCACATTTTATAATTATATATAATATAACATTACTGTGCAATAATTACTTTCAAGATATAAAGAATATATGCTGCATAATGCATTGAATTAATTACATGTAGGAAAAACAATATTATATGAACATTTCTATTTTGTTATCAAACAAAAATATTTAACTAAGCACATTTTCATCAGTTTTATATTAAATTGCATTTTAAAATTACAAGTTATTTAAAATTATTTTAAATACTATTTTCAAATGTACAATGAGATGTATAATGCACAATAATAATAAAAAAAATCATGTTTAATTACATTAAAAATTTACAAAATTGAGGTATAATTTGTAATATATGAATACATGTAGTAGTTTTGATTTTGCTCGCGGAGACTTTTTATTTTTTCTCGATATTGCTGCTGATCATCTATCTGACTAAATTTCGAACGATTAAGCCTCTGTAAGTGACGGGCACAAATTGAGATCCATATTTAGAGGCGCATAACTCCCGCGAGATTAATCATCCGCGCACGGACGTGGAAACGCTGGAAAAGTGCGTGGGGAAAAGTAAATAGTCATAACGGGATACTTTGTACGAATTACGCGGCTTCTGACGTGAACTAATGGCACTGGCGAGCGCCGAACCATGCAGACCCTTCCGCCTCAACACCGACGCTATGTACCGCCTTTCTTCCTCAGTTTTAATCTCGTAGACCCATAATGACGTCTGAAAAGACGTAATGTTCATTACTACCATGAAGGAAAATACTTTCAAACGCGGCAGCCGGTACTTTCAGAACGATACTGCTAGAAAAATGCGCGAAAATACTTATCTCCTTCAAGAACGCGGCTCGTATTTCTCTCTCAATCGTGATATCGTAGGATTCAAAGATGCCTAGGTAACGCAACGATCATTATTCTGAGAACGTTATCTTTTAAGATAATTACCATACATTACCATACATCCCGATGGCTCGCTTGATACATACATTTAATACTAATGTTGCTCAAGTTAAAATTCCAATTGAGATATTGAAATATTTGATATTATTATCATGCTTTTTATATTCATTGATCTTTTTCAGAATATTCTTTTCACACATTTGATAAATAATGTACAATAGAACCTACAAATAGAAATTACTATAGTGAAGCAGGAATTCTAATTTATATGCAAAATTTGTGTAATATCTATATATAATTTCTTAGATATAAATTAATAAATGATTAATTAACTGATTTTATTATCAATGATAAAATTAACGAATAACAAGGAAAAGTGAGTTTTAGGAGCTAAAGTTGCTATTAGTTGTGCATAAGTTATGTGACATTTAATTAATAATTTTATACAAATTATAAATATAATAATGTTTCAGCTCTATTTTGAGTTATCTTCAGCGTCGAGGTGATAGATAAATGAAATAATTTCAAGTTCTTCAACAAATACAAATAATAAGATAAGTAATTAAAAAAAAATAAAATGAATAATGTGATACCAAGTGTAATATTAAGAGGAAATATTAAGAGGAAAAATTCTGCTTAATATCCATAGTCTGCAAAATATTTGGACTAGAAATGAAAATTGGAACTAAAGAGAAGTAAAATCCACTTACTAAATCAAGTCCAGAGAATATTAATGAATATTAATGAGTTTTACCTTTTGTATGTGACCTTAGCCAACAGTTGATTAACAAGTTAAATAACAGCCGGACGAGCCAACTGTTATTTAAAATTATATCTGTTTTTAATTGTATCATTGCAGCATTGCCTCGATCAACCACTACCGCTTAAAAATTAGTTTCAGTTTCTTTCCAAAGGGTTTAATTTGTCAATCTCATGTCCTCTGGATTTGGTTTGTTCACTTCTCTGCCAGTCCCAATTTTTATTTCTCTGAATATGTTACAGACTATGAATATCTTTCTAGTATTTTCTCTTGAAAATTACACTATCTTTATATACTCAATTTTTAAATACTCATCTTTTCTATCTATATTCACCGGAGATTATTTAATTTATCACTAAAAATAGCTCAAAATAGTCGAAACGTCATTGATTTATTTTTATATAATATTTTTGTATTTTTTAGTAATTTGTATTAAATTATTAATTAAATTAAATTAACTTACATATAACTAACCATGTTTGAATCTCAAAGACCATTTTTTTCTTTTTCTTGTTAATCATAATTTCTTAGATGTATTCCGTTATGTTATATATGGATTTAATTATGTAATTATATAAAATTTGTAATATAGTTAATAACATGTAATACGGTTAATCAAACATTTTACTAATTATTTATTTTTTAAATTTAAGCGTAGAGTTCCGAAGATAAATATTTCCGTTGATTACAGTCGTGCCACTGACACGCGCTATTACAGTTTATGCTAGCGATTAGCAAAGTAATTCCCGAAATTAATTATACCAGGCTGGAACGGGGAATTGTACGATGCAGAGGAGAAGGGAGAGAAAAACATTGGAGAGGGAAGAGAAAAATTAATGGCCTCGGTATAATCTGCAGTTTTTGCCACTAAAGTTATAGGTCAGTTTTGTAATAAGGACGGGGTGGTCAATTTAAGAAAATGCGCTACATCGAAAATCCAGCGTTAAGCATCCGATAATGTACAAAAAGAGATTACTCCTTAGTACTGACCGTATTCATTGTATGTAAAAAAAAATAAAAAAATAAAAAAGAGAAAAAAAGCTGTTACCTTTATGCGCACTCAAATGTAAACCGAAACCGAAGAAAATTTTTCTCACAAACTCAGCAACGTAGTTTTCCCGTGAGGATTTTCGCCGATTGCACTTGTATAACCAGTGCAAACAACTCGCGGCTCATACTTACTGATATTACTTCCCTAATTAATTACGTGGGGAAAAGCAGAGTAGAAGTGGAGCAAAAAGTGACAAGTGACGGTTAGAAGCGGACAGAAACAATGAATTGCCTCGTAACATGAAGTAAAATGAAGTCAAGGCAAGCTAAATATTAAATAATACAATGTATAATCTTATTACCTAATGAAAACTGGTTTTTACATTATTGATTATGTTATTGATTAATTAATTTTTATAATATTCCGTACAATTGAACATTATTTCTATATCGAAAAATAGTTTCTAATAAATTCCAAGTATCTGAAAGCATGTAAGATGTGCAAATAGTATAAAAGCGAAATTCTTTTTTAAAACGCGTTGAGTTAATTAGCTTTTCTAAAAGAAGTAACTTCTGTATGCTTTTCTACAACACATAATTTTCCACAATATTTTGGGAAAATTAATGGATCTCCTATATTAGGAAAAATGAGAATAGCAATTATTTTTGAAGCTGATGGCTCTCGTAAAAAGGTCAATTTGTACATATATAAGTTTTTTAAAATAAAATGTCAATGTAAAATGAAAAATCCAGTGGCTAAGAAAAAGAAATGAATAAACAAATTTAGCATGATATCGCAGATATTTCAGCTACTATGTTGAGTAATTCATAAAGCCACTTGCGCATTAACAATAAGAAGCTATTATACGTAAATCATCATTACACAATTTTTTTATCAGACTTTGTGAAATTGATGAAACCGAGTCTAATTCGCGTTGCATATAATTTTATTTTTCTACATAATTATATTCTGCACCTTTCATCATATGCTTTTGTTTTAGAGAATATAACTAAACTTTTCGCACAGCTAATCTTGATATAAAAGCGTTATTATAAATTGCACGAGCGAGAAACCGTGCTGAATGAAATAATGTACATTATAATTGTTTAAGCATGAAACATACGATTCTCTCCTGATGAGTTAGAAGAGCGCATAATATATTTAAAATGTAGTTTGTCTTAATACGCTCTATTTTTTATCGCTCTCTGATGCCGCGGATACTTCTCTTACCTACATCTTCTATTCGAATTTCATTCCGGTAATTAATCACGGTTAGAAATATCTATATGCCGGAGATTCCCAAATTTCATGCACGTTTCCGTTGGCATAATGAGAAAATGACCACGGAATGCTTGGAATAACTAGCGAAATTCCTTGCGGACCTTCGAGTGAGATTAATTGTTGTTATCATTGCACTGACATATTTTTGTTTAATTCAAATTTGCTCATTCTAATGAGAGAATCTGATAAATTGTTGCATATTGTATCCATTTGCTTGTATATCTATTCAGCTGAATACAATTCAAGCATTGCAAGTTATTTTAATGACTTTTTTTATGTTCGTGTATAAGTTTCGAATGTCCTCGCCTTAACCGCTTTGACCCCTCGACACTGAACCCATTTTATCTGACGATGAGCATATCATGCACATCGAGGCATCGCAACACAGAATCCTCCCGCCGAGACACGAATTTCAACTGATGGCAATCACGCTAATTACGCACGCAAAACTCGTGAAACCGATGAGAATCTAAAAAGAAATGAACGTTGCGAATACCCAAATACTATTCTAGCCGCATGGCCGCTATGATCTTTTATATCTTGTTTTGTCCTTATCGCACAATTGTACTTTTCTAACTAGTACAAATAAAAAACATTTTGTCTCGTTTAGAATAAATATTTTATATTTTTAGATAATGAAAATTAAGTGATCATTTATTTATAGAATGGAACATAAAATTTGAACAATATAAAGAATAACGAATAAAAGACGATCATTTTTGTTCTTTACGCAATTGGAGCTTTAATTCTGCGTGACGGTAAAAAATTAATCACATAAGGCCCTGTGTAACTTATTGTGGGTAAAATGTAAGGTGGAAAAATGCGTAAATGGAAGTAAATAGGATCGTATTCGCGACACTATTGCATTATCAAAGCAGTGCTTTACGAAAAGGCACGATTCTTGACACTGACGAATGACACAAGAATTCCTACACTCGTTGGTATCTCTTTCGTGCCTCTTCGTAACTTTTCTTTCGTACTTTCCTATCATGAAATAAAGTCGTAAAGCTGTGGCGACGCCAGCAACTGATCCTTATTAATGTTCATAGATATGCAGAGATATATATTTGCTCTTATAAGATCATAATTGATACGCAGCAAATTTTAATTGTGTACGATTTAAAAAAGCTTCCATGTACATATAATGATATAAGGAAAAGAATATTACATAAGAAACGCGCGCGTGATTATAGAAATATTAAAAGCCATTGATTTAAAGAGCTATTAATTGCCTTCAAAATATTTGAATTTCTATTCCTTACAAACTGGGAGAATATAATCGAACGTAAAGAATTTAACAGAAAAAAACGTGCAAATAAAAATAAATAATACTGAATTAAGGGGATCACTTTAACCATCATTGTGATATTCTGAAAAGAAGCGCGGTTCACGACATTGACGAATGAAGCGGAGAAAAGCGCTTCTGTGCCCTTCGTTCTTTCGCTTTCTCCCTCGTTTTTCGCAGCTCCTACGTTCCCTCTTCGTTTTACCATTATGCTACATAATTTAGTACTAACGTGGTGGTGGTGGTGGTGGTAGCTACACCACCATTGGCAGCGGCAAACCACCGCCACCCCACCATCGGGTTTAACCGCCAAGAACCGCGGCCAGAAGCGAGTCGAAAGGGAGGAAGCTTGAGGTCGACGGAGGAACCTTTGATCCTGCAACCCTCACGGACTCGATCACTGTATTTGTATTGCCGTGAGAAGTGGGACACCGGAAAAAAGCTCCTCCTGCTCTATTTCACCCTCCACCAGTCTCACAGCACCACAATTGTGGGTTTGCTTTCAGCTCCCTTGATACGACTGTTTCCAGTCGACTTCACATTTTATTTGTTACGAAAATAGAATATCTTATATTTGTATGTTATTATGCTATCAGTTATTTCAATCAAGCATGAGAAGCTCCGTCATGATTTGTACGTTATTGTATAACTTATACATCATCGCTGTTATTTTCATATTTAGATCTTTCATAAAATACCAGAAAAGTATATTTAACATGAAATTGCAAAAAAATAAAATACCTGCGGTTATAATGCTTGTTTTGGGATTTTATCCGTGATATTTCAATGAAATGTTTTTTTACAAAACTTTTACATTTATATAACAATTATTAAATGCAAAATTATAAAATATTAATTTCTTTTAATGTCTTTTAATAATTAAATTTACCATAAACTTATTAATATAAATTCTGATATAACAATAATAATAATAATAATATATGTATCATTGATTTAAAAAGAGTTTATAAAATCTTTGTGTAAAACAATATAATTAGCTCTCTAATCTTTGAAATTTTTAATGCTTTGTTGCTACAATTCACATTAACTGACTTCATTGCATTACTTCATAATTATATATATTAAAATAATTTTGAATAATTTAAAATTAAAAAGATTATTATAATTACGATATTTTATTCTCAACAATTTCGTAAATAACCTAAAGCGTTGTGTTGCTCTAAGAGGAAAAAATATCTACATTGTAGGAATAAAAACTCCCCGTGTACACCAACCGTGTATCAACGAAAAAAACTGAATCATCTGAAACACCATAATAATGCATCATAAAAATGTGATAAACAACATTAACATTCAAGCTTCTACTTTAATGCTACGCTGAATTTTTGACATACATGGCAGACTTTTCCTTTTTGAGAAGATCATATATGTAAAATGCTATCACGCAAGCAAAATACCGACATTAAGGTTTCATTACGCGCAAACAAACTTATTTATCGTGAAACACGTTGAAATTAAACTTCGTATTAACATATAAATCTTTCATTCAGTTTTTGTTATCTTTAATCATTCATATTTTTTTCTCAAATCTCTTTTGAAGTGAAAAAACATTATGTGTTTTACTTTTATCTGCTGACAGCAATATTTTTCAATGCCTCTTGTTTATCTATTAATTTCATAAGTTTTTAAATTTTAATCAAATCTCATAAGTTTCAATTTCATTTGTTCATCCGTATTAATCGTCGAGTATCGTACACCACAACGATATGACTAAACGTGGAAAATATCGGTCGATTTTCAGCGAGAATATTTAGTGGTCCTTCGATCGCTTACCGAAGTTTCCTCGCAGTTTGGGTTGTGGCTGATACTTTATCGTGTAACAAATGGCAGTCCGATCGTACGTAAACATTTCAACCTCCCACGCCACAGAATTGATAGTGTTACAGAGTATCGCGGTCGCAGCTGCGCTCTTCGCCTCTCGAGATACGGAATTAATAGAGCGGCACATAGCGAAATATTCATTCAACCATACTAACTTACTATATTCCCACTTTTCCGTATATTATCGAATTCAATCTTGTATATATCCAAAGAATAAATGTCCAATTCTTTTTTTACAGTTCTATTGAAGATATATCTTATTCAAAATTAGGCAAACCTTTAAAAGAAACCTTAATATGTAAGTAATATTAAAAAATATATATCACAAATTTGAGTATTTTAATCGTAAAAGTAATATGATTTATGAGACTTCTGTAACACTTAATTGCCTTCGCGTGATTTTCTGTAGTGGCGAGTAAATTTGAATGGAATTTATTAATTATATCGGAGTAGCTATATTTTCGATTATGTTCACTTTACTGTCCTTAGTGCTCGGTAAAACGGCAGTTTCCTCTCCGCTACTGCCGTTACTGCGCGATCAACACGGAGAACGTTGACCGTGCAAGCTCCGTCGATCGCTCCATCCCTCTTTCGTTCATGTTCCTCCATGACGGCGGATATAATGTAATGGTGTGAGCACCTGCACTTACGCGTTCACGCGTGGAACTGAGAAACAAGAAGCGGCGCCGAACCGATTTGCTTGATCGAATGTAAACAATGTTCAATCGACGTGGCTCGTCGCTTGCTACCGCCGTCGCTGTATTCATCCTCATCGTCGTCGTCATAGTTGTCGATGATTATGCATCCCCCATTCGATATGCATTTCTCTCTACCTTTTCCGGCAACTCATCTGTGAAAGCAGAAAAAGAGAACGACGCGACGTTGTCATAGGAGCATTTGCCAAATAGTCGCCCATTTTGCGAAAGAGCTCGGAACATTTATCATTATTTGATGTAATAGCAAGGTACTTTTTTACGATTAGTTAGAGTGAGTATTTCGTTCGATTGCCTATGATCATAATTTTTCATGCACGTTAAATTGTTCAAACATTAATATGTGATTAATGTTCTATATTGAAACGAAAAACTGAATTATAGTATATGTTCTCTTACAATACATACTTCTCGCGATGCTTGAACGCTTATATGAATTCGTTCGAATGTAAAATAGCAAAAATGCAAATATAGTATAAAAAATAGTCGTTTAAATTTCTGGAAGATAGTTGAGAGGGCTTTTGAAATATAATATTTAAAATCACGATATCCATATATGTCCTACTGCTAAGTGTGTCTGTGCAACCACGAGAGTTTCAACGAAAAGTTCTTGAAGGTAGAATGTGGAAATGTGAGTAACGTTGATGGAGAGGAAAAAGCATCAGAGAACAGAGAAATAAAATAGAGAGAGAGAGAGAAGAGGAAAAGGGAAACGGAGAAAGAGGAATATCGGACTTTTAGCACCGAGTGGTCCTTAAAAAAGAGCTAGAGCCATATACGCGATGCCCACTTGCTGCGATGAAACGTCAGAAGCCGAAACTGCAGCTGCAACTCGGGGAAAAAAAGCGTGCGCGATGTACTCGTAACTACAGCGACGATAATGCCACTCTGCGAATGCATCCAAAGAGAACTGACGAAGCGTCAGAATTTCAAAAGCCGCTTCTGACTGAAATACATTGCGGGGAATCGCGTTCCCGTTTCTTTATCCCTCTTTTTTTTGTAATATTCCCCCTGTTACCCCGTCGTACAGCACGCCCTGCCACCTGCGTCGCGCTTTTTTCAAAGTGGAAATGCACTTACACGTATGTATGCTCCCTCCGTGCGAACACATTGTATGCTCGATCAAATGATGAAATGGACAAGCGGAAAGAAAAGAAGATACACCGGAAAGTGATATGCTGTTTTTTATTCCCATACCATTATATTAGAACAGATCTCTTTTCGTTCGCCCAACTTATTTTCAGAAGGAATTCAGTAAAGAAAAATGGGACTTCGTCGATGGGACGAAAGTGATGTAACGAGATAAAAGGTTACAATATTTTTGTAACTTTAATTTATCACAATTTCTAGTACGGATGAGTAGGAAGAACATTTGTTTACGGCAATCAATAACAATTTGAAAGACACGATCGTAAAATATAATCGGTTAGAAGCTTTCCACTTATCTCATCTTATTCGTACTGCGTTTCATTCTCATCTACTCACAGCGCAGCTCTCTTGAGCACGCAGCAACAGTTTTATAGATAAAAATAACAACGAGCGTATTTCACGCTCCTCACTTTTGTAGAGTTGCAACGAGTTTATTCGTTTCGGCGTGAGAATACTTCAAACATCCAGCGGAACTTAATTCTTTTCGCCCGTACACATCCAACCTTCTATAAAGAAAAATCGCGCGGAAATGGTCGCCGTTTTTGTGAAAATCTCACTACGTGAGACGTGCGCACAATGTGCTCGCGTTAATGTGTTGACTTATGAACAGTTTGAAGAAATAAATATTTGCCAGCACAGACAGATAGCGATGAAATGAAAGCTCAGAAAAAAACTAGATAAAAATAGGTAAGAGTTTATACGGGGAAAACGTAAGAAGTAAATTTATTAACGCAAAATTTAAAAGAAAGAACGAATACATATTTCTTTTTTAAAAAACGCACGTGCACATCGTACGAAGTAGAGATGCGCAAGTAAAAGTGGTACAACGTCAACTTTAATCAACCCTAAATTATCCCTCGCAAGACGCTTAGAAAGCACGTCCATGCTTAGACGTACTCAATTTTATGTCGGCAACATTATTCGTGTTAATTCCTTATACCTCAATTAATACCACCGCCGTCGTTTACCGTAATCTTCTTCCTCATTTCCGAGCTTGGATCCTGCATCTAATCAGTCTGCTACTGAAATTCTCTGATGATAGTGTGTTTCGTAACCGCGTCATAACCGCGACAACAGCGTTCTAAACGGTAGCAGAAGATGTAAAGCGCTAATTAGCGATTAAAGCATGAAAATTCATATATATTTCGACCTAAATCTAAAGAAATCGGTGACCAGTGGCTTGAGAAAAATGAATTATTAAATTTCTTCAACAATATGTATGCATATGAATTTATTATAGTAATTCTACTTACTAATAGAAGTAAAATATAGAAAAGATATTTTCCATTATTATTAATATTCTATATTAACACCTCAAATAGTTATAAAAAAATATATTCAATTCTAGAAATATTAATTTAATTGAAGACACAGGAAATCAAATATCAACTTTCTTTTATCGATCATTTTGTTATATCGTAAAACACGAGTATGAGGAGGAAAAATAGGAAAAAAACCAAAGCAGGTCAAACAAACAATTTTAGATTGAATATTTTGCCTTCTCTTGCTATCTCTTTCAGGAAAATCTCTGGTCGCTTGTTAAAATAATAAGTCGAAAATCTCGGTTGGCATGTAAAACAACAGAGAAATAATTCTGACCTATAATCATGCAACATAAATTAATGGTCTCACGGTATTTCGAAACCAAAACATAATATTTTTAACGCGTCCTATCATAATTTTGAGATACGCAAGAAAACTTTAAGTGGCAATTTTCGGATTTTGCGCTTGCATTTGTTTAGCTGATGTGGAGAAAAGAAGAACATGGAAAAAAGCAATACGGAATACAAGACAAAGAACAATGTTATTACAAAGCGCGAAAATCCACGAGAAGAGCAAAGAACCATCATTTAAGTTAAACAGGCGTAAAAGAGAGCGTAACGATGGTGGCCAAACGTACCATATTTTTCATATCGTAATGGTCGTTCGTACCGAGGAAAATTCGCTCGTTCGGGGCGAAGTACAGCTGGTCGAACGTCTTGTTTGAATGATAACTTATGCGCCACTTTCGACAACGTTAGATGCTAACGATGCGCCGAGATACAACGACGTTCATTGATGTTACGAGGCACGAAATAGCTTTCAAGAGCGTCTCATTGTTGGTGAAAAGATGTTTGCTTACACTCGACTTGCCCCAAAGGAAAGTACTGCTATCATCTGATACTGTTAGAAGAGGACGTATGCATAAATTGCTTTTTACTTTATGAATAATTTACGTAGTGTATGAGATTTCTTTCTTTACATTTTCTTCTTCTCTTTACCGGTAAGTTTTTCTCCTAATGATGATATCTTAAGGCGATATTCATAATTATTTCCTAGCGAATAAAAACTTCTCTATAATGCGTGCAAAGCGTTTATGTGCACATGTATAGGTATATAAAGAAGAATGTAAAGAAGCAAATTTGATTCACCAAGGACAATGAGTATTGTCTCTATTCTCTATAAAATCATGCTATTACAACTAAATAAATTTACAGAGTAGTTTTTAAAATATCATTTTGGTGCACATAAACGCGCTTTGGATAAAAATAAATTATCATTTACGAATGTGTGACATATTATACCTTTGCTGCAACTATTTATGCACATTGACGCTGTTGTGTTATCCGAATCGTACATCTTCAGCGTACACGTCACATTAATGATTAAATGTAACTGTAGTAAATTACAGGTTGCTTCCGGCAGCGCTGCCGTCTAACAGCGCAATGACACGAAATGCAACACACGGAATATCCATGTCATTTTTTTAAATTTGTTTCCCATGTGTATTATAAATACGAATATCTTTCAATTAGGGCTGCTGACAATACGTTCACATTTTTCATTTGTCTCAAGAGAGCAACTATTGTATAAAAATTATAAATAACATAATAATTAATATATAAATCTCTCTGATGATAACATATCCAAAAATGGAAAATAGATTTATGAGCGCGTTGTTTTCGTTGCTCGCGATATCATTAATTAGGCAATATCTACGTGGTTCTGGTTCTCTTTCACAAATTCATAACTTGCTTTCACGCGCAGCCGGTATCTGTTAATGATCAGCCCTAACACGACCAGGGTCGCCGACGATTGCGATAAAGCACGGTGGTTAGGGGAGCGACGAGGAACAAGGTGGACAAAATGCAACGGTAAGGTGGGCGAAACGTGTCGCACGCGTTTCTCGCACTTTATCATAACTCGGGATCGAACGGTCAGAGGTGCCGCTGGTACACGAGTGGCCGAACGATAACATATGCACGCCGCTTCCGACTACGCCGGTCGGATACGGCGGTCAGACGTATCGGCGTCACTGATAAGCGTCGTTCGATTCTGCCTTCTGCTGGAAAAGGCGTACACAACCGCATACACAAACAGACCACCAACGCCTCGTTCTTTCATCTAACGGTGTGAGGAGATTATCGCGTGGCTTTAATAATTTATTAACTATCAGAAAAGATGAATATTTTGTATGCGAAAGAACGCGAAGGTTAGAGAAAATAATATGCAAGGGAAAACGTGTGGAAGTGTAGATAATCCCGTAACGTTAAAAATATATTTTGATGTTTCTAGGCTCTAATGACATATTAAATATCAGAGAGAATAAATATTTAAAGGGGATAAAGGGGATAAAGAAAGAAATTAAATGTGCGAGAGCTAAAAATGTTTCCTGACATTTCTGACTTTTATAAATAAACTATATTTACGTGTTATTAAAATGACAAGAAATTTCTAAAATTAAGCTTTATGTCTAATTGATATACTAATGTAAAATAATTAATTATTTCATAATAAAGAAACTGTGTTGCTTATACATATATTTTTTTTCAGTCAGCAATTTATATCGTACGTATTGAATTGATTTGATTTACACGTATATTAATTTGATGTATTTATCACATTCATTATATTAATTTCTATAATAATTTGTCACTTCTTCTCTTGTTAATTTTTTCAAAATAGACGTTGGTTATTTCGACGTGCATTTGGTCGCAAGCATCCTACTTTAAACAAGTTCTAATTAACCCATTAAATCCTGAGCCGAATCCAGGATAGATAGCGTGAAACTAATTATTGGATATTTGCCATGGCTAAAAAAAAAATTACCCGTGTTTTTTCTTTTGTCGATTGCAATTGTTTATAACAAATTGTTTAAACAAATAGATACAAATTTCCGAATTTCGAAAAACTAAAAGCGGCAATCGATTCTACGGGAAAAACCATGAAAAAAACCTTAGTAACATTTTTTTGTCAGAGCCCAAATTGTTTGTGTAAAATCTACGGAAAAGGTGTGATGTTTCAAATTGTGGTATGAGAACTGATAATTTTTGTTCACAATGTAAAATGTATTTATGCAAAAGTCATGAAAAAAATCATGAAAAAAAAGAATAATCGATCCAAACGAGTAAGAATACAAAAAAAAAATTTACACTAACATCAGCTCTGTCTAAAAGTGTCACAGATAAGCACTTGCTTACAAAAATTAAACATTTTTTGCAACCTAATGAAAAAATGTTACTAAGGTTTTTTTCATGGTTTTTCCCGTAGAATCGATTGCCGCTTTTAGTTTTTCGAAATTCGGAAATTTGTATCTATTTGTTTAAACAATTTGTTATAAACAATTGCAATCGACAAAAGAAAAAACACGGGTAATTTTTTTTTTAGCCATGGCAAATATCCAATAATTAGTTTCACGCTATCTATCCTGGATTCGGCTCAGGATTTAATGGGTTAAACAAGCAGTTTTTATTAGCGAAACAAAGACGTAGCCATCTCAGACGAGATCTGCCCGATGGTTTTAATTAGTTTTAAAGTAATATTGTCGTCGCAAAATCCCCAAAAAAGCTCTTTCCGCATGGCGAACGCGTCTGACGTCTCCGTCGGAGATTTATTAGAACCTTCCGGCCGGACTCTCGTCTCCGTCGGAGATTTATTAGATACCTTCCGGCCGGAGAATTCGTTGACAGTCACGACGGTGCCCACAGCAAGAAAACAAGATCTCGCTGAGAACGTGAGCCGCGCTTTGTGGTCCATAAAGGGATGGCGTATATCCGACATCGCGGAAGAACAACGTACGATGTGCAGACGAACGACGACGCTGACGATGGGTGCTGATGGTGGTGCTTGGTGCAGGAACGTATTACGTTCTTATCGCAATGACATACTTCGTACAGAAAGAGGAGGAAAATTGTATCCCTTGAAATGACACGGAGGTTAACCGAACAATGTAACGATGCCGGTGTATCGTTTCTGGCGTCGATGGCAGTGACGTTAACCGGTGCGAGAAAGCATTGAACGTACCGCAGACGTGATGTGAGAGCGGCGACGACAATACCACGGCGACATCATCGCGATTTCATTTCTGTCCGCGCGATGCGCCGCGAAAAGTTTTGACACGCCGACGTGCCAATTAATCTATTAAATCTTTTACGAGCTCTTAAGAGAGAATCGCTGAAACTCGGGCAATTAAAAAGTTCTCGTAACCGCGGCTTAATGCAAAGACGTTGTACCTCCACGACCCAGTACACGAACACGTTATGGATCGCATCAGAGTTGAATGCCGCGAATCGAGGACGATTTCAGTTGGCGATATAAGGACACGACGAAAATGGCAAGAAGCATTCGATGACGTATTGTCAGACGGCTTATTATATGTTAACGTATACGCGCGAGATCCTCTAACTACGGAACGGGAGCAGACTGACGCATCGAGGGTATCGTTTAACGATACACTAGCCATTTGGGACGCGTGTTAGTTCAATGGTTTGCGCAACAATGAACCATTTCGACGCGCGCCATACATGTGTGTGTGTCGTACGGGCGTACAAGAGAACTCCTCTCGCACGTGACACGATTTCTCTAATTTAATTATGTTATCACGTTCGTGTTCTCACGAAGTTTCTCCACGAAATCGTAGCGTCGCACCATCGATCGCGCATCGGGCGCGTCCGAAAAAATGGCATACTTCGTAGTGCGATGACGCGAAAGGCGTCTTGAATAACTGAACGGGACAGATGCGCCCGCCCGCAATTTCGTTCGCGTCCGGGCGCGTACGCGGAAATCGAATTAAATAAATTTCGCGCATTGAATTCACGATGAAGTTCCGCGTCCATTATGCTTCCTTTGCAGAAAGTCGTTTTATTCCGCGCTTCCGCTTTACGCAGATAACGCTCGAATGGTACGTGCAATATACGATAATGCAATGTTCCGGGGATTCGATGCGGGAGTACAATCGGTATGCAAACTTCTCTGCTGAAATATTTATAAGCAGGATGTTCGTTACCGCTCGCACTCTTTCGGAATAATTAATTACCCGATGCGGATATATGGCCATGCGGCAGATGATTCATTGGTAGACGCATAGCAACGGCGACGACGGCAGCGGAGGCGGCGGTCCATTCTGACGGGAATACGATCTCTTTTTTTTCCGAAGGAAAATCCGATCGTGTTCGGACAAGCGCGCCCCGCCACTGCGCTGGATAATAACGCATGTTGCACCTTGCGCTACAACAGTTGAAGCGGAAACAACAGAACTTATCGAGGATATCGTTTATCGATACTTTTCAACACTGGACATACGGGGATGCATCAACAGTACGCGAATAATACTTCGACGTCGTCGGGATTGCCGTGACGAGGGCCGTACGCGACGTCTCGCTCTTCTCATTCGTTATTAATCTACTAGAAAATGACGATCACCCTCGTCAGTTCACTGAAGTATAAAACTTGATTCACAATATATCTGCAGCTACCGACGAGGGACTACAATATTATACGATATAATTCACGTCAAATTTTTAAACATTATTATATGAACCGATATAGATGATATTGTCGAAAAGAATTGTTTGGTGATGGATCGTAATACATATTCCAATGTGTAATAAGTTTTTTATGAAGTATTCTTATACTATTAAATCGTATTTCTATATAATAATTTAAAACATATTATGAATAATAATTTTTTAATAGCAGTAATATCAATAGTATCTGTTTTGCAATTATTAATTAACTAATATTTATTCATGTAAAAATATGATTTTTTAATATTTTCTTACGTAAAATATTAACTATTTTTAACTGAAATCGATGAAATCATTAAAATATAAGATTAAATATAAGATTAACAGAGTTGTATAAATATAAGAAAATTCAATATTTTAATTGTGTAAGTTATGATTGTGATACTATAATTTTACATTATTATATTTATCATAATTTACTAAAATTTCGAATTTTTGCTAACTATATATAGTATTTATAATTACGTACTGTGGACATATATTAGTTTATTGCATATTTGATGGTATTTATTTACAAAACTATTAATTTTTTATAATAATTTATAAAATGTAAGTACGTTTCTTATACGATGCATTACATGAAATAATCTATTAAACATTTTAGAAATAATAAATTGTTTAAAATAACCTTAACTAATTCCGAGTGTCATATGAACTCGCATGCAAAATTTGAATAGCATAGTTATGCTAAAAAAAGATGTGAGTTAATGCAAATCGCGGAAAAGTATCCGATGTAAATCGTATGATTCATATCGCGATATAAATATGCATTAGGAATGCCAAGGAATATATAGCGTCGAATATTGCAAAAATCGTTGGAGCTTGTACACCATTATTCTTTCGGAACGTAATCCCTGGCGCCAGACAAACCAACAACGCAAAAGTAACGAAAACGCTGGGCGTACATACATTTGTGTTTTCCCCTGTTGAAAATTTTCCAAGGAATATAACATTGTAATAAGAAGACGTTTCCCCGATCGTACGCGAGACAAAATAAATGGGCTTGACAGACATAGCTTTGTTCCATATAAGCGATGTCTCGCTGCCGGAAGATATATATCGGACATATCGTTTAACAATATCGTATAGCACGATTGTGGTACACAATGAACATGGAGCTTGTGTCATGCAGGAGAAAGCAGAACGCGAAACCGAAAAGATGCCAATTTTTTATTGTGACGTATGGATTCGAAACTATACAATCAGTATATAATTGCTCAATAAAGAACGAATACGTTTTGATCCGAAAATTTTAGTTACGATAGATTTATAGCGTTCGAAAAAATATTATTACAATGATATTGCAAACAATTGTTCATATCTTTTTCTGAAAAAAAAATTAATTTGTATTAAATCGATGCTATTCAGGTCATCTATTTATATTAATATTTTTTAAATTGATATAAAATAATGAAGCAGCAGTGAAGTCTTTGTAATATGGATCTCGATAAATGTAGCCAAATAATTTTTTCGAAGCTGTTTTCATCATTTAACATTGTTAAATTTACTTGAAAAAAATTTATCATATAAATTATCATATAAATTATCATATAAATCCTTTCAATTAATTTATCATATAAAGTAGACGTATTTTGTAATAAATCGATTTGGTTGCAATCATTTTCCGAAATATCTTATTAGGTACTTGTTCAAATAATCTAGAATCTCGTGTATTAACTTATGCTGAGACATGTGAAGATTAATCTTGCGCGCGGATACACAGAATCTTTGAAACTAGTCTTGGAGTGTGTGTCTTAGCCGGCCTGGATGTAGTCCAGGTTAAACCATAAACGCAGCCGCGTGAAATGTTATATCGTGCTAGTCTTTGGAATACACCATACATTGGTAAATGTCTAACGCCTTGTACAAACAGGCGTTATCTTGGCCAAGACCATAGACGATGGAAGGCTGCAGGACATGGTGGATGGAAGATCCTGCGATGTTGGGAGGTTTCGAATATATAGTATATGCGAAGGGTAGGTGGGCAATATCATCACGGAGGACCAAAAGTTCTCTTGGCACTCTTACGTGCCGCGATAGCTTAAAACCGCAGGGTACGCGATAATAGCCAGCGATAGGTTCACCGAGGTAGACGATGTTCTGTTCAGCCATTTAGGACGAGGCCTCCTTTGGGATTGCGTCTTATATTGCAGGCAACCACGAGAGTCAACTCTCCAATATATGCAGAGATACGTGTGTATATTGCGCGATCGCTTCGATCGCACGATTCCACATAGTGTGTGCTTTCGATAATATCGGGAGAAAATATTCTTACGATTTCCTCTGCAGCACATACGCTCGCCACTTCCACACGCGGGGGAAACATCTTCCGTTATTCTCTCGATCGAGTCCGTTCGAGTATCCTTTTACGGAAGCTAGCGTCAAGAGTTTCTTTGCACAACTGATAGCTTTTACAAAACTATACCCAAGTGATATCCTTTCACGCTACTTATTTTTATTCTCTTCTGTGAATAGATTTTAAACAACAAACACGACTATTTTTAATTTTCTCTGATTCTTTCTAATTGAAAAATCTATAACATTAAGAAATTTATTCGATTTACATAATCTTATCAATGTGTTTATTATTTTCTATTTTCATTTGCCCAAATCTACGAGTAGGATTTCTTAGCTTATTGCGCAAAAGCACAATAAGCTAAAGATCGTAAATGTACATTGAGACGTTGCATAGAGGACAGGGAGCTCCCGTATACCGCAGCATTAGAATAAACGAGCACTGAAAGTCTAAATGGGGTTCTTATGGGAATTATGATAGCCTTAGGTAGCTGGTGTGGCTAACTAAAGTTAAGTAATTTATCCTC
Source organism: Crematogaster levior (assembly GCA_901521435.1). Lineage (NCBI taxonomy): Eukaryota > Metazoa > Arthropoda > Insecta > Hymenoptera > Formicidae > Crematogaster > Crematogaster levior. Next base: position 240,195 of record CABEGB010000672.1, on the reverse strand, counting down.
GCTACAATTTTCTACCGCACAAACTCATATCACTATTAAGACAGGCGATTTGTTATTTTGTAGGCAGCCGAGTTATAACGATGACTTAGTATCATGTTTTACTGAACTTTCTCGGTCAGAAGCATTTATTATTTATCAATAAATAATTATTTAATCCAGGACTTATACTGGGTTACATTATATATTTATAACGTATAGAAATAACATAGAAAAATATTTGAACGTCAATGAATATGTAATTATAACATATATAATTTAGTTAATAGTACATTTAACAATAATATAATTGCCATCAATACGTAAATTGATATTTTTTTAAAGCAAATATTTAAAGCAAACGTCCACCTCAACTCGTCTTTCGAGATTTCGAACATTCGTACGATCCGCAAGTTTCACTGACTCTAGCTATCAAGGTCCATAAAATCTTGAATGTATTTTGCAACGGCAGCAAGAAGAAATTCTTGTCCTCCTAGAGTTCTTGTCATTACGGAAAAGTCCTTGGAAAGTGCTTCTGAGTCTTGAAAAATTTTACGAAGCTTTCCTTGTCATTTTCTAACGACTAAACTGTTTTGCTATGACATCAGTTTAACAATTTTATAACACGGTCTTAAATCTTTAACTAATTAGTGCTATTAATTAATATCTTCTATATTAGTACTAAAAAATTTAATAGGAAATTACCTGAAAATAGGAAGAGAGATTTAAATATTCTGATTCTAATGAGTAAATGATAAAGATATAATTAAAATCAATTATATATTATTATTATAAATTAATATCTATATATTATTATAAATTAATTATCTCTAAAATAAAGATGGATAATGTACTTCTCTCTCTCTCTCTCTCTCTCTCGTTTCTTCTTTAAACGCTCATTTTGCTGCGGGATACCTCGCGACGGGATACCTTCATTGGTGTTTTTAAGTGTAAAATTATATAATTATTTACTTTTACAAATTATTGAAAATTCACAGCTGAATATGAAGGTACAATTTTACCCACTGTATTTGTCCATATGTGAATCAGAGTTTGTCATGCACTCATTGCACATCTCCATTTGCACGCACGCGACTTCACGTTATTTTCATTCATATCACTTCTAATTAATTTCATTTATTTCACTTTTAATTTATTTCATTCATTTACTTTTTTTTCTTTTTTTTTCTTTTATCGTCTTTGCATCCTATGTACATTATTATAATTTATGTTCATTTTATCTTTTTGTGATAATGTTCTTACGATTCGATTCCCCCCCCCCCTTTTGCTCTTTCTCTCTAGTTTTTGTCACTAAGCAATCTGACATTTACCGAGGTATCGTGTGTAATAATTCATCGCAATGGATGACATGGCAATGTTTAATCACGATATCCGGGACGTCCAACCAGCATAGCTAATGAGGCAAAATGTCTTCAATTAAGTGTATCACAAGGTATCGACATATCGCGTACAAGATAACGAGGCACAACCGTCATATAACGCGATCGATATTGCTAGAGGTCCCTTTGAACGTATGTACATACACAGACACGTACGTGTATAACCGATAGGAATGAGGTGCGTATTAGCAAACATCAAGCTTGCTAATTTAAAATTAACTAATTACTCACAGATAAATGCAGTTATGGCATCACGTCGAAATGTAAATTAGCATTAGGTTGCTAATTGTCTATGTGTGGATTAGACGATCATTATGCGGCTAATTATGCTGCAATAAACTAAACGCAATAATATACAGCTGAATGTAATAATATGTGGCTGAATGTAATAATATGTGGCTGAATGTACAACAATATAATTACACTGCATATGAAAGAAGTATGAATATCACTTCGCTCATTAAGTTTTTACACAATAGATAGAACAATGGTACTTAAATAGTTAGAATGATAAGCATAAAAACTAAAAAGCTTAAACAAGAAATAAGAACAAAGAGTTTATACCTATTTATTTTATACCTTTTTTGATATAATTTCTAGAATAGACTAATTTCTAGAATTCACAATGAATATTCTTTCGCGTTTTATATTAATACGCACTTTACTAAGTATATCTGCTTAATATTTCTTCGAAATAATATAATAACAATTGTTTCCGCATTGAATGTAAATTGTAGTCATTATGAAATAATTAGCAGCGCTTCCACGTATATATTAATACGAGATCACGATTTTCGAATGATATGTTTATTAGTCCGGCACACTGCGATTCATTACATATAGAAATTGGCACCGATTTAATTATCAGGCCTCTGCTATTGACAGATGCGTGTATACTCGGCTTTGATCGAAATTCTCTAACAAAGCTGCTCGCTCATACATCTTAGAGTGTAAGAGAGCAAATAGCATCCTCTACGACAGATCGATATGGATGCACGTGTGTATACGCATACGTCAATAATCAATTAAATTATCGGCAAACGCGTCTAGTTAGACGCCATCCTAATTTGCACCTCCAATGTCCAAATCGTTATAGCGGCATACAGTTATAGGACCAGCCGTTTGCTAATTATTTGCGGCAAGCAGAAAACGCGATCTAAACAGGCGATACCACATCGCGCACTCCGTGCGAGGGTCGTTAATGGTATTTCGGTAACATCAGGTCGCAAGTGTGCACTAATTAACGCTATGTCGATAGCAATGCTACATGACCTGGAACGCCAAGAAACACATAGGCGCACAGCTATAACCATGGCGTCACATTGCGTTTACAATCTATCAAAACGCGATAAATCGGTCGCGAAATTATCCGTACGCGGCAAAATCTTCGTACTGAACTGTGCAAAACGAATTTAATCATATTTGCTATTGTAAATTATCCATAAACAAAAAATGTTCAAGAGAAAAGTTAACAGAACGCTTGTAAATCAAATTCCAGAAAATTATATACGTTCAAATTTGGCATTACGCATACGAGTCCGTCAGTATTTATTATAATTTATCAAAATGCAGAAATGTGATAATTATCAAAATAATATTTTTGATAATGTAATTTTCGTGGGAAAATATGGCCCAAAATTGTCATATATTAATATTTATTACCCCGTCAACTTTTCATCTCGTATTATCATTAATATTCGTTTCTCTAATAGTGGATTACATAAATAAATATCTGTAAATACAACGACACGGAGTTGCGATTATATCCGCGGTTTGTTCACGTTTGCCTACACACTCACAAAAATCAACAAAATCCCTTCGTGTCTATATCAACTCGAGTATAATCGGATCAATTTTAGGTACAGAAATTTCCTACATATAACACTGTATCTGTTTTCATTCCGGGATTAACTTTTATTCTTCTTCTACCGTCTAGGCTAATGGCATTCGAGTTTTTATTCATTTCCGTTCGTTAAATGTAGCATCGATACATCGACGTACACAGATTTGAATGGTGAATGAACGGTAACTAACTAGAACACTCGTGTATGTGAATCGTGTCGTGTCGCTCTCCCGATAGTCGCTAGACCAAAAAATTCGAGGTATTTATTATAAATTGTAATGGGTAAATTGCCAGCTGAGTTACCCCGCGAAAGATATTAAATCACAGCATAAAAATCGCTTCCGAGCGAAAGCAATTAATTAATGTCGATTGATGTGAATACCTTCGCGTGGACATTCACGGCCCAGTTACCATATAAACGTAGACAATGCCGTGGAAGCTGGATAGTGTCTAGCAATTTAGTTTCGAACCTTCTATCTACGATCAATTACTCTTTGTGCAGTTAATTACTCTTTGTCTAGCTTCTAGTATCACGTTATACTCCTTATTCTCGCAACGGATCGGGAAAGTACCTTAGAATATCTATATGAATTTTGAAGTATCGTTATCTACTTTCTCTTGTAACGACAAATACATCAGAGATCTTTCCTTTAATAGAATATATAATATAACAGACTCTATCATGTAATAATTCATTTTCTCAAAATTGAACGAATGCAAAAAAAGTGATATTTCTCTCTTCCTTTTTCCATTTTTTTTACAAACATCTTTTTCTAGTTAGCTAGAAAATTTTTCTAGTAACTCTCAATTATATTTATAATATATAAATTTATTCTCCTTGGTTTTCCTAAATTTTTTTCCCAAAAAACAGAAGTTTCATTCTTTCATTTCCTCTTATTACACTTTCTTTCTGTCCTCCATCGAGAAGGACACGCGAACGCAAGATTGGGCTAATTGAGCGGGGACTCGATTTCGAATGGGTCTCTCTATGTTTTCTCTAGGCGACGCACGTACTGCGGAAACCACGGAGGGCTGACTGGGTCGTCCAGGATTGTGCCAAGAAAAAGGAATACGTAGACGCGTGTAGTTTTACTCTTAAGTCGATTAAGTTCCTTTTTACTTGACCCTCCACCTCAGGCGCTGAGATAGAAAATATTTCGAGAGGCGGTTTTAAAATCTCCCGGGTGCTTCGTGTAGAGACGTGACCGAATAGTGATCGAAGGTTTTATCCAGACCGAAAACAGTGGTAGCAAATTGGAAGGAAGGCAATATCACATGGACTTCCGTAGCACGTCCTTGCACGAGGAGCCAAGTCTGTCTTCTCTGCTTTAAATATTGATTCCGGAGATTGGTGAAATCAAACTAGGATTCTCTCTTTCCCCCCCCCTCTCTCTCTCTCTTGGAACAGTTTTGACAAACGTTACTATGCGATAAGTGTTAGCTAGACAAATATTAAAGATTAAAAGAAATGTACACGCCTTAAACATTAAAAACATTTTATAATTATATTTACAGCTTTGTCGAATGCTCTGATGAAGTCATTACTCAACGGAGAACATGAAGACCGATTATTTATCAATAATCGCTAGGTTTTGTACGTTGCTGATACTGTTTGGGCCAGTCACGGATGTTCATTCACTCGATATACGTAAGTACAACTCATAATAGTAATGATTAAATACACAATTTAATGATTGCAAATATAAAATGCATGAAACTATAAGATTTCAAAATTTTAACAATCTGAGTACATGTCTTAAAAATTATGCATGTTGTTTTATGTAAAAGAACACTAACATTATACAATTCTATTTTAGAAATAAAATTGTCAGTGGTACAGTGGATTCGAATACTTTAAGCATGTGCGTTTTTTTTTTTTTATTTGTATGACACGACATGTTTAGGATGTAGCAAGTACTAATAGAAAATGGTATTTTTAACTGTGAAACGTTGATAAAGCATTCTTCGAACTAGAACCGCGTAGTTCTTGCGGGCGAGGTGACAGGCAATAGCAAAGAAAGTCTCGTGCAGTCAGCTGCGCGAGAAGTCAAACGATGTGTTTCCGAGCGAATTCCAGGCTGTTGCAGCTGCGAAAAGCCCATTCTGCAGAGGTGCTATCCTTACCTTGCCCCATACCCGTGGCATTCTCTCCATCTCCTTAGCTCGTTCCTTCTCGGCTGTCAAATTTTTCATCGGGAGCAGGTGATTTTCGAGTTTTTATTTTCCTCGGGCCTTCGCTACGATGGGGGTGCTATCACTCTGAAGTAATGACTCGCTATTCTCCATCCGCCCGGGGGATCAATTATTTTGAATCTAATGCGACAGGATAAATTGCATCCCGCGGAAGTCTCCTTGCGCCGCCCTCTCTTCTTCGATTCCTCCATCCCTTCCACGGATCGCCGGCGAAGGGAGCGGAACAATTTTGCTCTAAAAAGTGCGCCACCTTCGGAAAACAATTCCCTCATTACCTCGAACGAAGCAGGCCGCCTTGCTGCTCGAACAAATTGGTCAGAGAGCGTGTATCGATTGCTTCATGTGATACGTTGCCTCATATACACTGTGAATATTTAAAATATTCTCTAGAATCTTCTTCATCTCAGAAATAAGTATAATAATAATACTTACTTACATTAAAAATGTAAAGAATATGTTAAAAATTTAAGAGCTATATCACACATTATATAGTGCGTTATATGAACTTAATTATTATATTATATTTTAACATGAATTTTATCAGGGGTTTTAATTAAACTTTCAAATCGCCTATTTTTGACGAATAATATTAAGTAAATCAGCATATACAATGTTCTTAATTTATCGTTTCATTTACTTTCTTCCATTAGATTCTTCCATTTTACTTGATATAAAGGTGAATTCAATAAATTTTGTTATGCTACATTATAGAATGCCCAAGTCACATCTTGTTTATAATGAGCTTTTATTGTATGCATTAAATTGGCATTGAAAATTGTATACCGATTTACCAAACGTTGAAATATTATGTTATGATTCTTGACTTTAGAATCATAAATTCGATATTTTTACTTAAATAAGAAGTTCAAGAAGAACAAGTAATGAAGCAAATATCAAACGGCGAAGACATTGAAAAGAAGTTTAAATCGAAAAGCTTTCCAGAGTATATTCAACATCATTTGAATCGAAACGCTCGGATGATTTTTATCAAAGACGATCGTTGATTTACGTTGAGATACTCGAGCGGCATGTCTTTTTTTGCGGTATAAAACTCAGCGAAATTCTTTCTTCTCGTCAATCGATTATCGGCATATAAAGCGCTATGGTTACCGAAAGAAGGTTCAAGCCGCTTAAGAAGTTTCTGAGATTATTGATGTTTCCATGAAGACCGCAATAAAAGAGCTCGTGTCTCTATTTCCACGTTGCTGTAATACGATCCCTGATAGTATACGTGCCCAAAATATTATGCATTTAGAATGAAACACGCGAGTTTATCTAAAGATCCAATTTTTACTCTGATATTAAAAATTTTCCTCTTTTCTCTAATTTCTAACCGTTGACATTTTCGTGAGTCATCTATAATACCTTTTAACCACTTATTATTAATCGAATGGAGAATATCTGTCCTAGATTATACTAAACAGAAAATGCATAACACTTATGTCATCGCGTTACATGTACAACTACGTCATATTTTACAAAAGGTCAGCGCCATTACTCTTACACCTTCCTCGTGGTAACGACTTCCTCGAGAGACGACTTAATGGACGAAAGGTCGTAGAAGCGACGGAAACGACGAGGAAACACCTACCACGTAAAACGCCGTTGACACAAATGTTCTGACCATGATTTAAGGATGTTTTCCACTTAGGTCTATTAAGATAGTTATCTAACTTTAAAGCGTATATTCAATATATATATAATCTACCAATAAACAAATCGCAACGGTGATTTGTCTATGTTGTCTAGGATCTAAGCTAATATCTTTCTAAAGTTAATTTCTGAAGCTTTTTTTCGCTAAGCGTTGTATTAACGGAAATAAAATCTAAAAAACCGATAAAAGGCAAATTGTAGCAGATATGAAGAAAAGACAGTGGAGGATTGGAGAGTAAGGTTAAACGGGCGAGCATTGTTGCGAGCTTTCTCCAGTGCTAGTTCTGTCGGCGTTTTCCTCGTTATGGTAAATGGTCTTGTCTTCGTGGTTGGACAAACAGTTACACAACGATAAATGCTAGCGGGTGTAGTCGGGCTGTCGTCTCGAAACAGTTTCGAGAACCTCTGCTCTCTGTCCTTTGAACGAACGGTAGTTTCATGATTGTCGTAGCTGAGATTCTCTGAAAGGTGTCTGGTGTGAGCCCGATGACTGCTAAAGATGCACGAAAATTCCTATTATCCGTGAGTAAATCATTCTGTTTCGCGCCGCTGAAGATACGAGTGTATTATTATTTCGGGATTGTACCAGTCTCGGTATAATCGACAGGGCAATTAGATGAACGAGGAAGATATGTTAGAAGTAACTAAATTTGTAAAATTAATTATTAAATTAATTTTATATTACTGTAAAATTACCTTTAGAATACATGACTTTTAATAAAAGTTCATATAGTTGCCCAACACAAGCGATTCATCTCATTGTCAGTTTCAACTTCTGATTAAGTTATTAAGGTTTTTACTTATATACTCTTATTATAGAAATTCAATTTTAATTTTGAAATGATTTTTTAATTTATATTAAATACTTAATTAAGTATTCCATTTCAGTAATTAAGTATTCAAATTAAATATTAAAAGATGATTTCAAATTAAATACATAGTCTATAGATAAGAAACATAGATCTAGGTCATAATGTATATTTTATGTTCAGGTCTGTCATTTCACCGAAGAAACTTATGATACAAACTCATGATTTGAATATGCAAATCACAATAGGTTATTTTAGTAAAGATATGCAAAAGTGTAATAAAACTTTTTAATGAAAATCTTTATAGTTTTCTTCAATACAAAATACTTTATTATAAAATTTTCCATGTAAATGTGTGAGCGATAACTTGTAAAATAATCTCGTGAGAACATGCTTTACGTCGAAAAACGACCAGAAATCGAGAAAATGTCCCAAACTCTTGCTTAACGATTCACAAATTTTCTTCTAAACCATTATACATCGTAGTTCTATCTGATTTAATATTCGACTGCAGTATCTCAAGCATGACCGTTTAAACTTCATTCCAAAGCACTTCCGAAAAAACCCTTTATTATTCCAAACGCCTATCTTCATGCACGAGAATCCGTTCGAGAATGATCTATACATTTTCCTCAACGGGGCTAGCTCTCATAAGTCGACCAGGAGCGTTTAACAACGTTATAACTTTAGTAACTAGGGCAAATTTGCCGGCAAAGGAGATTTCTACACGTCGTTCTACTTTCTCGCCGATAACAAATTAGCCAAGTTCAATATTTGACTTGGTAATGATTTCGGCATCGCTCGCATTACTTACATGGCCTATCCATATAGACACATAGCGCTCAGTGACAATTTACCTAGCTTGCAAGAAAATCAATCACAATGAGTGTTATTAGTTCATAAACGAGACTACACATTAATTTTGTCTCTTAGGATTCAAAGTTGATTTTACATGTCTTTAATCTTAAAAATTGGGAAATTTTATTATACAATTTTATTAAAAAGTCTTTTGTTGCAGTATCGAAAACACAAAAAGTTAATTGGATTGTTTCTTTAATATAATTAACATTAATATTTTTTGTTAACATACTAAAATATTCCATATGTTCAATTAGTACAAAATTACTTGTCAATGATTGAATGATTTCTTCAATATTATATAAGCTACTTTTATTATATGAACCAACAAATACAATGATTCCACGAATTAATATTAGCCGCTTATGACCATTACTGTCCTTTGTGAAATTTAATTGATTTCATTACCAGGTATTGTTAACAGAGAAATCATATTTGTGTAATATTCAACACGAGCATTCATTTTTCATGCACGCGCGATTACATGAATGCTGATCAAAGGATGATTTAAATTTACTGTCAAATAATCAGAGAAGATCTAATAATTATAAAATGATCATAGATTAAGATGAGATAATGAGAAAGATAATGATATTACAATTTTCCTTATTCGCGTGCATTCCTTCGACTTCGATTAAAATCCAATTTTTCTTCGCCGCCTACCTACTATGTCACTGTCGATAGATCAAATTCGCCACACTTTCACGGTGACTTTGATGCTTCCAGAAAAATTCCTATTCTCCCTCTCGCAGCCACCCTCACTTTCTCACGTCACCCCGTTTAGCTCGATATCGCGTCCGACCTTTTTCCCATTTTCCACTAGACAATTCTTCCGCCTAGCCTTTCAATTTGAAATGCAGAAGAGTTCCAAGCATTCCCAACTAAATCCGGAATCGTGTTGTCGTCGGTTAATTCTCGAGCGTGTTATTTTTCGCACGTAACATCCCCTTTCCATTGTCAATTCTTCATGTCACTTTTAAAATGAGATCAGCTGCATGGAAAGGGGGTAATGATATTAATTTTCATAATTAAATTTAACATTTTAAATTAGTATTATTATATAGTATTATTTTAATGTGACATATCTATTTCAATAAGATTTCTGGAATATTTATGTCAGTTTCAAAATAAACGACTTGATAGACAATTTGATTGACAATTGATTATAATTAAAATTATTATAACGTCTGAATTGAGTATTTATTTAATGTAAAACATTAAATAAATTTTTTTGGTATTTATACATATATAAAGTACAAAACGTGTTATTAAACGTGTTAAAATATATTTATATACGTACTTGTGTGTCTAGCGCGCAATAGAAATCACAACTAAACATAATAAATTTATCATAATAAATGTTAGATAATAAGCAGTAAAATATATCCTGTAATATAGCAAAGTCAATATAATGATATTTCCTCAGCTTCCGTTTGTCCGAGTGTCCCCGTCCTCTTTCCTCCCACCACGCTCAGCTAAATCGACCATCTGCGACAAGAAGCAGCCTAGCTTTTCTCGGATTTGAAATGCAGAGCAGTTTTCCTCGAGAATGAAAACCACAGTGAGGTGGAAACGTCGTCTTGTCCAAGTCTAAGTCGCTTCGTTGGTTAATATCTTTGGGTCTTATCTTCCCAGAAATAAAATAAAACTTGCCCACGATGTGGCTCATTGTCTCCTTAGTTGGCATCTTTATTCGCTACCTGTACCATTCCTTTTTCCCTAAATCAACTATTCCTTCGAAGTCATATTGAAAAGAGAATTCGTAATGTCTCATATTTAAAATCTTAATCTGGAGATTTAACAAAAATCTTACAACCTTGAAAATTATTCAAATGTTGGAATGTACGTATAATTTGCCTTTCAGGAAAGATGGAAAATAATGAAGAAAAATATTAAATTAAATATTAAATATTAAATAAAATTTATATAAGTTTATTAAAAGAGACATTTATTTATACATTTGACATTAAAAACTGAAAGAAAAAATTTGATAAATATAAAAGAAAAAATGTTTTAACCGCATTTAAAATATGAAAATTATGATCTTATGAATCATTCCATCTTATTCCATTTATATCCATTTATTACTTTGAAACTCTTTTTAAATTTTTAGAATAATAAATAATGTAAAATTTTAGCATTTCAAAAAATAAAATAATGAAAATATTTATTAACAAAAGTGTTTATTAAATTGAATTATGGTAGAACACACAAAATGTAATTTAGTATTTACCATTTAATTATGTGAGTATAATTTCTCTTGTAAAAAACTGAATATATTATAAGTATATAAATAATGTGCTTCATATTTCATAGAAAAATAATAAATATACGTTTCATATTAAATAAACTTAATTTAAAAACTTTCGACATTATACTCAATTTATCAGTTAATTATCAATTAATTATAATTTGTATCCTTTATTTTAGAAATAATATAAGCATTTTAGTTTCAAAAATCTTATTTATTTATATCAGCAAATTGGTTGATTTCATACTATCTTTTTAATAGAAAATCGATTTCTTTGCAGATAAGTACCCTATCAGTAGAAGAATGAAAAGTATTTCTTGTAGATCAACCTTCGACTTTTATCTTTGCATGGATGAAAGAAAACGTCACGCTTCTAGTGGTTCATTGTCTTTTCAATTCATCCTCGCTTTTCTTTCCACCGTCCAGTCTTTCTCGTCTAATCTTTGCCCAACGCGCTCAGCAGCTCTTTCCTAGGCGAAGCAACTCGGAAAAGGGAATTCAAATGAGCGACACGATGAAAGCCAAGTTACAGTAGCATCCTACAAATAAAAAAAAAAAGAGTTGAAGTCATCCTCTAAAACGAAGAGATTTGACCGAGTTTATCTTTGAAATCCGTTGCAATATTAAACATCCTTTTGTTTCATATACGAGAGAGATATAAGTAAACGTGTTCGTTGTATTACAGTAAGTCATGTTTCATGCATCAAAAAATACCATTTACATTATCCAACGAAAATACTTCTGCTGAAAGTTTCAAATTGATTTTGCTGTATGGAAAATTTATTTTAAAATGTGTCGGAATCACATAAATTTTAACATTAATATAAAAGTTGTAGTAAAGTTAAACGAATAATAATTTTACGAACTCAAGGAAATTTCTTTTTCTTCCATCTTTTTTGTAATTTTTACCAGAAAAACATTTCAGCTCTTTCTGCTAACCACAAAATTTCAAAAGCAGGCACAGAATGTAGATTCAACCGAATTGCCTCTTGAATACCCGAAATACGCGGAACATACTTGAACCGAGCGGAGTTTTCCATACCCTGATGTAAGTAAAAACGCGGTGAAATGTTCGGGCGATCGGCGAAGTGCAACCGGAGCTCAGCGGAGTACGTTTGAAAAGCTATTCTATTTGTTGCGTCGCGAAAAGCACTCTTTTCCTCGCATTCAAAGTTTCGACAGTATTCTACATTTAGAAACCATCCGTTGTCTTCGATTTGAAGCCGCAGTAAGCGGTTAATCTTTAATTCTTATCTCCGTGATAGATAAGACGGAACTCCGGTCCATTGTCTCTTTAGTCACTGTCACCTTCGCACCTCTCCTCTTGCACAACCTTGCGGACTCGATTTTCTCAACATGCCCCGGAAAAAGGGTTTATACAACGACACAGGGTTGAAACGTAAAAGGACATCGGACTGGAGGAAGAGGGCGATAGAAAGGGGTGGCCGCTGAAAACCATCTTCCGGATAATCGTATTACCCGCTGGCATTGTCTACGGCTAGCCAATTCGAAGTAATGAGACACAGTCGGTTGCGGAGAACAATCGGGCTTCCACGGCGTGCAGGCGCCGCGACGTGCCTTCCTACCTTATCCCGTCTTCCTTCTCTACTCGTCATCCTTTCCATCCACCATACTATCCTTTCCCCCCTCCCCCTCCATCCTCTCACAATGTTCTCCTTCACTTTCACGTCTGGTTCCTCCGTTACTATCTTCGTCTCGCCCTTCTGGTTTATAAGGAACACGTCAATCCTACGACCTATCGTGCACGCTAAGTCTCATCCTATTCCGTTCTCATTCCCCGCCAACAATCGAGCTTCGAGCCGTCCGCGCGCATGAGCGCCTCCTCTTTCTCTTTACGGAATATTCATATTCTATCTTGAACGCGTTACGTAGGTGAGGTACACTAGGCGCATCAACAATAGCGATTTAAATGGAACGATAAAAATGTTTAACAAGGAAAACACACTTGATTAAAAATGTGTATTTATATCGTCTTATTATATGGATTATCATAGATAAATTGACAATCATAATTGAAGTAATTTACAATAAGTTGTTTTAATTTTTGTATAAATGAATAGAAATAATTTTTAAAAAACTTCAATTTTTCTTTAAGATAACTGGAATGTATTTTTTGATTTCACAATGCGGTATAATAGCCGAGGGAATATCTTGTTTGTGCTCCTTGCTCGATCGATTTCTCCTCATCGCATTTTTCAATACCAGCTCGTAAGAGACACGTCAATCCCGCGACTCACCGTACACGCTAAGTCTCTTATAAAAGCAACCACCTGAGGATAATTCCTCTCTTTGTTCCATTTTCTTTTCCTTCTTCGATTTCCTTTTCTCTTTTACAATACTTTCTACTACGTTTGTAAATCTCGTTTCGTCATTTGAAGACATCTGTTTGTAAAGTAACGTTTTAAAACTTGGATAGAACGCAATTAATTAATATGCGACAATTTTATTAAACTTCACGTTTCCCAAAATTAGTTCTTTCACGAAAGTATTTATTTATTTACGACACACACATCCGCCTCTCACTGTGTCGTAATCAGTACGGTGATACCTGTTAGTTCGTAAACTCTCCCTGCATACTTTCCAATTATTTTCCTGGTGCTACTGATTTCATCCGGCTGTCGCTACCGTTAATTAAAGTAGGAAGTCTGTCACTCTATGATCACGAGTCTTTTCTCATCACGAACTACGCAATGTCAAACCGTATGTTGCTCTCGATAGAGTGATACAATGAAATGTAATGAGAATCGAAAGATCGTTAGATTTGTTAATAACATTTGACACGGGTAGAAAGCAAAGAAAATATATTCTAAAGAAACTGTTAATGAGAAACAATGTGTTTCAAATTAATTAGTTAAATACGAAACGTAAATACCAGTATTTGGTCAAGTACAATTACATGATTTGTAAATTTACCATTTTAATCAGAACTTTACCTTCTTCTAGATTTTATGTGCTCTAGCTAATAGAATTCCGTCGTATGGATCGAAGGAATTTTCTCACAGTGTGGGTGATAGGAGTTCCAACCCTGAGATTCCGTTGTAAAAGATGTTTGCCGTTTCGCCGAGCCATTATATCGAAGATTATTTTTCTTATCACGCACAAAGAGGGAAGACAGAAAATGAGAAATACGGCGTGCGTGCTTAAACAAAATCACCAGCTTTGGGATAGTAAATTGAAGGAGATTTATTCTGTAAAACTTCGAAGAGACACTACTCTTTCGTTATCAGCGAAGATTATACCTGTCAGATTTCGTGTTATAATTTGCAATTATCTCTCTTAAGATATAAAGTAAAGTAAAATAAAATTTTAAGTAAACTTTAAAGTAAAATTTTTATCTCGACAAAAATATATATATTTTTTAAAATATATGTATATTTTTTTTCTTACTTTAATTGTAATTTGTAGAAACACTTAGAAATTCGTAGCATCAGATGTGGTACTTTTCAACATGAAACTGTGAAAGCTTCGTAACATTTTCCGGGAGTGGACCGTACGTCCATTTCGCAACTTTACGATTTACGATGTGCGGAACATGTAACACGTAAACTCGCGCTCGCGTATTCTCCGTGTTCGACGCAATATGATACGAGCTCTGCCAACTAGAAACAGTGCGTGAGATTGGGAGGCACAGAAAAGCTGATATACACGGCAAAATATGCAAATTGTATTATAGGTGACATGTCAATACATGATGTGTGGTACATGAAGATTTAAAAAAATACCATTTTTAATATATATATAGGATCGCAAGCTATTTCATTCGTACACGAAGACACTTTTTAATTGAACGGCATCGTCCATTACAATTTTTTCTATTTATTTTTAGTTTATTTTTGTTTATTTATTTTACAATTCATTTATTTTTTAGAGACAAGTCGGAGAGTACAAACGATAATCTTTTTTTTCCTACTTTTTATATAAAATTTTATGTAGAATTTACGTAAAATTTCTTGAATTACTTACAAAAATTTATACTTCTATGCCTCAGAGAAAGATCTATGTAAAATTTTCATACGTTCGATTTCCTCGGAGTAATCTCCAATAAAGCTGGGCTTTTCGGATACACAGGAAGTAGTGACATTCGGTCGGAAACTTTATCTGCAGCGCAAACGTATTGCTGTGTAATCTGGACCATTCTCCATGAAAGAACATGAACATTAATTGCGAATAATGTTAATAATGGGCCCTAAATTAATGTCACCCGTTTAAATTTAACTGCCTTGTTGAAAACTGGTTCAGAGTTGCTATACGATACCGCCTGGAATCCTATTGTAGTTTCTCTGTAATACAGCGCGCGTTTGGTCTTTAACTTTACGACGTTCTTCCGACTCGCTCATTACAATAAACACGCCGTTACGATGGACGCCTCAGAAGCCACTAGAGTACAGACTCCCGACTTTAATATTCCGACAAAGTGGCTGGGAACAATTTCGCGCGACTAACGCCGTGACATATTAAAATGTGCACAACTACTTTCGCGTAGCTTTAAAGCTTAATAGAAGATTTGTTAACCAGAGATATACATATCTCGAAAAACATCATAAGCTCCAGATATCAAGCCATTTGCTTTATACATGCAGTAATTTTTCAATAATATAAAATTCTATTTACATATTTTGGTATCGATTAAACGTATGTGTTTAAAAAATCTCTAATTACCTTGTTATTTTGTTACGTGATACACGATTATTTTGTATCATTTGTATCTCGTGCATTTTTTAACTTAATTACAATAATATAAAATATTTAATGGATATTTTACACATACTTGTTCTCAATTAAACATGCGTTAAAAAATCTCTAATTACCTTGTGATTTTGTGTGTGTGTTACATGATACACGATTGTTCATTCACATCATTGTATCGCGCATTTTAACTTACTGAACAATTACAATTATTCACAGCTCTGACTTCGCTGGCTTCTGAATCGTGTACAATGATAACCCGGTGAAATAAATAAAAAATGGTGGAAGGTAATAAAGGCAAATTCCGCAAAACTGCAGAACGCTACCTGTGCGTAACGCGAGACATGTGATATTTCATACGTGAAAAACGTAGAGCACGTACGCGGTATAATAAAAATCCTGACGAACCGGATGCTTGCATATCCGCGAACTGTACGAATATACGTCGCGTTCCCCATCTTATTCATCGATATCCCCACGGATCGGCAGTTGATATCAGGTAAGAAATTCACGTTCGGCCAGACACATCCATTTACGAGGTAAAATATAGCCTAGTAGCGTGATGGTTTTCCGAATGGCGTCGTCCCGCGGCATCGATAAGAAGTATGTGCGTGTATGTGTGCACGTACATAAAACGTGGTTTTATGTATTATTATATTTACATACGTATGTATATGCGTTTTCGTCTTCGAAAACTCTCGTACGAATGGGCCACCCCTCTCGCAGTGCCACGCAGTGCCTGTCGAATTGCCGACGGTGAGGGTACGACGGGTGGAAAACGGAAACGTGAACGTGTTTCGTGTTAACGTCGCCGCTAACACACTCGCAGATGGCGATCTACGTATCTCACGGCACGTAAATCCCCTACCACGAGCGACCAAGAGCTGTTGCGAAGTTCTGTCGTGCATTTCTGA
Organism: Crematogaster levior; assembly: GCA_901521435.1. NCBI lineage: Eukaryota > Metazoa > Arthropoda > Insecta > Hymenoptera > Formicidae > Crematogaster > Crematogaster levior. Next base: position 223,591 of record CABEGB010000672.1, on the reverse strand, counting down.
TGGCTATCATTTGGTATTGTAATCCAGACACCGGGACGAGAGCATGTAATGCTCTCGCGATGATAATGGACGAATAATCGTCCAGTCCATCGACGTACACCGCTAACACGATTTTCGAATTGCGCCTCGGACTATAACGAGCCGATGAAGCGACTATCAATTATCTTGTAATAAGCCTGACGAATTTTGCCCGCAAATAGAAGCAACGTTGTCATGAAGCATAACCGTTCTACCATAAACGATGTTTTTAAATCGATACGGTAAAACCTTTAAAAAATCATTCGTATCCTTCGCGCGCTAATTTTTAAATAATGCCACTCCCTTCAATCGTAATTATAAATAGAAATCAATAACTCTTAAGGGGTGGCAGATCAGGTCAAGTGCGGTTCAGAGAAACATGGCCATGCTATTGGGCAGGATCGACTATCCCTACAGTTCCATTCGTGCTTAGTTTGGAGGATTATAGGCGGAACACCTGACGTACTCCCATCGGTCCGAACGAATCGAAAACCAGACAGAAACAAACAAGAGAAGATAAAGAGAAAAAAAGATTTCACCCTAGCATAGTTGAGTTTCGAACAGGTAACATCGACCCTCCAATCCGGAATCCTTATTTCAAACGAGGACAAACAGGAGGAGTCGCTGTGCAAAAACGAGACCCGTCACCGTACGCTGTTCATCCGTGCGGACAAACGTACCCGAAGAATGGAGAAAGCCGATTGTGCAGAGAGCATCGCGACAGGAAAGTTTCCAAGCCGGATTTTCATTCGATAGTAACAGGGGACAAAGTGGACCAGGTGACGCGGAGAACACCCCGCAGGGGGCTTTACAATATTCGTGTGAAACGTTAACGTACACACGCGTATGGAATTAGCTTGACGAGTGCGTTTACCTGGTAAAACGACCGACTTATTCGAGACTTGATTTTCAAAAAATTTGTTGTTTCACATATTTGTTCGTACAAACTGACAATAAGATTTAAAAAATTTCCATTTTTCTACGAATTAACAAAAAAGCATCGTTATTACGCATGAAATGTGAAAATAATAGAGAAGCAAAGGAGAACCGTGTTGAACGAGAAATATCATGGCTCGAAAATGTTCATGCAAGAGTTTGCAATGAAATAAAAATTATGTGTATTTAAACGCGATTGCGTTTTACAACAATTCAAACTGCCTCAACATACATTGTGTGGATTCAACATTGCGAGGACTATGGAAGCGTCAAGATTCGCACCCGCCAGTCCTGAAGGTGTCTTCGTGGCACTGACTGTGGCCGAGGTGTCCGGATTTCCGGCTGTCGTGTCCCCGGGTTCGCCAAATTGCACGCCACCTGGCAAGACGAATAGTTCGACGTGGAATGCGTCGCAATGAATCCACGAAACGCCTCGTATACCACCGACCTCGCGTCAGGATTCTCCTATCCGGACAATGGGTGCGAAGGTTGTTACTTACTGGCACGAGAGAAGCACATGAGCAATCCGACAAGGGTATGAGGTTGAATTATAGAAAACAAGAAAGCAATTCCGCGGAAGATTGTACTTGAAAAATGTAGGTTTAACGAACAAATTGCCCAACTCGCAAATTTCCTCGATTATCTGCCGATCTATTTCGCTCAACATTTTATAAATATATTTTGCACACAAGAAATCAAATCACATATTGCTGAGCGTAATTCAACTAATCTTTTTATACACTCTCGTTGTAACCCATTGTTTTACTCCCGTGTCATTTCTCACGCGTATTTATTGATTTTTTTCTTGTTTGCGAAGTTATTCTTTTGTTGCTTATTCCGATTACACAGTTCGCGTGAAAACAATATAAACGACAAATGGCGGCAACATACCGCTTCTCTCGGGGTTTGCGTTATTTCACGTCGTTTGTGGTCGGCTTCCACCATTTTCGATCGAACGTTTGACATGTGTTTCTTTTCTCTTATCTGCTCTATTTGTGGATTGGAACAAAGCGCGGAGCAGGGGAATATTTGCAAACTGAAGGGAAAGATGGGGAATTCTATGAATACGTTTCCAAGTTCAAGTGTCCATACAATTTCCATGCGTATCTCGCAGATATCTCGCCGGATGTATCCGAGGAGTAGTTACAAAATGCTCCTAACGTAACGCAACAATCCAAGCACATAAAACTTATTATCAGTGTAAAATTATATCAGATAAGAAGATAAATCGTGCACATTTTTAAATCTCGATTTTTCTTTTTAATTCAATTTAATTTTTCAACTTAATACTTGCATTGCGTGTGTAATTTTTCTTGAAGCTATGCTAACCGAATAAATCGATAAATATTTTTACACCTCGTATAAAAAGAGAAGAACTCTGCTCAATATCTTTTATCTGTCTCATTGATTACATTTCATTACTTTTTATGGAGCACGTAAAAAAACAATTGTGACAGATAAGAATGAAGTCAATAACACCACGGTTGACGTTATTAAAATACTTCCGCTGTAAAATAACGTCGAGCTCCACAAACTAGCCGGATAAATCCTCGTGAAAACGTTTCTCATAGCGATCCTTTGTCATTTCCGGCGATGTTCTCGCTTTCCTAACACCGCAAAGCTTTCTCCCGCGAAATTTCGACCCACGTTGTTGAAAGATCTATGAAGTTTTTAGTGGATTTCGTTGTAACGACGTCTAGTAGATTTTGATAGAAGCACCGTCTCCACGTAGAAACTGCTTTCGTGCAAGCCATGGCAATAATGACAATCGCAATGTTTATTGCCCGAGTTCCTGATTTTACCTTCGTGAGAAGAAATTCCTTTCTCGGCCGGTTTAGCTTTACTTCTTGGGGTTTCTCTAAGAGGGTTGCCGAACCAACATAAACCGCATATCTGACAGGCATGCGAAAAGATTTAATCGACCATACGCGCGCACGTTCGATTGTATGCTGTTTGAGACCAATAAGAACAGGCTCGTACGCGAACGATTCTTCCTGTTCGCTGATTTGAGAACCGGAAGATACGTTTCTGCGCGTTTTTCTCGCCCCTCTCCCTCAAACTATTCGTTATTCCGCCACTGTATGTCCAAAAGTATTTCGCATGTAATGTTATGTTTTCTGGCATTCATTGTATCGGAAACGTAAGGACAAGCTCTAATTACAACTGATATATATAATAATATAAGTGGGAATGATGTAATCTTCTCGCTTCTCTATTAAGTTTTCAAAGGAAAAATATCTCCTAAAAAACTTGATAAATTTAATCTGAAACAAACGTCGCTATACTATTGTATATACGTAGGATTGATCTTTTCTTAATTGCAAATAAAATCGCAAGATAGATGAATCGGCGCTCGATCTCGTAGAACAAATTTATTCAAGGCGATTGATCCTCGCGCGGCAGTATGAAGTTTTCCAACGGACGAAGCTTCGTTCGCGCGCCGCATCTTTTTGTTGTCTAACGAAAACTTTAATGGAAAGATTACAACCGAATGACAGTAAACGTAACGCGAATTGAAACGTGAATGAGATCGCTGAAAGACTAATAAGTATAGTGATTGGATAATATCCCGGCGGCGATGCGCCTCGGGGCTTCGAGCCATTTGCCACTTATCCCAACTTCGTGAACAACGATTGCGACGACGATGTCGTAATTGCTGTTTACGTTCGTGATTCCTACAGATACACTCCAACTTTAAAGAGTTGTCTACTGACACAGTAGTGCCAATAGATATCACACACTATTGTTTCTTTTACTCCATTGTCTTTAAAACGCATTACGTCAAACAATGCATCGTCGTCTTCATTGAACGTTAAGAAAAGTCAGAAAAGTCTCGACAGATGTATCCATAAACGAACGTTATTTACGTTTCAAATAACTTAATCATAACATTACTCTAATGAATATTTAATATTAGCGCGAACAATAACTGCTAATCTATTCGGTTTTGAAAATTTAAAATTCCGATGAAATAATTTTCAAAAATCGGAAATTATTGTGAAATCGGAATTTAATAACGATTATATCCGCGAAATTATTAGTTCATCTATTACATTTAATATCGTCATGTTCCAGGATCATGCAACCAGTCCTTGGGGATGGAATCGGGTGACATACCGGATTCAGCTATCACTGCGTCCTCGTCGTACGTGACGAACGTCGGGCCACGAAATGGCCGGTGAGCACATTACTTTTACGATCCATCGCTTTCCGCAACGTTAAAAGATAATCTACGTTTTTAAATGTATTTTGAGAAGGGTAGGTTCAATCGTTTATCAGACCGCGAGTTTAACACACTGACATCATCCATATACGCCATGCGTCATTTTTCGTCTTCCTCGCGTCTAATCCCCTATATTTTACAGAGCTGTCGCGCGCGTTCTGTTTATAACTCAACGATCCCGTTCAATCTATCTATCGCGAAAGTTTGCTTTTTCCGAGCAGTAACGATATTGATTTAACGCGCACTCAGATTTTAATTTATTCAAATCTAATTTCCTTGAAGTTACATGCCTAATACGCTTGTGACTATTAAATGCGCAATCCGATTACGAGAAATAGTAATCAAGTTTTATAGAAAATACATTTCTGTGAAGTAATCGCTGTTTAAAGGCGATACCTTCTAAGTAAACTTACTTAATGAAATTACAATAATAATTTAATTATTACATCATAATTAACAAATAATTAATATAATACTCGTGTATAAAATGTATAAATGTATTATATTTATGTTAATTTTAGTTAATCAGTTTGTTAATCGTTAAGAAACGAGCAAACTAAAAAAAGTGGGAAAAATTAAATTTTTTATTTGCTATGTATAAATATTTTGCACTATTTCGCAGACTGATTTTCTCATTAAAGTGGAGTAAAAATTTATCGCAAAGTTGAACTGTATTGTCATCATAATTATGCAAAACATGTAAAACAAAACAATATGTAAATTGACAAATGGATCCTCTTTCGCCAGATTATTACGTTCCGGCAACGGATAATTAAAACAGTGGTAAAGGTAATCATTGATCAGCCGTTAAACATGCCTAATAAATGAGTATCTGTCTGAAGGTTTAAATACGTCAAATCGTCAGAATAGCTACTGTACACAACAACATACACAAAAGCAGTTATTATATAGTATCTGTATATTGTTCATGAATAAATAGAGAGATCCTGTATAATAAGATTATGTTATAAATTCAATTATCCATAGATTCAATATTCATTGTCTAGCTAAAGTTTCGCAATCTTTGAATATAATCTTTAACAAGACGAAAAATAGTTCAATATTACACAGAATAGCACGAGAAAGCGCCACGTTCTACACGTTTGCGGTTCTATAATATTAATAGAGAGCTTTGTTCATACTTAGTTGACACTCCTCACGCATACAAAGTTTCCATAACAGCGCAATTTACTTAATAATATGAAATTTCTATCAGCCGTGACTACACGAAACTTCTTCCTCTAGAACAATGAGATCCTTTTGTACTGAAGTTACGTAAAAACTGTAAATGAATCAATGCAACACGAACGCCATCCAGAAATCAATCGTCAGGTGGCCGGAAAAAGCGAGAATCTTTTCGATCTACGATAAAGTTAACTTTGTTATTAAGTACAAGATGCTCGATCAGAAGTGATTGAGGTAGTAAGACTTTCATTAACGCCATTTAACACAAACGTAAATAATCGACGGGAAGAAGAGAAAACGTGAGCAGAACGACTCGGAGAAGTAGAAGCGCGAGTAAATCAAGGATTCACTGTTTAAGTACACTTTTAAAAAGGTGGAAGTTCTTAAAACCTAGAAATGGTCTCGTGAATTGTTCTTCTTAGTTGAAAGGATAGTAACTGAATTGTACAATATAATTGGCAGACTTTTTTATGCTCGAAAAGACGGTAAAACGATAATTCCGCGGCATTTTCGAAATGAAAAGTCTAACGACCCTCTTATGTAGAGTCCTTCGTTTGCGAAGTACCGTATACGGTTCAGTAATTTCGTACACTTTTAGCGGTCGTAAATTATGCGCCACAATTTACGAAATTGTCGTCTTCGACAAATATCTCTTCTTACAAATAACTTCTTCATTAGGATTATGTTAAATTTTGAAATACAAATTATTTCAATTTCAATTTATTTCAATAAAAAAAGAATAACCCTTGTACGTTAAAAGATACCAATTTTCTATCAAGTCTTTAGAAAAACCGCATTTTTTAAATTATACCATCTCTTTTTCTCAATTGTATGAAGGAATTTTTACATAGTAAATTAATAATATTTCAAATAGACTTCGGAAGGAGACCGCTGGCGGTGCTTGGTGTCCAAAAAGCCAAATAGAAAAAGGGGTTCGCGAGTGGCTTCAAGTTGACCTACAGAGTGCTCACGTCGTTACTGGTGTGCAGACACAGGGCCGTTATGATCACGGCCGCGGTCAGGAATACGTCGAGGATTATACTGTAGAGTATCGACGTCCCGGCTTTACTCGATGGCGCCGATATAAGCGTTGGGACAACAAAGAGGTAAGACAGGACAGGCACGGTCTGTTGATGATATCTGTAGGAAAGGGATGAGCGCAATTTGCCAAGTTCAACGCTCCCTTTCATTGCTCGATTAATTTGTACTGAACAGATTCGATACAGTGTAGGTTCCATAAATTGATGTAAAAAGGAAATGTTAATTAATATAAAACAAATATTAATTAATATAAAAGAAAAGTTCTTTCATTAAAAAAATGAAAGTAATATGTCTTTCCATTAACAAATTTCCGATAATTAATTTCTTAATAACTTTTTTTTACTCATTCTACAATATAAATAATTTTTGTATGTGTAATATGGTTAATATATTTTTATAACAATTAATACATGCAAAACTATGCTTTGAATAGTGTGTTGCAAGAGAGCAATTGCGGAGTTTGATTACAACAAACGTTCGATTGTAGAAGTGTTGTATACAAGCTATCGAGAGTTTACACCGTGTCTCAATTGGTACAAACTCAAACAAATGTACGTAAACGATACGTAGAACAAAACTACAAAACCAATCGGAATCACCCACGCGCCTGGTGTCAAATTGGAATTTTATTCCATTGAAACCCAGGACTCGAAGTCGCTTGTTAATAAAGTCACAGCTAGAACTTGGCATTCGCTTAATGATGCTTAATTAGAAACTTTTCCCGTATCAATTATCCGTAGGAAAATTTCATCGTGAGTTAAAGTTCCTCGTAAGATAGACATAAAGAGAAACGAACAATTGGAAAAATTAAAATGATGAGAGAAAACAAAAATAGATAACAAATCTCCTGTTATATGATTATTGAACCAGCAGTTATGCAGGATATATATTAGAATATATGTGTACGTTTTAAGAGAAATTTGAGAATATTCAATTTTCACGATTTATATATGTCTCAAAATTTGATCATCAACACGTTCATAAAGTTGTTTAATTAATAACTTAATTAATATGCAATTTAACTTCTGTGTAACGGTAGGGAAAACACGATATTCTTTTATATACGTTATTATCAGAAAATCAATAATATTTACCAACTATTTCTCAAACACAATAGAGTGTCCAGTTTAAATGAAACATATTTTTTCACTGTAATGTCAAAATCCTTTTGTTTCACGGTTGATCGGACAATATTCTCAACTTCGAGTTCCATTTTACGCAGCCCTCCTTCAACCGTTCGCAAAATCCGGTCGTGAAACAGGGAAGTGAGAAACGGCAATCGATAAGTGATCTACTCTTGTGCTGGAATTGCACGTAATGTCTTCGTACTGTAACGTATGGTTAAGCGTCTAAAAGTGCAACTTCCTCTTTTCGAAAGCTAGACGTTTTCAAGTTCTCCCTTTTTCCATCTCTACTGGACTCCTTCTCTTCTGACACTCTCAAATATCGCGTTCAAGATTGAATCACGCATCGCTGTCCGCGACATTGCACATCTGTACCGTAGAATTATTTTTATCACTCTTTATTTATGTCATGATCGATGTAACTTCTATGTAAGTGTATCTTCGATTATTTCCTCGTAATGCAATTTTTACAACTAGATTGTGTGATATTGATTGTGTAACAAATGATGAGATAAATGATAATAATTATATGTGTGTAACTTCGTGACAAACGTAAATAACTTTTGTATTTTCTCATATTTTAATACTTTACATTGCGCAACATTTAACTTCATTATATAAAACGTTAAATCCTCTCTTATTAATAATCAATTCACTGTGGTATCAATGCGACTGATCGTAAAATGTAAAACGAAGTGGCGGCTAATTTAATGATATAATCGTTATGTTATATTTACACCGAATAATCTCTTACCGTTTAATCACATGTTCACGATAAACAATGAGACTAAATTAAGATGAAATGAATTGAAGCGTGGTATCACAAATAAGTTTTGCAGATAATTGACTTCCGAGGAAATCACGAGCGCCTCGTTACGTTAATGTCAATTCAACGGAAATTTACCGAAACGGAATTTTATCGAAAAGTTGTATTTAACGTAATGTATTATCGCCGAGATAACGCGACTGTCATCGATATACCAAATGGATATTCAGATATTTCCATCCAGGGAAATTAATGGTGTTGCACATTTAAGCGTGCATACATTCGTCAGCATTATATTAACTGATTCCAAAATTGAGATGTCTATAAGTACCGGGAAATTTCCGGACGGAATGTCCATTACTATTAAATTGTATTAATGCTATATGATCCTTGCAATAAGAGTCATATTAACAAACTTACAGTCACTCAAAAAAAATCCATCTTTCTCAATATTGAATAAAAAAAAACTTCTTTATTTTAAGTGGCGATGTTGTTAATCAAATATCAAATCTCACATTAATTGACATGTGAAGAGTTGCTTCATTTCTTCATGTTTTCTGTTTTATTAATATGACTGACACTGATCCATAGGTTTTAGCCGGCAACAGTGACACCTCCACCGTTGTATCGCACAATTTGATTCCACCTATCTTCGCCAGTCAAATCCGAATCTTACCGCACTCGGAACATAGACGTACGGTTTGTCTTCGCATCGAGCTCAAAGGATGCCGAGATACAAGTAAGTATAATACATGAGGAACATTATTTTATACTTACAAAATTAATAATTATTATTAATTATTATTAATGTTCCAATCTTGCAATTCGATTTTCTCAAAAATAAAGCTTGAAATAAAAAAAATTTAATTTTTAAACTTATTGTTGCACGAAAAATCACTTGTTTCTTTTAATTATAATTTCAGTTCATCTAATCTAAAATATTTCATTAAAACAGAACGAAAGTTACAATACAATTTTATTTATATTATATTTAATTTATATTATATTATATTTATATTTAAATAAATCTATTTTATAATATATCTTTCTGTGAAATATAAAATGAGTAATTTTAGAGACAATTGGCACGATGATGACAGTTGTCGATAACGTATTCATCGAAAATTCTCTTACGCGGATAAGCAAACGTTTTCATTAGCCATCATCTCCCGTCAGGTAAATTTTTGCACACAAACCGATTGCTATTCATAGTAATACAAATTCATTTGGATATTATGTAACAAAATTATCATTGAAAATGACATAACTGATGTTATTCGCATCGAATATTATTGCTGACTCGTGAACGTTAAAATATGAGTATATTGTATAATAACGCTAACAAATCAATAAGCATAACGAACAAAACGAGAATGACATTAAATAGCTCATAAATACATTTCTCGTTTCAACATAATGCTTATAGCGCATCAATTTAACTAGAAACGTTTAAAATCGCGAGTATATTTTAGACCCAAACCATATATGCAATCGCGTTGCACATGGCTACGCGAGGATGACACAACGACGTTGCTCGAGTGGACATCTGACAATTAATTTCCAAATTGCAATTTCATTCAATTTGCCGAGACGCCGTTGAGACGGCTACGCGAAGGTAGGGTGCCGTTGACTCTAACTACAGTGCTAGATCCCATTAACGTTCGTAACAGCGTTATACGGTCGATCTCATTCCTAGGTCGGTTTCGTACATTTGTTTTCGACCTAGTTCCAGTACTTAATGTCTCTTATATAATCAATGCACCGGTAGTGCTCGTGCAATACGCTGAAACAATAACAGACTTGTCGAGAAAATTTGGAAATCGTCTGACTTCTCTCGATTTTCTCGAATATATTATTTTAAATGCATAAATATTCCTTCAAAAAAGTTAAGAAAGATAAAAAAAGATATTGATTATATGAAGAAAAAAAACCACATATATTATCTTTATTATTTTCATTCATATTTAATAGTATTATAATTAATGATATTAATTATCTATAAAATAATTCTTTTCGTTATCTAATTTCAAGATTAAAATGAATAAAAAAAATAGTATAAGAAAGAGATGCAAGAAAAGTCTCATAATTCTTTCGATTTCTTCTAATATCTTTATATTAGCAAAAATTTCTCTAATATCTTCAGTTTTCGCTTTTAATCTGATAATGTCTTGAGTATGCTAACATTTCAATTTATTTTCTCTCCGAGTCGACAGTTTTGATCTAACAAAGTAACGAATGTTAAGTATTCGTGACGCATACGAAACCCATTCTCATAATTTATATACAGGTGCGTGCGTAATGTATAACAAACATGCTGTGCGCTACACCACAATGCTATTTACATAAATTTGCATACAGTTTCTTTTCTCGTTCATGTTACTTTACCGGATCCCTAAATTCAAGACATAATTTTATAAATTCTAACAAAGCATCAGGACGTTGTAACGATTAAACGAAAGCAATGTCTATTATATGCACTAATAAGCGTTCGTTTAACTTATAATATTTAATAAAAATAAATAAATAAAAATTTCTCTATTTAGTAAACAGTGTTTTTAAACTCAATATTTAGGTACGTTCTTAATATTTATTTAATCGATTATGTATAAACTTGTATTTTTATTATACATTTTTCTATCTTGAAATAATAATAAAAGACAAAGAGAAATCCGATGGAAAATTCGCTAAAAATTCTCGCTAAATTTTGCTGACAGTAGAAATACAGTTAGGCATTGTCGGAGGATATGTGTTTTACGTGAAAAAGAAACCGTGCAATCAACTCAAGCAGTAACATTACACAAAGCAAAGTAAAACGTAAAACACATAAAAACGTTAAACGAAAAAGGAGCTTGCTTTTTCATTATGTATAAAGCATAAATTGTTATTTCTGTTTTCCAAAATTGTGAGAAGCAAGTTAATCGTGAACAAGAGAACGCTCAGTATTAAGCACAAAATTTAACTCTGTACTAACGTTTTGATTAATTAATATTGAACTTTAGAAAAGAGTTTATCAAAGTAGATTAACAAGTAGATAACACTTAAAACAGAGCATATATATAATTAACAAATGAAGATAATTAATTAGTTACTACAGGAGCCGGAGATTCCTATAATCCTAACAAAGTCTGCATCTTTATTATCAACTTTTAACCAGGAAAGGGATATTTGCATGAATTATTTTTCTAGGTCGCTAATGTCCGACAACAACGAGGCCGCACATGTTCGGACGATGACGTATATATGGCTAGCGTTGTGGTGCGGGGCTGGTAAAATGGCGACATGAGAGCTTTCGCGTTATAAGAAGTATTCGGAGCGTGTGAGATCGAGCTCGACTGGGCGGGTATACCGGATTTATGGCGGCCGTGCACGGCAGCGGTTAAAACAACGTTGATGCCCTGCCCCGAACCGGTGAACACGAACGATTACCTCCGGATCGCGGGTAACGCGGCCTACTCGGTCAACGCGATACAGAATCCACGACATTGTCCTTTTGGTATTGACATTCGCAGTCCAACAGAATACAAGTGTGCTAAGCCTCAGTTGATAGAGCGCAGTGCAATCAACGTATCATTTATTAAAGTACGATGTTACCCATGGTTGTTCGAGCGATCCGTATCACATGAAGAATGATAAATTTAGCGTTGTATGGAATATCAAACACTTGCGATCTTAACTTAAATTGCACTGCAAATTGAAAAAAAGTGTTCACTAATTTCAAAGGAAGCGAATGATCGAATTTGTATTCTTCGATTAACTGTGAACTGTCTTTTAATATAGAATTTTATTTTGAGATCTGATTATAAAAATAAATAATGTTCAAAACTGTAAAATGTAAGATAAATAACAAAATTTTCCTTGGTATAATTACCATTTATAAGAAGACCGTTTTAAAATTAGAGTTATTGGACATTCTATACATTAAATATAATATATGGAAAGTAATTATATCTCAAGTTTTACAACAAATAAAACTCACTCTGTTAATAATAGTCTACATTCTAGTCGTTAATATTTCTTCACACGTGCCTGTGAAAAGTTATATTACACAAGACTTGTTAAGAATTACACACTGCTAGGAAATTTCTCTAACAATTCCAATGAAAATTCGCAATAATTTCAAGCCGCAGACAGGAATAAGATTGCCAGTGCAGATTAGATTAGTGGATTACCAGATTACAGAGTAGAGTCCCTGTAAGAGCAATGTTTCTGACGCGTGCTGAAATACGACGTCCTTTAATGCGTACCTTCAAAAAATGGCAGGAATATCAGCGACACATCGCTGAAATGTTCACCAGTTTACACGAACGATTCTCGAGCACGTAAAGAGTGCACGTCAAGAGGTGACTTTCGTTGCGGCTTCAATTGCGGATTAATTTGACTCGCCATTTATTCCATTATTGTGAACATTGTTGCACGGCACCTGTACAATTCCAAACGTATCTATGCACAATACATATCCCGGCTGCATATTTCTTTAACGCGAACGAAATATACTTTATAAAGAACCATGTATTAAAATCTTATTACGCCCTTTAACGTATTTTTCTTTATTTTTCTTGAAAACGCGTAAGTATTCTATCTTGATTAAAGAGACGACTATTTATTTATTCGAGAATGAGGTCGGTCACTTATTTTGATATGTACGATCGTACAATCCTGTATGGTACGGTATATGTCAGTTGCAGAACAACCGCGTGGCGACAAGGCGTTACGTTGTTCTAAGTAAAATTATTACCCCGGCGTCACCCACGTGACACGGAATCAGGCAAAGGTACATTGACCAAAACTGGCTTGACCACATCGCGTGACAACGACGGCCGGCCGCGGACCGTATATACCGTGAAATATTAAGAGTAGTTAAGCGATTTTGAACACGACATGGCAAAGTGGGCGCACCGCGCCATTTTTGCGGTCCGTTATTAATTTTCTCGCTACGAAAATCCAGCCGTCCGTCCCTTGCGGACGCCGTCCGCCGCCACCGACCAAGTCGTTTTAATTAATTTTAATTGATTAATTTTAACTAAGCGCCTTCTCCGCCCTTCACGGCATGTTATTAAGCAACGCCACTTCATTTTCGAAGTGTATCCGGGAACTGGAGCAAAGTGCTGCAGTTTGCAAAATATACGGTAAATTTCGGCCAGATAATATGAAAATTCACGAAATAATTTTTATTTATAACTGTTATAATAATAATAGTAATACTAAATCTATAAAGAAAAATATTATATATGAAAAATATCCTAATTAAAGATGCATACGACATCGTAAATATTTTCAAAAATTATTTTTATCAAGATATTTCAATAAAATTTTCGTTGTTAACAAATGTACTTTTATTTCATACACTTTTACTTGAAAATCTAAAAGCAACGCAATTATTTAAAAAAAAGAAAAGAAAAAGAGTGACAACTAGAGACAAAACACAGCTAATAGTACTACAAAGTCAGGTGTAACATAGAAGTTTGAGAGACGAGAGTGTTTTAAAAGAAAACTACGTTACACAGTAGTAGTAGTAGTAGTAGTTTCGTCACGTGAAAACTTTCGTCTGTTTCAGGCGGTGTCAGGAGTTACACTATACCAGATGCTTCTCTACCGGAGTTTAGTGACATCTCGTACGACGGTAAAAAACAGGACAACTTGCTGACCGATGGTTTAGGTTGTCTAATCGATGGCGAGGTTGGTGCGGATAATTACAAACTGAATATGGGAAATGGAAAAGGTAATTGGTGGATGAACACGTGCGGGAACGTTTAATAGCGAAACAGACATAGATAAAGATATTTTAGTCATTTTCGCTTTTAGTAAAAGTCTCAGGCAAACTGTATCGCTTTATATTGAAAAAGTCCGCGACTATTGTGTCGTATACGTGTGCGAATTATTTTAATATATTAAATATTTTTTTCATCGCAAATAGCTTTGCTCTCACTTCATTATAATCGTGTTTCGTAAACTTTATCGCGAAATATTGAAATAAAAAGAGTTTGTCTTTCACGACTATAAATTTCTTCTAAAACTTTATTCTTCCAAATTCTGTCTTTAATTTAAAAAAATAAATTCTTGAAATTCTGAATTACAATTGTTACAAAATAAACCTTTGTAACAATTACAATACGTGTGTATACTGCGATAGAGAACTGCAACAAAGTAGTGCAATTCATTGCGTTTTGTATGAAAGTTCCTTCTCCATTGGTTGCAGGCACAGGCTGGATTGCTTGGCTTCGAGACACTTTCCAAGAGAACTTCGTAGAGCTCATCTTCGAGTTTGAAGCCATGATGGTCTTCGAAGCGGTACACATCTATACCAACAATTATTTCTCACGGGACGTTCAGGTAATCTTCAACTCACTTTTGCGCAACATATTTTCCACTCACGTACTTTCATAAACTCTTCTTTGTGCGAAGCAAAAGAAATTAAACATTTAATAATTAAAAATTTAATTCACATTTATCTAACAAAATTAATCATTAATTTCACAATACGATATTTTTGTTGAGTTTTATGAGAATATTTTTGTTGAGTGTTATGAGAAATATTTAAACTTATTTCAAAAACTCTTTGCGCTTGAAAGCAATATCGTTAATAAAATTTAAATAATAATTATTGCTTTTGGTTCAAAACTGTATGTCAAAATAAAATAATTTCGCTGCGTATCATCATGAGCATGTCAATCAGATAGAAGAAACAAAGATGAGACAAAATATCCATGACAAGAAATATTTTCTCTTCTACATATATTACAGATGTCATTTGTAGATGTCAGTCCGCAACATGTATCATAAATGACATGATTAACGATTTGCCGATTATATGGCGGTAATTATCATCCTGTATATTTCTTTGATGTCAATGCCCTCATACGGTTCGTAACATAAAAGAGTTTTTGCCTATGTATCAAAGTGCATCGACCACATAATAAAAATGAACCTAACTGCACGATAAAAACTAGCTTAAGTATATCGCGAGTCTCCATTCTTCCGGAATATGGCAGACATTGTGTCCTCTTTATACAGAAATAGTATACAGAAACTTTTCTATTTCTCTTATTTTAGAAGCAGAATAATATTAATATTTATCATATGACAATTATTGTTCTTTCATAACGTATATTTTCCGTAAAATTTAGATTCTTTAAAATTTCTCTCGCATGTTAATTTAGTTTTTAAATAACTTGAACATTTAACGATGAATAGAATCTTTCTTATTTACTTTAAGTTTAAAACAAAACATATTTCAATCCGAGTGTTGTTTTGCACAACAGGTATTTTCAAAGGCGGAGATATGGTTCAGCGTCGATGGCGAGACCTATGAAGATGAGTTCTTGCCTTATTCGTATATACCAGATGTCGTGCTGGAAAACGCTCGAAACGTTTCAATCGGTCTACACGAACGGCGCGGAAGACTTCTCAAATTACATTTGTATTTCGCCGCACGATGGATCATAATCGGCGAAGTTACATTCGACGCAAGTGAGTTTCTTGTATCTCATTTTTGACCAACGGAGATAATTTTTTCTTTTTGCGTTTTACATTACTCTTTCGGTATTATTCCGCAAAAAACAATTTGTCGTGTTCTTTTAAGATTTCCCGCGGGTTTCTTTGAACATCTTGCATATTGCCTGACCTAAATACTGATCTGAACGACAAGGAAAATTTGTGAAAATAGATGAACGCATTAACTCTAATTCGCAGATCACAATGTTTCAAGAAATATTGTAATGAACGAAGTTATATAATTATCCATTGGATATTATTAGATTATCTTGCTCCACATGCATCCACCAGCTTCGATTTCCCTTTAATAACCATCACATCTTGTCTCGAATATCTACGCCTACATTTCTTTAATTTTATCATACTAATAGCTATTTGAATTAACTATATCGAACGCACACGGTAATCCCATTTAAATCTTTATGCGAGTGTATGCATGAAATATGTATTATAATATTCTTCAGGTACAGAAATATGCGATAATAACTGGCATAAAATTTTTTACTATTCCTTGTTTTTAATTCGATGGCAGAAATTAAAATACGCTCACATTCGCGTGCATGGCAAAGTTTTTTTCTGCTTAATGAAATATGATTTTAATGAAATATGATAGTACTAATAGTGCATTTCAAAACAGTAAATATTAATAGTTGTTATTTGAATAATTCGCATTTAAAAACATCTCTTTTATAAATCTTAAAAATTTTTCATGTGGATTCGAATTAGTTAAAGTTATTTTCTGCTTTCAGCAAATCCTTACGAAAACACTACGGAAGAAGCGGTGTCTGAGTTCAGCAATCGGGAGATTCCAGTCAACCCCGAAGTAGATCTCAACTTACAAACGAGTAAGTAACTTGCCAAGAGTAGCATTTAATTCGTATCAATCTCGTTATAATTAAGCATTGGCTACTAGAAACTTTTTATTTTTCGTACCATATGTCTGTAAGTAGGACGGCTCCAGATTCATGAGAATACTATATATTTAATATTTCATATTTTATTTGCGCACCCATCTCGAGCATCTCTCACACACACAGTTATGTAATAATACTTTATTTGCACTTATTTTAGACATCACTTAATTCAGAATTTAAACCAACCAGTTGATAACAATTTAATCGATTCGTCTCTAATTATTGGATGTATCATTGTATAAATAATTACAAGTGAAAGCGACGATCGTTTCTTAATTATTTGTCCCGCCGCTTACGTTTTAACATTTCTATTTTATTATCAATATATTACATTATATATTTCTTCTTTCAACTTAATTACATTTGAAAATTTAAATCTTAATTAATAACTAGAAGTTAAAAAGTTAGTATATAATGGAGGTAAGTTTTACTCATCAAGTAAATTTAGTTATTTAATACCATTCTATTAGCTTAATTGAACGTTTGAAGAATTTGATTTTATAAAAGAGAAGATATTTGATTTTATAACATTATTATCTTAAGTAAATTTTATTATATTCTCGATAATGCTTTTTATTCTGTCTGTTCTGTCGATGTTGGTCTGAACCTTTACTTGTTGATATCCTATATTTTGAGGTAGATTTATATTGTAATATTTTAATTGCGTAATCTTCAAATTTCTCGTAACGTGCGTATTCAGTCCACTTTGAAACTGCGCGACATTTATTCAGCTAACTTTGTTAGCGAAACGGGGCCATTATTCTTTGCCAAGAAGAAGATGCGATTAGGAAAAGTCATTGTCCGACATAGCAGAGAAAGAGATGTGGTTGCACTTTATAATTCACGTAGCAACTTCCTCGTAACGTAAACAATTAGTCAGGTTAAGAGGTAGCGCATTTGAGGAAAGAAGAAAAGAAGACAGAAAAAGAAAAGTATGACTCTGACATAATTACGTATATCTCATAGTTTGTGCCAACAACAAATCTTACGCAGCATTTTCCAAGCCGCAAAACAAATTAAAAATATGCATTTTCCACTTGAATCATTGAGTATAATCAAAGGAATTGCTTATCCAGATGAAAAATTAAAAGCCGCAGCACAAAGAAGAGTAAATGCAAGTAAGGAATATCGACAACAATATTATGTGTAGGCGGCAAATTCTATGATGATATATTGAGGTGTCTTTAGTAGGAATACACGTTCTGTATACGTAGTTTTAATCTAAACCACAGTTTTCCGATACTAATAACGAACAATTACATTAAACTTTTTTCTTTCACGCGATATGTCCCAAAACGTATGATAAAAGTGTACACGGCGACTGTTAGAATAAAACAGAAATAGATTATAATTTGTCGCTCGAATAGATAGAGAAGCGTGAATACGGAGAGGTAAATTACGTTACGAAAGGAGGACGAGAAATGAGAATAAAAAATGATAAAAACTTATAACACGGAGACGGAGCCGAGGAAGATAACAGGAAGTGCAGCAGATAAATGAGGACGCGGGAGGAATGTTGGGAAGAATACTCGACTGTATAATTATGATTTTCTGATATAACCCGAGAATCCTATCCCTCCCCTCCCCCCGCCGAAAAAATAGACTGAGCACTTTCCCGATTCTTTATTATAAATAAAGGAAATGCGAACAGGTCTTCAAATAAAGCAGCCGCGAAATCGCTCGACCGCGCAAATGCAGCACGTGCGCTAAAAAAGATGGCATGACGCGAGGGAAGGGCGACAAAGGGTAAAAAACAAAGTAACTAAAAACAACATGTAAACCGAGCGTCCACTTTACGGTGGTCTGAATTCAAAAGGATGCAGCCGTTGGTGGTGCTGTACTTAATATAGTTCTTGCACGCAATTTTTTACGTAGTTTACGAGTGGGGAAAGCTAAAGAAAGCACAGCGCTTTCATAATTCAAGCGTCGATATTCGCGCGATCGATTATGCGGATTAGTCAATATTTGATTCGACAGAGCGGAAGAAAGAGGATTAGAGTCATAAAAGGACGAGCGAAATAAGGCAGCCAAGAGAGAGAGAAATCCGGACAGAGAGCAGTCGACTCCATAATTACATATCTCTGATAGACTGTGCAATTCTGAACTTTATTCTTCCTATCCCGATTACAGATATTTTCTCTAGTCAGCTGCAAATAAAGAAATGAATGTAATTATTCTGTTGAGGAAATAAGAGAAAATGTATAGATAGGTGCATATAAAACTAATTATTCAAAATTAAGAAACTCTTTTGTTGCACAATATTATTGCACTTAAAATATTACCCGTCCTCATTTGTATCTCGCAAATATTAACAGCACATGAATATTAGAATGAATATTATGACATAAAGTTTTGCTCGGGATCAAAAGCAATTTAAAATGTACCACTCTGAAAATTTTTATGCTAAAAGAAACACAGGTACCAAAAGAGTAGATATTTTTATTTTTTGCTTCATTTTAGTGACAGACTGAAAGATTCTTGAAACAGTTGTTAAAAATGTACTTCTCTGTAAAATTACAACCCCCGTCTATTTCCGCGAATGAGTCAAATAAAATAAATGGAGGGATATGAAATTGAAATAGATAAATAAAAAAACATGAGAGCAGGACGAAAATAATCGATTCGAATGCACCACGCCAAAATAGCGTTTGAAAATCCTATCATCCAATACGAGCGATATGAAATCCGCTAAATACGTTTCGATGCGCGGCTGCAAATAAAGCAACGGTAAGCAACAATAAGCTGTCTGTCGTTGCTCAATCGAAAAAATATAATGGGCCGCAGATATGTAGACAAACAATGCGTCACATTGAAAAACCAAAACCAAAATGTGTGTAAGAAAAAAAGGTTGACAATAATAACAGACTCAAATGTTGTACATGTGCATAATGTCGGATTCACAACACACACAGTTTCTCTCTTAATACCGTTATCCGTTGTTTCTTCAAAAACAAAGGTTAGAAAGGAGCAAGAAATGAGGAAAACGGGAGCATGAGTGAAGAAGGTACACGTGAGCATAAAAATGAGAATTAAAAGCGTTTCTGCGTTTCTCTTGAAGCAATTTTCTTTTTCTATACGTTGTACAACCAAGAGGAATCTTCCTCGTCATTTATCCTAATCTCCTCATCTGCATTGGCACTCTTACAACAATTCTTTTTTTAATTAAATGCAAAATTGATATTTTAACAGTTGCCACAATTTTTTTACAATTATTCGCTTGGCCTATTCTGCACTTGATAAAAAAAAATCGCCGAATGATTTTGATCATCACACGAGCATTTTCAATAACCTTATTTATTTCTATTGCAAAATAACCACAGTCGTCCTGCCGTAGCTTCGGGGCACTTGACACGGACAGTGTACGACAAAGCATCGTTTTTACGATGTAAATTAATAGCAATTGTAGAGAAAGGAAAGTTAGCTTCTTTCATAAACCATAAAATGGCTTTCCATAGAAAGAGTTTGTGAATTCTGATTATTAGCTTAGAGAAAAATATGACTGTAAAAATAGATAAAATGTGTGTGTTAGAAAAAAAACATGTTACATTGTTCGATGTAGCATTGATGCGTCACGTATTCCGTATACTCCTATAAATTTGTATAGTTACAGCACCAGGAGATGGCCAAGAATATCTGGAGGTATTGATAGGTGTCCTCACTGCCATCATATTGCTGCTCTTGCTGGTCTTCTTCATTATCCTATTTTTAAATCGGCGACAAAAATTGCAGAGTTCACCGACAGTGTTAAAAAATCCATTTGGCTTCGCCATAAATATGAAGGTAGGGTAAATGTTATTCGAGAGCCTCAGAAATAAATACTTGGAATAAACTGAAATAAACTGAAATTTTACGATTTACAGGGTCTTCTCTTAAACCTAACTCCCGGTGGGATGCTGGCAACAGAAACTGCCAATCATATTTCACCTGACATGCCGGAGGATGTTAGTATGCACGAATCACTTACAATGGAGCAATTTAATTCGCCGCTCGTCAGTCCTCAATATAAATCCACATACGCGATCGTAGCCAATTCCGGTGAGTAAACAGCATTAGCATCATCATACTAAGAATAGTGTGCTGCCGTGCTGTCGGTCGTTATTATCAGAAAACGGAGAATGTTAAGGCTGTTTTTCTTTTTCAGAGTCCCCGAAGGATTTCAAGAACATAGAAGTTTCAGAAGAGAATGTACGATTGGACAATGCAAGACCGGAATCCACGATCGGTCCATCCAGCTGCTCCTCGTCACCGACTAACTCGCCGGCTCGTCATTCCCAACATTATAGAACCCTTCAAAGTTATAGCAGTCCAACTAGGAAACTCAATATTGCGGTTACTCCCAATCACCAAAGGGACGTCGATCAGGTTCACTCGAAACGCTGGCATACAGCGCCAAAGGAGAAGCACAAGGTACACATTAGTTATATGCGTACAATTTGACGGTGCATTTGACTGATTGCGTCGCGCGAGAGCAAAGGAAAAGTATATTACACTACGAAAGTGGAAATCAAACTTGCCGCTACTTCAAACTTCTTACTTTTTCGACATGAAAGTACAATTTACATTGATTCCTCTATTTTATTATGAAAAATTTGAGAACGATGATAAGATAGGAAAGAATATAACAATTATGAACAGTTCAAAAAATATTACTCAATTATTAGGTACCAGCACCTGTCGTCAGTTGGAACATCGCACCCAGCATGAACAAACCGTACAAGTGCAAGGAAATAGAGCCAACTAATATACCACGTCAGTGCCTACGAACGACAGAGAAACTTGGCTCGAGGACTATAGGAGAGGTATGATATTCTTTACGAAAACATATATACAGGGTGTCTGAAACATTTTGGAAAAGCCGAAGTGTGCAGGTAAAGCAGGTAAAATCAAGTAGAAAAGTCTTTTACCACTTTGTTGTTTTCACAATAATTTACGAGAAATTAATTTAATAAGATAGGCCAATCCGCGCGAGTAAAAGCGCGCGACGAGAAGAGACCTCCCCGTTGCAAGATGATAGAAGCCGGTTGGTGAAGCGATGGGAGGCACGATCTACAAAGGACGAACGCGGATCTTCGCGTCAAAACCTATCCGGATAAAGATCCGCGTTCGCTGCAGCGATTGTCCTTTGTAGATCGCTTCGCCGTATGACTGATTTGTCATATGACGCTCGTTACTCCGCCTCTCGAAATCAGTTGTTACTCGTTGCTAAGGAGTAAGCCATTTTTCTCTTTTACATCGACACCCATCTTTCATCAGACATCTCTATAGAGTCCTGCCTACCGGTTTCCCGTGCACTCATTGGCTCGTACGTTATAATTAATTACGAAATAAATATTGCAAAAATTACAAAATAATACGTGACATTCCTTCTATTTTGACCTATTCTATCTGCACTCTTCGGCTTTTCCAAAATGTTTCAGACACCCTGTATAATGCAAAATCCAGTGGAAGTCAGGCAAAAAAAACAATTCCAAAAATAAAATAGAAGCTATTCAATAAACGTTCTTACTTTCTTATTGTGGACATCCATCATCTTCACACGTGTCATATTATAATAAAGAATTTAACAAATATTAAATATTAAATTCTCTTGATAGAATATTAAGAAGAAAATTTCAATGCCTGTAACGGGTCGGGTAACTGGATCTTTGATGACCAATCAGTAAAGAATTTAAATTAACAAAAAAATCGCACAAAAGTATGATCTTAATACATGATACTATTAATATCATATAATAATAATAATATAATATAATAATATTAATATCATATATGTATATGTTAATATCAATATTACATCAATATTTATATTAATATATACGTAATATTAATATTAATATTATACATAATATGTAATGTTAATATTAATATTAACAAAAACTAGTAAGAAAGTATGTTTTAATTAATCATGCACTCTTGAGATATATATATAAATATGCCCGCAGCTTGTGACGGATGCGCGTTGTGATCCTTGCATTTAACAGTAGCTGTGGACGATGAGGAAATATAATTTACATATTTATCTGAATAATATATACCCTACAATTCTGTATTTGCTTTTCTTTCTGGCATTTCTCGAACATACTGTGTAACATGATATTGTCAATATATTTTTATCTTGAATATTAAATTGTTTCCGAATTGATAAAGACAGTTATTTACTATCGCCTATCGCTAAACTTGATAAAATATTTACTTAGATAATCATCGAGATAAAAAAATTATTCCAATAGAAAAAATTAAAAAATCACCATGTATTCGTGATATTTTTCACATTAGACATATGCTGAAAGTATTATTTGTATAATTTGCAGGCTATAATATGCGAAGCTGTTGGTTTAGACGAGATCATATCTGGCGCTCCCAGATTAGTCGTTGCTCGCGTACCCCTGTGTACTAGCGAAATTCGAACTAACAATGCAGTAGACCAGATGAGGGAAGTGCAATTTCTATCGTGTTTATCCGACCCAAATGTAGCACGTATCTTAGGAGTCTGTGCTGTCGAGCCAGTGCCGTGGACGATCATCGAGTACACGGAACTTGGTGATCTCGCTCATTATCTTCAATACAGTGTACCACTCACGGGGACGCTCAGGCCAAACTGCAATCTAAAAGCTCTTAGGTAAAAATTTTGTTTTAAATAGTCTTCATCAAGTAATTAATTATAAATTAATAAATAAAGATTCTGTTTTTAGTCAAAGTTGTCTACTGTATATGGGGACACAGATAGCATCGGGAATGAGATTTCTTGAATCGAAAAATCTGGTGCATAAGGACCTGGCGGCCAGGAATTGTCTGGTAGGTCGTTCTTACACCGTGAAAGTGACTGATATAGCCATGTGTAGCGATCTTTACAAAAAAGATTACAGCGATATAGGAGGTAGACCACCCGCACCGATCAGATGGTTACCGTGGGAAAGCATTCTATTGGTAAATAATTTTCTCTTTTTCAAGTTCTCTCTACAGTTTTTCTTTATCAGAAATTATGTTGTAATATTCTATACCATAATTCATATTTTTACTTTTATTATAGATTTTCTGATCAATTTACGAAAATATCGAACAAGATTGCTATTTAATTCAAGTTTCCAATCTTTAATGCTTTTATAACGTACACAAAATTTAAACTAAAACTCGATTGAAATAAATTTTTCAAATAAAATTAAAGTTCGTAAAGTCTATTTTTTCAGTTATTTATAAATTATACTATGCACTCAACATTTTCATTAAAAAAAATTGATTTCGGATTCAATTTCAAAGAATCTGTCATTAAAATCAAAATAGACCTTAATAGATTATCAAAAATAAACATCAATATTTAAATATTTAAATTTTAGGATAGGTATACATGTTCAAGTAGCATATGGTCTTTTGCCGTGACACTTTGGGAAGTAATGAGTCTGGCTAGGGAAAAGCCCTTTCAACATCTATCAAATGATCAAGTTATTCAGAACGCCGAACATATGTATTACGGAGCGGAGCTACAAGTAAGCAGCTTATCTGATCAGCGCCAATCGCTTTAAAATTAATCTGAGTCCATCGATTAGTCATTAAATTTTATTTGATGATAGATATTATAACACAGCAAATTATTCCAATCCCACACAATCAAATATCATATATCGCATGTGGTCATATTTTAAAAATAATCCTACAGAGTGTTAATACAATTAAAATTTACATTTCACGAAAACCGCAAATAAAAATTGAACGAAACTTTTTGTTTATTACTTGCTGTTTGACTTTGAATAATTACATTTTAGATATTTCTACCGAAACCAACGATGTGTCCGGAAGAGGTTTATCGGATGATGTGCTCATGTTGGAGAAGAGATGAAGCATCGCGACCAACCTTCAAGAATATCTATACGTTCCTGAAGAATATAATAGCGGACTATCGACCTGGTGCATAAATAATCTTGATTAACTGTGATACGGAATGGAATGGTGAATCTTCTAGGATGTGAACGACGTTGTCGGGAATATTCCGAGTAGGACGAAACATTATATGAGATCGTACTCGCCGGGCATGACACCTCGTGCGAAATCAGATTCTCCAGAAATGTACAATCGTTAGTTTTAGACATACATGTATTGGAGGCGCTAGATCTTGTATCTCCTTGCTTGCGCAAAAGCTCGACAAATGAAAAACCGCACGCTGAGTACAAAGCTCAGCAATAATCGAAAATGATCTCCCCCGCAGACACTATCGCGCGTAATCTGTTTTCCAAACAAGAACAAAGGCGATAATGGACGTCTCGGAATGAATGCCAAACGAGCACGAGGAGAGAAGTATAATTGACGTATAAGTGTTAGGTTTGTTTTCTTCAGATAATCAAGATCGATAATTTCGCTCTTCTTCAACTCGAGTGTATACCGCGTCACTTTTATCTGGACGTTAAGATTTTATTTTCTAGTCAATACGAATCTTTAATTCTCACGAAAGTGCTATCGTGTACAGTATTCTAATATTAATAATATGTAATGTACGCTACTATGCTCAGTACTGATAAAGTCTATCCATTTGTACATACAAATTTAGGTCTTAAAGCTAAGTAAATGGGAAATTTTTATGGCAGTAAGTTTCACGACGGCTTTCCTTTTGTCGTTTTTCTCCTTTCATTTATTAAATTACTTAAATTACTACACTTTAAATTATTACATTTAACTTTTCTGATATGCGAAAATGGCACTAATAAATTTCTTTTTTATTTTAAGTCGCAAATGAAATAATTAATAAGTTAGTTTAAATGTAAAAAATATTCGTAAAGATAAAATTGAGCAAAATTTAAAAAGAAGTTAGATGTTCAATCGAATTAAATACAAGCGTGATATAACTTTAGCTTACCGTCTTATTACGCCCTAAAAATTTCGGCTTAGTCAACTTGTACATTCGAGGCCCATCAGTAGTAAGTACTTATTATTCCATCCTTCGTTTAAGTTGGAAATGTATTAAGAGGTGTAGATTTCAAGTATGTTCTTCCCAAGGACGTAATATGTACACATATCTTCGCCCGTTTTTATTTAAGAACAGAAAAAGATGCTAAAAACATCTAGCAATGAGTATCGTGCTTTGGAAGAAATTAATAAAAATTTAAACAATGCCATATATTTGTTGGAATTTCAAATTACGGACGCTTGAGCGTATCGATAGCAATACAAAATAAAAAAGTTAATAGAGAAATAAAGAATAATAATATATATATGTATTTATTACAAAATACTTTTATTCACTTCTACAGTTAAATAATATCTGTTATAGTTATCTTTACTATATTTTCAATTCATTAATGTTTTTATATAATTGCTATTTTAATATACCAAAAAATCGAATAATAATGAAATGCAGTGAATAAATTATCAAATTAAAACAAATTTTATAAAGTAGAAACGTTCAATCGTCCTATTCGTCCCTTTTCAAACTTAAAAGGACTAAATAAATTTCCAGATAGTTTTCATTGCTATAATTGTTTATCGATTATGTAAAAAAAGAGCAAGGTATCAATCTCATTTGATATCAATCTCAATTGATAATAAAATTATTTGTAGAGTTCTTATTCATAGAGTGCTTGACAATCAATCTTTTCAATAATAAGTTAATCCATCTGATGGAAAGATCTATTATTTGATTATTTGATTTGATTAACTAATAACTGTGAGGTGTAATCTTGAATCCTTTCGGTTTTCACTTGTAGAATTATTTAAATTATATTAGAATATTCGCATATTCCATCATTATTTTGAAAGAACGTTGCCAAAAAAATTTGAATACACAACAATAAAAATTTTCTAATAATTTTAAAGGTTAATAATAACTCATTTAGACCTATATTTAATATCAAAATGATCATTTTAAGTACTTTTTGTAAAACACAAATGTAAAACATACTACTAGACTCTGAAATAGATAATACAAACGTTTCTATAAAAACTTTTTATTATTGATTTCATACTAAATTTAGTCTGGAATTATGTTCATGTATTAAAAAAAAATTTCCTGTATAAACAGTAACGTGATATACAGTTAGAATTCCTACTTTGCACGTATTTTAAAAATTTTTCTTTGTTTTTACAAATGTTTCTATCTATTAAATAATTCATATTTAATAATCCATATTTATAAACCCACACTTTTAAATCTATAATACAGAGAATTTCCCGATGAAATTAATTATTATTTCGAACAGCAACATAGGATGTATATTATGTTTACATACGATATACATTATGCTACTATAAATTAATTTTATAATTTTGTACAAAAAGTTCCACGAGAAAAATACCGATATAATAATCTCTAGTGTTTATTCAATGATATAAGAAGATGTAGAAGATTGATAAATTCGTTATACGATGTTCCACAAATCCGTGGATTAATATTTAACAGAAAATATTCGTCTCACATCTTAAAGATACTATCATGATTTTAATCTTGGTATATCAAGAAAACCATCTGCAAAAAATAACAATAACTTCCATTTACAATTAATAAGAAGAAAGAAAAAATTATTTGTGTTTATTCTATGTATGGATATATTTTTCGCGTTCAATATGAGACACAGATATGAGTTCATATCTAAAAATAAAAATGGCAGAATCGGAACTCCTAGCCCTGATGATGCAAGCTGCAATGTTTGCGAAACGTCGGCAAAGTGCCTAACACGCACGTGCCATCCATCCGGAAATCCTCTCGGTTAACGATATCAATGGCCACGAAAGTCTTAAAACTAGAATAAAAATGGCTTTCTTATTTAAAGATATATTTAATAACACAGTTGACTTAATGAACTTTCGTCTGTTATCTCTGGCTGACTTATTAATATATTGCAAAAACATGTTAAAGGATTGCGAGAAAAAATTATTTGTTTATTCTATGTATGGATATATTTCTCGCGTTCAATATGAGACACAGATATGAGTTTATATCTAAAAATAAAAATGGCTTTCTTATTTAAAGATATATTTAATTAAGTTAAATAATATTATCGCTGAACTAAAGATTCGACAATAAAATTAAAGAAAGGGAAAATGTAAGCTTTAGTTTAAAGCCCAATTACATAATTAGAAAACATCGTGCATTACAATGAACTTTTTCCCCTATGACACAATTGACTTAATGAACTTTCGTCTGTTATCTCTGGCTGACTTATCAATATATTGCAAAAACATGTTAAAGGATTGCGATGCTGGTACCACGTATTTTAAAAAGTAAGTGTAACAAACGCACGAGCAATGAATTAAAATCTCTCAAAGCCTTATTGCAGCTCTCCCTATCCTGAAAATATGATTATCTATTGGATGATGAATCATAGAGGCTCGAATCAGCGTATCTCATGTGTACACACACATAACAAGAAAAATAGATAAAGTGAACGCTAATCACAACAGATCTCAACCGTGTGTGCGTACCTTGTACTCAAATGTGTATGTGTGTGTGGTGTGTGTGTGTGTGTGTCATGTGTTTGTGTGTGACGTGTAACGCCGATCTCCTGCGTTTATATAATGGCATCCTGGGAACGTGAGACCATTGAATCGCCGGCTGTCAGAATCATACGCTACGACATCTCTACTCGCCGAAAGAATGAAATCCTACACCCTTGTTGTCGCCTTCGTGACTACCCTCCTCTACATTGGTAAGTGATCATCTTCTTTATAAAAAATGAAAAATTATAACACACTAATATATATGTATATATATATATTTTTTTTTTCTGAAACACTAATATAAATGTTGTCATAGATTTGTATACACACATGATTTAAGGTAGTTCGCACACAAAGTCATTTTTCTTAGGAATTATTTCAAATTTTGATAGTAGTAATAATATTATATAGTAATAATATTCTCTAACTTTCCTGAAAAGGGTATAGCCGGATATATATGGTAAATCTGCCCCCACGGAGTTTTCTCTTCGGACTTTGGGGATCGGTTTGGTACCAAATAAAAATAATTCAGTCCAAATTGGAGCTCTTAATCTCAAGCCGTTATCGAAATATTAAAAAATTGCACCACTTCGAAAAAATTGAAAAAATTCCTGAGTATTGAGGAGTATAAAAGACATTTTCTGACAAAAATTGGCGGTGGAGACTTTTCAAAAACACGTTCAAAAAAATGATTTTAATTTTCTTTCTTTTCTTAAAAATCGGCTTTCGATCTGGGAATCATAATAAAAATATTTTTTTATGTCTTTTATCCCTAAGAATTGGGAAAAAAATCGCCAACTCTTAATTTTGAATTTTACTATCGAAAAAAAAATAAAATCGAAAAACTAGGTTTTTTTGAATATTTCGATAACGGCTTGAGATTAAGAGCTCCAATTTGGACTGAATTATTTTTATTTGGTACCAAACCGATCCCCAAAGTGCGAAGAGAAAACTCCGTGGGGGCAGATTTACCATATATATCCGGCTATACCCTTTGAACTCAATCTAACGTTTAGAAGTTGAGATATGTATTTAATTTCAAAGAGAGAGTTTACTTTTTTTCTGTTAATTGTACACAGACCCCTATCCCAAGCGTTTAACTCATGACTCATTATATCTTAAAAACTATTCTTACCATTTTCCTTAAAAAAATAAAATAAACAATGATCTTTTCCGAACAATTTAAAAAAAAATGATAGAAAACTGGAAGAAAAATGAAGTAAAAGTTATTGGACTTTTATTCATTATCTTCGAAACTGGATGTCTATTTTCTTTCATTTCACTTTAGATAGATGTATGAATTGAACTGAATATTTCGTTATTGTCCTTTATTTTTATATTTCTTTTTGCTATCTTTTCACTCTTAGAGAGAATATAATATTTCTTTAATTATATTAAAAGAGGTATTAATCATATTTAAAAATATAACCTATTTTTTCTGATAATGTATGTTACGTAGATTTAGAATTTTTCGGAGATGCTTGCACATACCGAGAGAAAATTAAAATTTTATGTAAATGTAATATATTATGTAAATTTTTTTTAGACCTTAGAATTAGTCTATCTTATTGTTAGTGTTTATGTTTCTACACATATGTTTCTACCATTAAAACTTTATCTAATCTTGGTAGTTAATAGTTAACCTTGTATGAAAGAAAATTACACTATTTGACTATATCGATGCATACAAGTTGCTTTTAAAATATTTTTTGTAACGTTAGTTTTTTTATCGGTGCAGAGAAAAATACTTTTTTAAGAATATTAGGGTGGAATTTAAAAATATCATAAATTTTCAGAATATGCCAACGCGCATGAAATATGTCGGGCAGAGAATTGTATTGTGCCTGATGCTTGCGAACTATTAATGAAAGGTAATGATTATTTGTGCCACCAACAGGGTACATCGTGTTGCAACGTAGGTAAGTTCACATTTTATAGAATACAGAATATTGTAGATTGTATTGTATATAGAATATACCACATCATTTTTTTATAAGATTAAAATGTGATTATAAAAAGAAACCGAAGTCATTTACCTTCTGCGCATTGAACAGATTGTTGAATCAAAATACCAAGAACTTTTATACATTTAAAAATGTAATATCTTTTACATTTATATTTGGATTATATTTATATTTATACTTGATTTTTAATGAGTAATTATTATCAAATTATTATCAACCTCTTACAATAAATATATTTATATAGTTAAATAATAAACATTTTTCGCGACATATGATACGGATAAGTAGATAAGCATTGTACACGCTTTTATAGAATTTATTTTTTAACAATTTGTTATGTCTGGCAAATTAATTTATATAGTATTTTCACGAATTGTATACTGTATGCGTAATTTCCCATTTTTATCTGATTTCTATCTAATGATCTCTTCTATGGTATCATGAATAGATACATATTTCTTAGAAAATTGATTTTCTAAGAATTCTCATGTCATTAATTTCTAACAATATTGATTTTTAGAACAACTACTACTTACTAAATAGTTTTAAATTATCATTAAAAAACACATATTAAAATTTTATCTTGTTATGTAGCGATAAAGTCTATGAAGAAAGTCATTCTTTTTTTATCTGTTATGGAAAGAGTTCTTTTTTCTTCATTATTAATCAATCAATTTTTAAAATTAATAAATTCTTTATTGTTACAGTGAAATCAGAATTCAGAACTCATTGCCATCAACACGGTGGAGTTTGCATGGATAAATGTTCTCCATTTCTACAACACAATACGGTTGACTGTACAGACGGTACAGTCTGTTGCGTTTTGGTTTAGATAAAATTAGATAACTAATTGAAGCATTAGTAACCATCCAAAGTATAATCTTGCCTTCGTAATAATTATTAAGTCTCAATTTTATTTAATTATAATGCAACAAGATGTCAAAAACATAATTTAGCATTTGGCATTTTTAATTTTTTAATAATATTTTCTGACAATCGATTTCAAAATAAATGTCTCATATGTTCCAATACATACATTAAACTAAATTAAATTTAATACAAATCTAGAATGTGTAAACAATTTTTAAATAAAAATTTTGTATAATTACCATTGTCATAATTATTTTCTATGTGTTCTTCCATGAATGTCCTGATATCAATGTATCAATAACAATATAAAATCAACCAATCAAGAATTAAAATCTATCACATGAAATCTATCACTCATTAAAAAATCATACATAATGTTAAATTATAAATTAATACAAGATATATCGGAATACAGGATTTATGAAATGGTACCTGCATTTTTCATCGTCTTATAGCAATTATTTTTAAACAAATTGCCAAATCTCAAATTAACTTTTCCATTGATAGTGTTATTAGTGGAAAGACTAGAAGTTTTCGGTTCGAGAATATTCCTCTTATATTCCTCGAACAATCATAATTTTAAAGATAAGTCAGGAAGGACAAGAAAACAAGGAAAAGGAGAGAAGGCAAGCGGGATATGCCGCGAAGTTTTATCCGGAAAGAAAAGTTGCCTGGAGCGGAGGCGAGCTGAGATGGTTGACAAGAGGTCGGTCAAGGAACAACATGTACAAGAGAGGCGGCCAAAAGAAGAAAGACAGAAACGAGTGAGAGGAGTAAGAGAAAAAAAGAAAAAAAGGAAGAAGGTGTACGGAGGGGAAGGGTATGCTCGCCATGGGCAATGCAGCCAGAACGTAGGATAATATGTATATATCTCTGCACACACAAAATTGTATTGGTTAGTCCTCGACGATCAAGTATAAGAAAAGAAAAGAGAAGAAGTAATATAAAATATACAAAACAAAAGTAATGTGTTCGCCTCAATTTTATTTGCAAATAACATTTTTACACTTTCCTTTCGTTTTCTTTCAGTAATTATTTTTGAAAATAATAAATAATAAATCAGAACGGACAGATCCAAGGAGAGTTGTACGAGTAAAAAGTTAAAAAACGAGACTTTTAAATATGACGAATTATACGTGATACATATATATGTACATAAATTATTTGATCTAATTCAAAAATAAAATCGTATGAATTTTCAGTGCAAAAATGAAAATAAAAACAATTTTGTTTGCACATTTTGTCCCTACAGTCAGTTACTCATATTCTATACTGGAGTATGCGGCAAATGAGAAAAACAAGTAACTGAAGCGGATAACATGGTAATTACGGCGATGAAGAAGACAAGTTGGAAAATGAAATACGTTAAAAGGTCGCAAGAGAGTCGTTTGTTGACATTTCCATCGGACCGCAATATCGCCATACTCAATTTTGTTTAAAATTTCTTTTTCTATTTCTGTTATAACGAGCGCAATTGAAAAATATGCGAAGGAAAAAAAAAAGCACAAGAGTTGTGTCGCCGCAGGCGATACGGGCAGATGCCAATATGACGGTGCACGCACGTATACGCGCAAGAGCCGTTTCGGCTGGCCCGGGGGTAAAAGCGCATAATATTACGTAGTGGAACAAGAAGCTCATCCCTTCCACGATTCTCCGCCCGCAGCATCAGTGAGAAGGACACCCTCAGGGTAACTCGGCCGAAGATACGAGGAACACAGCAACTCCAACGAAACTGCGATAACGAAACGACGATAACATATCTTTCTCTCTCTCTCGCGCGCGCGCACACACACATACTTACACATACGAGTGCTTTAAGGAGCAAAACGGAAAGTACCAGTGAAGAACTTCGAAAGTAAATTTTGCAAAGCGTACAGTAACGCCCGCGGTGGGTAGATTATCCTAATCTCATTATTTTTCCTACAATAAATGATGCCATCAAGCAAGTAGTATGCGAAGTTCAAGAAGAAGGGGAAGAGAAGGGGTGGCGCAGCTCCGCCGCGAGCGATGCAGGCAAATGCCGGCGATGTGGTGGCACCACGTATCTGCCTGCTTGCCTGCGTGCATGCCCCTACATGTACATATTAAAATATGTATATACGTATACGCGAGTCGTTTCGGTTGGCCCGCGGGTGAAGGCGCGAGATCGCGCGACGTAGAAGAAGAAGAAAGACGCCATCTTCCTCTTTCTTCTTTTCGCGTTCATCGTTGTACGCGAGAAAGATGCCCCCGGGGGTAGACGCGCGGTACTCTACACCCCACCATGAAGTGGTGCGGTAGAGGTACGGTCGTTCCGCTGCAGGCGCGGAAACGAGAAGAGATAGCGGCGAGCTTCGTCCTCTCCACCTTCGTGTCCCAGTGAGAGAGGTGGTCGAAGAGTGAGTCAGAAGGAAGGGGAAAGAGAGAAAGAGAAGGATCTATGTTGCCCCGAAGATATCCAGCGAGACAATGCGCTCCGTAACGCCTCGAGCGATTCCGAGGCAGACCGTAGTTCTCCCTCGTTTTCTGCTCCCTCTTTCCGTCCTGGCCTCTGGCGATTCTTCGCCCTTCCGTCTCTTTTCTTTCCATCTCCTTCCTCTCCTTCTCGCTTTCTTCTCTCAAGGAGCTTCTTTCTCTTCCTCACCCACTCCGAAGCCCTTTCCATTCGTTATTTACATGAACTTTTGCTGATATTGAAATTATTTTATAAAATATATGTACAAAGATGTAATTCTCCTAGAAATTTTCATTCTCTTTTAAAACAATTACGTCAGGAATAGGAAAAACAAATGTTGGCCCACCATTTAACATGTAATTAGAATAATTGATTTATAAATCTATCAGACATTTTAATTTTTGTACACAAGATATTCGTGAAGATTAGAATATAAGTGATACTTAAAATTTTTTTTTTAGGATGGTTGCCTATTTATGACATGTGGTCTTTTTAATCTTATATCTAAATACTGGCTGGATTATTACGAGTCGTTTTCGGTGGCCTTATTCGGTCCTCACTTAGTTTCACTCGGCATTCCCGGCATGTCATTACTTCTCTCTAAATCTCCGCGGCTGTCTCCGCCGTGTTTCCACGATGTAAAATTTCTAGAATGTCACCCCAATTGCAATAAAGCGTCCTTCTTTGCCGCCAGCTCGCCCGGTCTTGCCTCCCTAACATAGCCTTCTCCTTCACTTCCTCTGCGACGTTCTCTCTTCTAGTGCACGCTCGCTTGGAGGGAGTAACGATGCCCCGGAGCGGGCCTCCGCGGCGCGGCACCGTGGTAACGATAAGCAACGAAATGAAATATTAATGAAGTACCTGAGCGCACGTCCATTTTTCGCGGGCGTCTCACCACCAACGCCCCAGGTGCCGAAGAAAAAGTCGACCGCCTCATCGGAAGTAAAAGAATCATCGCTAGAGAATAGAAGAGGAATAAATGATGAGAAAGAAATGTATGCTACATCGTCCTATCATCTAGAGTACGGTAACATCTAGAGTACGGTATGTTTTTGACAAAACCGTAGTTTATCGAGGAAATCTCGATTATTTTATCTTTCTTATAGAAGATTCTTTCATGAGAATCTTAATTTTCTACAAAAACAGTTAAACAAAGTATAAGATTTTTATATTAATTTATTCTATTTTGTATGTTTAACATTTTTTCTTTGTCATATTCCTGCCATTAAAATTATTTGAAAATTTCAAAAAATAGAAAATGATCAAAATATTATGTTATTACTTTAACCTAAATTATGTTAAAGAAGGAGAAACGTAACGAGAAAAACGATGATAAAGAAAAATATACCTTATTACAATTGGGATATTCCAGAATATTTTTAAAGAATGGATCAAATTTTAAAAATGTCGAAGATTTAAAGAAAAATTAGACATAAATCTCTAATATAAATCTCTGCGTTTTCTACTAATTTATCGATAAAAAACTTCTTACATCAAACTTATTTATGTATACACGATATTATGTATAACGAGAATGTTATGAATGCGCCTATATTACGACAGTCTCTTCAGGCTCCGTCTCTTGCGAAAGTAAAACGATCACATCGATCCCGATTATAACTGGCTGGTAATAATGCATCGCCTGCGTTTAGCCCTTCAGCGAAATTCGAGCGCCACATTTTCGCGAAACAATGTATGGAAAATAACCCATTGCGCACCTTTGCCGCCACCGCCGCGGCGGTGCATGTCAGTTGGTTGCATTACGATGAATACGAAAATACCTGGGGCAATTCCCTAATTGCAGTGAGCGGCATACGAACGGAGGGAAAGAGAAAACGAGACTAAAATGAAAGAAAGAGGGAGAAAGTTATAAAGAGAAACTAAGATAGAAAAGGGTGAGGAGAGGAGGAAAAGTGATCTATTCGTTCTTTTCAGCAATGCTTCCAGCGTTATTCTTCTCACTCTTTCTCACCTTCGATGTTCCGTTGCTTCGTGTACCTCTGTGGTATACCATGTATTCACCTTCGTTTCATCTTCTCCCGTTTCCCCTGTCCCTCGTGTCTCTTTTCCTCCCTCCTTCTCACGTTCTCTCTTTCTCTTTTTCTTTCTTCTTCGTCCGATACTCCGTGTGTCTCTCCTTCGTCGTGTGCGACCGTGCGCGCGGACGTGTGCTTCGAAGCGGTCGAACGCCCCCGCGAGCCAACATGGACCAGCACCTTCTTCGTGTATCGCCGTTTCGCTCGATCTCCACGATCCTCACGAGTCGCCGCGAGACTCGTTGCCTACAAGCGAACTCCGATGGACGAAAGAGGGAAGCAAAACGGTCCAACGATATACGAACGGCACATGGGCACACTTCTCGATACTTTACGTCGATATAAATAATTTCGAGATACAATTTGCAACTGATACGGTCGTGGGCAAAATTAAAATTTAATACTAATTTAATTCTATAATTAAAATTTAATGTTAATTTAAATCTATAAGCAAGCGCGCTTTCATTTTTTTATACTTGTTGAAGAAAATTATCAGCTTATAAGCTGAAACATATTTCATTTCTTTCACCATTTCTATTACCGGAGAAAATTGAATCTTTCTCCATACATAATTTGAGCACAAAGTAAAATTAATTCATACGTTACTTAATCGAAAGTGGTAGGTAATCACGTCACTCAACCGCAATCCTTTTGCCTTCATGAATCTGACGTGATTACCTTTTATTGCTTTAATAGCACGTTTTCGGCTGTACGACGTGATAATGGTACGAATTGACATCATCGGTTCGGGAAAAAAAATACGTCAAGAGACTTTGCTGCGACGCTCGCAGGCAGCGCAAGTTGCTTAGAGATTACCGAACACTTCTCAGACGTTTGATTACCGTACACGAAGAGCGTGCGCTGACTTTTACTGCGTGGAATGCTACGCACCCAGGGAAAAGCAGAACTTTGACGCTCGCATGTAAATCTTATTTACGAAAGGTGCGCAAAAGTGTTGGGGGCATAAAACCGGCACGGTAAGAGAGTGCGGTGGGCCAGCAATAGCACTTAATGGAGTGGTTATAGGAGAATTATTAGACGAGAACCTGAGATTAATTGCGGTTAAACCTCCTCGTTAAAGCCGTCTGAATGAATTGAAATATAGCCCACGGTGACGATAAAGCAACATTGTATTAATACACTATAATTTCCACACTCGTAAAGAAATTTCTTTATTAAATTCGCGCACGCATACAAACATCGTTTCTCTACTGTCTTTTAAATAACGTCAAATATATCTTTACGAAAAATTTCGGTGTTGTACTGAAATCTAGTGTACAAATTAAGCATCCAAGAATAGTGAAAAAAAATACCCAAATCAAAATTGTTGCTTGTAAGTGATGGACTTTTCACAGGTCTTTAAATGTCGAATTCTATTTTGTTCCTTTCATAAATTCTCGTCTTTAAATTGCTACTTTAAGTCTACTCAACAAAAATTTCATTTAATTGATTTTATAATTTATAATTTATAAATAAAATATTTATAAATAAAATTATTAATTAAAATCATTCACAGTAATAAAACAAACATATATTGTCATGTCTATTATTTTTAATTCTATAATTATAATCTGCACAGGAAATAATATTGAAATAACATTCTCGTTACAAGATCAGTAGAAACTCAATGATCTGTATGTTTGTTAAAAACATACTATAATGTACTATTAGTTAATTCTATAAAATAATTCCCTGAGGCGTGCCAATATATATTATGCCAATTATACCAATTATACGTTAAACATTTAATGCTTTATAGTTTTTGCTATAAAATTTACTGATAACAGTGAAATTGAGTGTTCACAAAATAATTCAGTCAATTAAGTTAAGATGTATAATACATGTATTCTTGTCGATCGAGAGCAACTTTAATAAAGTACACGCAAATAAAACAGAGCATTGAGACAATATTTCAGATCTGCATTAAGTCTAAAAGCTCATAAACACACGCTATTAATATAAATGATAAGCGTATTCGACAACAAGGTCGCGTTCGGCCGAAAACATTTCAGCCTTTCCCCGCGCAGACCGCATGCTCCACGATTCTCATAGAGGCAGAAAGACCTGCTGGAGATACTTAATAAGCATTGTTGGCGGAGTCCGATCGCCTAGGTGGGAGTCGAGACCCGAAGCACATCCCACGGCCATCTACGCAAACTGCCTTTCTCAGAGAGCGTTCTCTACCTTACATAAGTTTGCGCAGGATAAACGAGAACGAACGGCACAGCGAACAGCAGAATAGAGAATTCAAAGTAGAGGAAAAAGAGGAAAGTAGAACGAGACCGGAGGAACGGGAATAGCGGATGAACGAGAGGAAAAGGTGGACAGTGGAAGAAAAGAAAGGGTAAAAGAAGAGAGCGCGGCTGGAGGTAGAAGGGGAGATGAAAGGTGAGCTATGTTGAAGGAGAGAAAGACCGCAGGGGTCGTCTGGGATCTTCTAAAAATGATTCACAGCCTCCGGTAATTTACATTCGCTTGCGTGGGTGATCGTCGACTTGGGGAGGGTTGCGGCGGGGAAGGATGGGGGAGAGGGCCGCCGGCTAAACTCTCCTCTCTGCCGACTGCCATCGAAAAGGTTAAACATACACCCACCAGAGGTCACGTAACCATCGGAGAGAAAGACCGCTCAAGCTACCTCCCCCACTTTAGAACCTACGGCCATACGTGTACTTTGCGCATACAGAACGATGCATGGCCCGCGAGGACAAAAGGGAAGAGAGAAATCCAATGGATCCTGGACTGATTGGCGAGTCACGCGTAAAAGGTTTACAAAAATTGATTCGAGTGAGAAGCGGAGTTATCACGTTTAAAGTTATCGATCGCAAAGCCCCCCCTCTCTTAATAGTAACCTAATAGTAACCAATTGCAAGGTTTTTCTCATCTTTAAAAATTATGTTTTTCTTGAGTTGTGTCAAATAAATAGACAAATAATTATACTGCTCAATTAATTTTACCTCAATTATATGTTAACAAAAATTTAATTCAAAAACTCATCAAGATGAGATCAGATGTATCACAAAATAAGATATTTAATATATAATAAAGTTTAAAAATATCAGTATACATACATATATATATATATATATATATATATATANATATATATATATACACATATATATATAAAATTCTTCTCTCTTCCTTTTGTATCAAGGAAAATTTTCTCGGTAAAGTTTTTGTAGAATCCGTGATTGGGAGAACTTTCTGATTCTAAGACGCATGCTTTATGCGCAATTGCAGAATCTACATATCTAGCGGTTTGTAAAAACCGTCGTCTATACGGGAGAATAAAAGATATGGAAGACAACGAAAAGCAAGCTTAGTCGGGGAGAAAAGAAAGAGGGAGGGAGGGAGGCGAGAGAGGGAAGTGAATAAGAGCTGGACGGATAGGTGGAGGAGCGCGAAGCTCTTGCCTTCGGCACGGCACGACCCGTTTCAGAGACACGTAGGTTCAAACCAGAGGGCGAAGAAGAGCAGGACGATGGAAGAGAGGGAGGGAGAAGGCTTCACCCTAAAATATGTGGACCCACGGGCAATACTCGGACTCTTCTCGTTACATCCCGCTGGATGCTCCGGGCGTATACCGGTCCGCCATGCCGGCAGAGTCTGTATATCGTATGATACAAAAACATCACATTATTTTCCTCTCTCTCTGGACCAAAGCGCGCAGCCTCTCCCGCCTTCTTCTTACTCTTCTCCTCCGCGAAACGCCCGCGGGCATGTGACCACCATTATGCCCGTCCTCCTTCTCTTGTCCCGATCTCCCCCTCGTTCTCCTTCTCATCCTCCTCCGCAACCTCCTTCCTTCCTTAGTCTTGTTCACTTCTCATCTCGCTGTTAGGATATATCTTCTACCTCAAATCACGTATCCGTTAAACGAGTCGAGACGAAAGCGCTGCTTACCGGTGACCGACTAATTAATTGCAGCGCAATGTTTCCCTTGGAACGGTTGCCTCCCGCATATGTTACCGATCTTCTTTTCAGGAATTAATTTTGTAGTGTGAAAAGTGTTATCGCGTTACAACAGTAAAACTTTGTTTTAAATGAAAGCTAGTATCGGTGAAAGATATGAAACACTGTAAGAATCAATTATAAATGAGCTAAGGACATAAAGTAACTGGTTACAAGGTAAAGAACGAAAATGTAAACATTAAATGTAACATTATGAATGATTACTTTTCCCTGTCATACTGAAATCTATTTCGGAATATGTTAGTTTGGAAGATCGATCGATCTATCTATTCATCATGTTTAGGCAGTGCTTACTTTGTGACTTGAGTATCTACACATCTGTCTTTTCACATACTCAGGCGTGAAACGTAATGTTATCAATCATGATCATATCAAAGATCTTACTGGCGTGTCACTTGTATACGTTTCTTTTCCATTCGAGAATTGAGCAAAGACAATAAATCGAAAATACTAACACTGCTTAATATTCTATTATACTGTTTACCGAAATACAGACAAATAAATTTTTACGTTTACGTTTACATTTTTGCTTTGACATTTTTTAGAAAAAATTAAAAATTATCAATAACAAAATTGTTATTAAATACAGTTTAATAAATTTTCTGCTTTCGGTAATTAATAATCTACAGTAATTATAACACATGCACAAATGATATGAAATTATACCACACGGAGAAAGATAAAATATTTAGGTACGCGTTCCGTGTTGAGCGTTTTCCAAAAGCGACGAACCGTCCAAGAAGAAATTCGGAACGTCCCGTAATCGCCCGGCGGTCATATGCCTAAGGCCAACGACAGGAACCAGCCGCGAATGCAATCCAGGCGGACGTTAAAATGAGTCTCGAAATGGCAAAGTCGCTCTTCCCCCGTTGGTCGGATCAACATATATACGAGCGTCACTTTGTCCCTGACGAAGTTGGCGTTTACGTATGCGAGCAACATCGTCCGGTGGGTTTGGAAGTGCCCGAGGCATTCTGGAACGATGTTGTCGGCCGTGGCCGTTTTGGCCCCGGGGCACTCGAATACGACAGAGACCGAGGCCCAAGCCACGCTTGGTTCCCTTTATATCGGCTCTCACCAACTGCTCCATTATTCTAGATGGCTGATGGCCACTCGTACGGACGAAGTACCGATTGTAGTTTTACGAAGACGAAATCCTCGGTCGAAAATGTTTCAGTTATTCGATGTACAGGTGCGCCGAATTTGCAAAAACGAATTTCTTACAAATTGGAAACCATTTTCGTAAATAACACCGTCGTTCCACGTACTTTTCAAAGCACATTTCTCGTATTTAATTTCATAACTTTCATTTTAGAGATATCAAACGCGATTATTTCTATTCTTAAGT
This sequence comes from Crematogaster levior, assembly GCA_901521435.1. NCBI lineage: Eukaryota > Metazoa > Arthropoda > Insecta > Hymenoptera > Formicidae > Crematogaster > Crematogaster levior. The sequence continues at coordinate 182,848 of CABEGB010000672.1, read as the reverse complement.
TACATTACATTATCTTTACATTATGTATTCAATACAGTGAACTATACATCGGTCTTACGGTGAGAGTAATTCTGATTCACCTAAAGAAAAATTCTAACAGTCGAATGTGAATGAATATCATTTGTAAAGGTCATACTCTGTGTGGTCAAGAGATTTATCGAATATATCTATCTATTCTTGTTCCAGTACTTACATAAATGTAAATATCTACAGCTTTATAATAGCTAAAAGATTCTAATCTTAAGCACAAACTTATCATTTTTTTAACGAATTCTAACGTAACATTTATCAAAATTTCAATCTTATAAGTTCATTAATATTATTATATAATATATAACAATTTATTATCTATGACACATTATCATTAATACAAAATATATCGTGTCACGTTTGATTTCTATAGGTTATTCAGCATTTATAAATATTTAGAAATTTAAAATAATTACTGGCCTAACATTATGTATAGAATTTTGTTGCAAGATTAATTGCGAATTTAAAATGGATTTGAAAGTCAATACAAAGTGACAAAACTTATATCCGTAGAACATGGATAGAAATGAATCGTATCGGGGTAATCGCTATATCTTACACAAACGGTCAAAATGCACGGAAAGGGGTTGAGATCGGCGCACGGCAGTGCGGTCCGAGAGTACTCGACTGAAGAGAATCGTCGCAAGCTCGGGGCGCTTGCTGAAACGCCGCGAGCTCACGGGACAAAGACGAGTCGATGTGGATTGGCGGAAAGGACAAGGACGACGATGGATGACGATGGTCGGTGGTAGCGGACAGCGTCTGTGACGGTGGTGGTGGTGAATAGCGGAGAATAGTGGTGGAAGCGCGAGGAAACCAACGCGAGGACCGCAACGGCGGAGAACGTACGCAGTCTAACGAAAGCCGCGGTGGTGCGCGGTAGTGGCTTGCGCCACTTTTGTCCTTCGGCCGAGAAGACACGTGAATGCAACCACGTGGTCCAGTGTGTGACACGAGAGTTGGAGATACTCACGAGAATTCCGGCCGGGTGCTTCATAGACAGTGACAAGTTTCCGCGAACACGACGGGGCTCCAGGGTTCTCCAATTCGCAGCCGTGGACACGAGAATAACCGTCAACCTGGAGTCCACGTGCCAGAAACGGTGAGTGAGTCATGATTTATGATATAATTCTTCGGCTCGATCGTGGAATACATTAAAACGTGTGTGGAATACGAGTTTTGAGCTTCGCTGTGATTTTTATGCAAGTGGCAAGTATGAGACGCGTAAAGCTTACTCGTGAAAACTCATTCCGTAATGAGATCTGTTTGTTCTCGAATTTATTGGTGAACCTGTTAAATTATAAAATATCCTATATAGTTAGCAATTAATAAATTATCGATAGATCTACGTTACGTATGCGGAAAGGAGCAGGCCGATTAACGTAATAACGTGATTCAAATAACGATTATTGCATCGACCAGAGCTACAATTGCTTTCTGACATAAACCTTAGATACGATAATTAAGCCTCGGGAATTATCGTGAAATCGACAAGGACGTAACTCATTCGTTTTGCTCTTTACAAGTCAAGTACGTTCCGAGAATATAATTGTTGCCACGCAAATTTATAGAAAGCTTTATCTCCATTATTCGATTACTTACATTACATGAAATTTCAGTTCTGAGAGAACTTTTCTTATTACAAATCCATTCTAATTTTAACTTCAAAATTTTTACAACATGCTATTTTTTTGTACTTTTCGTTGTTGCTTTTGAAAACTTCCGAGTAAAGAAAGTACATGCGTTACCATGATATTATCGATGCGGAAAATATCTGGAAAAGCCTATTTCTCTCGCTTGTTCTCTTGTACAAAATGCCTTCGAAATGTCGCGTGACAAACTGATATTCATGTATGGAAATGGTGTACTTTCACGCAGTAATTATGTCGCTTGTAACCCGCGAGGCGCGGCCAAGAGCGTTCCGGTACAGAAAGTTCTAACGAAAGTATAGATGATTTTAGTAATAAAGACAGATATTCCAAATTGGAAATCAAACGGTATTGCAGAACAATTTTGCACATAGAGATGCAGCCACCCTGCCATCTTGTTTAATCTATTTTGTATTCATCAATGTCTTGATATTGTGCAATACGTTGGGAGTTGTGCATCCTCTTGTTTGTTTATGCTCTTACTAAAGACCTTCCTCTATTTCTGTACACAGGAAATTGAACTTAAGAACCGTAATTTTTTGAACGTCTCTGTGTCGTTTTTTATTACAATTTCCTCTTCTCGAGAGAATATAAAACTGTGTACACCGAATAATCGCGCATGCGTCTGTGGGGCATTTTATATGATTGAGCTAAAGTGAAGTCGATAGAAAGTCAATCTGATCTCACGACACCGCGGGTAAAGAAAGTTTAATCTAACCAGACGTCCAAGAGGGTGTCGCTGCCTTTAGAAACACGACAATGCAATTGCTCAATCATTCATCGCATTCCACCGTCATCGAACAATAGTTACAATCAATTATACACTTCGCATCGCGAATAATCACATATGCGATGCAAGAAAGAGGCTTTAGGTGATGGTTATATAAAAGTTGTCACATCGAAATAAATTATGCGTTGCATCTAACTAAAAATAGAAATTATGACTGTAGCCTTAACATTAACATAGATAAACATATTAAAAAATTTCATATAAATGCAAATAGAGAAAGTAATTATATAGAAATTTTTTAATCTCATTTTGGTTGGCAAAGATTTCTCTGTCAAAACATATATCGCAAAAAATTTTCTGCAAAATATTGCATAAATAAAGAAAATTCGTATATGGTTGTACAAAATAGCAAATCTTCCGAAGGCAAGAATAAAAGCAGAAGAAAGGCTTGTCACTGAATGCCATTCGTATAATTTTGTCGATGCAAAGCTTTTCCATCGGTAAAGCAAAGTTTCAGATTTACTTCGATTTGGGTTACAGCTTCGATTACAGCGATGAGAGTAATCGGTCATGCTCGCACATGCAAAAAGATATCTGTAGAGTGCGTTCTTTAACTGTCGACGCAAAGTTTCTTTAGAACGCTCGAGATGGATAGCAAATTATCTCATAATTCAGAAAACTCTGTAAAGAAATTTTGTCGCAACACGCACACTGCACCGTGCAATCATTTAACAGTTAAAAAATAAAACATCTTACAAATAACATTAAAAGACGTTTTTGAACATTTAAATGTGAAAGAATAAAGAGAAAATCACTACCGTACCGTACCCAAAAACATTGCTCCTAATCTATACTACGAACAAAAAATCAAATTTGTTTTCATATTTCAGTTGCCGTGTTATATATTTTTCGTTGCATCTTTGTCGATAGCAGAAAGGAAAGGTCATCTAAAAGCAGTAATAAGTATTAGTTTCTGTTTTCAAATCAGAAAATTAAAACTGATACTCAATCACGCTTTTAACCTTTAGAAGACTGTTTCTTTGCTATTAATTCCAAAAAAGATGCAGTGAAAAATCCATAACATGGCAATAGAAGTATAAAAACAAGCTTGATATTTTTTATCTATTGTTTAATATAATAAATTAGATATGTATACGTATCTTCAAGGAGGAAGTTACTAAGCTGCGATCTCTTGAACAACAAGAAAGGAGACTATACCAGAATTCGAACCTAAGACCTTTCGTTTGTCGGGCGATTGCTCTACCACTTATCCAGGCTACAAGCTATCTAGTCCGATAGTCACAGACTAGCTATCACAGACCGATAGTCTTGCTTGCCTATTGTATTTTGCAGAATAAATAAAGGAACTATTATTATTTTTAGATTCTGAAGTTTACTCTAAAATTTAAAATTTTTCTCCTAATTACATATTCCTTATCTAATCTAATATCTAATCTACACTTAATTCCTAAGTGCGTTTATGTGAGGTCATGGTGCAAGTTACAAGATTCTCGTACTGTCAAGATTCGTGACTAAGTCAGTGCGCTTCTTGTCTTGACACATTAATCTACGAGATCCAAACAGTAAATGTACTAATTCGTGAAGAGTTAAATACTTAGAATAATTAGTTATTATGCGTAAGAAATTGGACAGATACAATAAAAAAGTCGGAGTATTAATAATATAATATAAATCGAATTTAAAAATCTCGACTTCAATACATACAGCATAACTGTATGATTGATTGTAATCAATTGATAATGATTAACGTAAACTTGTAATTTTAATTTAAGTAATTAAATTGACATGAAAAGCATGATATGTATCAATCTCTGCTTGTATACGTTTCTTCTTGATCTCATTTTTCTCGATTGCAAATCAATGCACTATTGTATTTAACGTTTAGTTTACGATGAGGTCTAGTACTTAGCTAAGATTAAGATAAGCAATTTTTCTCTCGGCACAGCAAATCAGCATAATGCAAATAATAAATATTTTACACAGTTTTACAATCATAATTTAATTAGTATAGTACATATATAGTTTCTATATAATAGTAAAAAAATTCTGAATTACTGAATGAACCCTTTAAAACTCATGCATGGCATTAATAAATTATCAAGTCTGTACAATGCGTAAATCAGGAACTCAGCAGCCTAATGTGACAAACTCTGTTTACTTCTCCGTAAACATACAACGTACACCCCCCCTCCCACACACACACACGCGCGTACACACACACACACACACACACACACCACAGAAACTTTTCAAAAATTGGTTGCAACGTAATAGTCGATGTGCACCTCGAGCTACAAAAGAGAGGGAGAGAGGGAAGGAGCGCACAGAACATGGAGGACGAGAGAGAGAGAGAGAGACAAGGGGCCGCAGGGGGAGGAGGATTGCTAGCATTTCAGAACGGATGTGGGCTCTGTGGAAATTGTGCTGGGATAGGAAAAGGGAGGTTGGAAACCGGCTGGAGGGATGGCCGGGGGCGCAGACGCGCGCTCTGCAGTTGCCGTAATTAGAACCGTGCGCCCCGAGCACATAGCCCGCGGCTGACGAGTCTCCTGCGGACCGAAATTATTCATGAAGCCGCGCCACCCACGGCGAAATTTTCTCGTAAATATTTTGCCTCGTCCGAGATATCGCCCCGAATATACGTATACGTATGTACGTATACGTATGCTTGCGCGAACAACGAACAAACGAATGAACGAGTAGCCAAACCGTCCCAATCTATCTTTGGCCCCGTCCGGACCCAACCGGCCACACCAAACCGCACCGTCGCAATTTCCTCCTCATTAACTCGGAAATCGAAATCGAAAGAAACGATCGTTAACCGGTGGCAGAAGCCGCAATCTCGAATGGCTATTATCGCGCGATAATGACCACATGTATAAAATTTTAATAACTCGAATTTTTTTCCTTATTTACGCTATGATGAAGGTTGTATGACAAAAACTGATCGGTATAATTTTATTTTAAATTTTGAATTTGTGTTTTTCTAGTGTGACATTTTTCGTCTAGTAATTGGTGTATGACGATTTTGCAATACGTCGAAAGGAAGAGTAGTATAAAATTAATATAAACTGTATCAACTATAAAATATATGATTATTTTTATACAACATGTTTAATATACAACATATTTTTCTTATCCTATATTCTATAAAGTAATCATCAATTAAAAATGGAAATTAATACATCGTAAAATATATGTTAAAGGAAGTAGCATATTTACGAGATATGTAAATTAATATTATGTTAAAAAAATAAAAGAAATTGAAGCTCTCTATAAACTAAATGACCGATCACGCATAATGCATTGTTATTGCATGAAATGTATGTGAAATTCTGAATCTCTGATCGCTGATTATATTAAGCCTGCAATTACATTGCGGTGTGTATAGAACATATACTTTATGTAAATAAAATATACGCAGTGAAACCCGAAATAATCAACTCTTTTCTGAAAATGCGTTATTTATGGATACGGCCTGCAGCGAAAATAAATTCATAATATGTGTAATTACCTTTCATAGTTAAATTAAATAAAATCCTACCTGGCAATTACGTTATAACTCGATATTTAATATTGCGTTCATTTTTAGATCATACATTAATAGTAAAAAATTAGACCAAATTATATATAGGGGTAAAACAATACTTTAATTTTTTTAAATATTAACGGCGACTTATAAACTTCACTTGAATGCATTTCGCGATATATTTTACAATACGGTAAATTTAGTAAAATTTCATCATTAATTTTTTACATACATGTAGCAGTAATTTGTACATTTTGCGTTATTAAGCAAATATATAACAGTGTTGATAAATATGCGTATATGCAATATGAATTATAAAAGATACAACTATATTGTAATTATATAAACAAGAAGAAAAAAAGATATAAGCAAGGAATGGAAAAATATGTTGTTAAACACACATTTCTAAGACTCATACTTAATTAACCTATCAATATTTCACGAGAAATCTTATTTTCACAAATGTTATTCACAAATGAGTTACATATATCCCATATTAAGTATATTTGAAGTTAAATATACGTATAATATGTTGTTATAGGTAAAAAGACTATCATAAATGTTATTAGTAGATTAAACATACAATATTTTAAAAGAATTTGGTTTCGTTAAAAGTGTAGCTTTTAAGAAAAAGCAAGAAAAGCTTCGTAAAATTAGGATCTAATTTATTTTTTTTAAGAATTGGAAAAGATTAATTTAAATTTATTTTTTTCTATCTTCTTTAAGTACTAAAATATTTTCGTAATGTTAATATCCAAGAATCTAAGGATAATAATTTTTACAGTTGTACTAACTGCAATTATATAGTTAAACTTTACTAAATTAAACTTTACTAAAAATTTTATTTTGAGAGAACACATCGATAATGTAAATCGCATTATTATCTGAAGATTAAGAATAAGTTTCTCTCAGATTCTTTTAAAAAAATTCTTAATAAAAAAAATGTCCTTAGAAATATTTTTAAAAAGAAAAGGAATGATGCCGAGCATCGTTGCACTGAACGCACGCATCAATGCGCTTCCGCACCGTGCAATTGGTTTCTTAAAATCTGTCCGCGTTAGGTGCACACCTGGTCATGCCACAGCAAGTATAATATATGTTGCAACATACACTCGCCGTTGCGGCGCATGAAATTCCTGTCCGCCGCAGCTTATGCACGTCGTCTCGGTCAGAATTTCCGTCTCGTAGGGTAAGTAGGTGAGTAAGTGGTGGGAATAGGCGAGGATGAAATGGAGCAAGACATGCATTGGCGCGTGTCGGGAGTGCCTCTTTGGCTTCGCGGCAACAGGCCGCGGGTCTGCGTTACGTGGGCAGGTACGTGCCTACATACCTCGCGTTGCCCGACGTAAGTAACGACGTGTGTAACAACCGCTTGTAGGTAGATAGATAGGCACATACCTGCCTCGGTATACGAGCCAGTGCTGTCAAGGCACACAGAGAGAGCCGCGCGCGCGCACACGAGAAAGAGAGAGAGAGGGGAAAAGAAATTTACACCGCGGCGGTACGCGCTTCTCCCGCACATGTACTTGAGCATGTATGCTTTGCGTGTCCTGTCCATTCGATGAAATATTATAAAACAAGCGCGAACGAATGTATTAGACAAGATAAAAACGTCCACGGCGTGTATGACGATGCATGTAGCATCTTAATTCTTATATCGACTAGAAGACGTACATACGTAGAGTGAGTCTGCGAGAAATTGCGATCGGGAGAACCAATGTCCTGTGCTACGAATTATTCGCGAATGTCAACAAGAAAATGCACGCGGTATAAGCACGAGATTCGTATAATAATTATATTCCCTTGCTGCAAACGTGTTTTACATTTTTCCAGCGAATCCTTGCGTAACAAGTTTGACAAGCTTAATACTGATCCAGGAACTAAAGTACGCGTGTCAAAAGACGAATTAAAAATTTGCGATTTGACAAAAACATATTGTAGTTATCGATATTGTAGTATTCCGGTACCATTTGACTGCAATTTTCCCGACTAACATTGAAAATAGTTTACGCACACTCTCATCTAATCAATGAGAAAAGTGCTAAATATGGAGTGCAATTATCGTTCAGGAAACGACAGTTGCGTCGTTAACGATCGTTAAAGATTCTGCGGGGCAATGAGTGGCCGTGCAATTGAAACAAGTACGCATAATTTCGCGAGTAATGATTCTCTAGTAGCCGGGAACTATTCACGTCTGTCTATCGTCTGTATCCGACAAGTGACGTTCCAGTAATGAAGTACCAGGTGGTAAATGCGGGAGTAACGAAAAGGACGCGCGGGAACAGCAGCGGCGCAACGTTGCAACTGAAAACCTTAACAAGGCACACACAAACGCGCGCGGCTCGCAGCATGACGACCGCCGTTACACGAGTAGCATCCGATTGGAATAGCAATTAATATTATAAAAGCTTTCTCCGGCAATCGCACGATTATTCGTTGAATTCACCGTTCAAACGGCTTTCAACATATTAGCGATAATTATACTAAATTTCCGCGAGGCAATTCACAGTAATCAATTTAACGATACAAAAGTATAAAAAATTTTTAAGTGCAAATAAACATGACTTGGAGGGGATAACAATATAATTGATGGAAAATAAGCGATGAAAGATAATGCACGTAAAACTTTATCAGTGGAGAAACATCTTGTCATTCTTATTTGGTAAAACTCTCTTAGCTGATTTTTAATTAATTGAACAGATTCTTCCTGTTAATTACAATACAATTCTTCCTGTTAAATACAATTCAGCATAAAATACAAAATACACTTCAATATGTACTAAACTTTGCTGAAAGTAGGACAAGCCGTAGATGTAAACAGTACTTAATATTATATAATATTAAGTAACATTAATCCATTAAGAAGTTGATATATATATATATCTAATACTTAATGGATTAACATTACGTTAAGTAATGTTAATATATATATTATCCAATTTTATATATATATATATATATATATATATATATATATATATATTGTACGTACATCGTGTTGTATAATAAGTCGATTATTTTTAGTTGCATTTCGGCTGGATAAAATATTATGTTATGCTGGATAAAATTGCATGTGAATATTTATCACGTTGATTCGCATATTTCAATTTATTTAGTTTCAATGCATTTATTTTTTGATGAAAGTATCATGTTTTCTTTGTTTTACGTAATATGCTCTGCGATAAATCTGAAAACAAATAAATGCTGAAATGTCTCTTACAAAGTACGGATTGTATTGTGTCGTTGAGATAGACGAGATATTGTATTACAAACGCATTCTATACAACATTTACTTTTAAAGATTAGATAACGAAGATGATAGAGAGTGTCATGAATACGTTTTAAATCGCCGCGAAGAAATGAACCGATCCATCAATCAACTGGATTGCGGTAGCTTAATGCACATACATACATAGCGGAACGCCACGAGTCTGCGAGTATAACTACTAACAATAAGCAATCGAAGAGGGAAAGGTGAAAACGCAGATTCGATTTATCATTCATGATAATGGTTGTTTCTTCGACACAGAAGAGTTCTGAGCAATTATCTAAACAATCTCTTAATTTGATCACTACAATTGATACAAACTACTCCAAAATTTGAATGCTGACAATGTATATGAATATTAAGAGTTTATTATATATTAAATAGAAAGAGTTTATTAAATGGAAAGTATTCATGTTATGCAATCTGCAAAGAGTACGGCTAGAAGTATGTTGTTGCAAAACGTGATTGATTAGCGCAAACTTTAAAAGCATTCGCGTAACGAATGAGAACTGAATAAGCACATGTTTTCGCACAGAGAATAATATTCTTAAAAAGACATTTGTACACATGTCGTTCTATCATTAGATCATTAATATTTACGAGTTTTTTTCAATAGTAAAAATTTTACATTAATCTTTCCAATTCTACAAATAATTAAAAATATTTTATCACATAGCGCGACTTCAATTTTCGACATTAAAAACATTTTTTTTGAACGTTTGATTAATATTCTTCTTCTCACGAAAAAAGAAAATGAGATATTATACAATTTGCATTCATCGCAATCCTCAAATATGCATGTCTCAATATTCATTGAAATGTAACACTGCCCAAGCTAGTTTCTTTTTTTTACATTTGTGTTTATACAATAAACACGTTTATATTCCTTGAAAATATAGAACTGCCTGTCAGACAATCAAAATATACATGTATGTTTATGACATTGATACTGGGACATTGAATGGATAAATTCATTCGATTAAGTATCTGGAATCTTGATATATCGATCTATAAATAAAAATCGCGATATCATCTTTATGCATTACAGCTTTCATAGAATACAAAACTGTATGTATTATTTTAGAAATAAATATATTTAAATGTAAAAGAGTTGATAATTTGGAAAATTTATTCACGGTATTGAATTATTTCGCGAAAACCAATACTGGTGCAAAGATTATGTTCTCTAGATTATGACGTTAATAATATTGCGGTTCGAACGTTCATGCGCGCTCGCAAATGGATCCATTACAAATATTATTCAGAGAGAGCCGATCTGACTGGACCTCATAATGAAATCACCAGAGGGAAATCCAGTCGACTGGTCTAAATAAATTCACATGCGGTATCATTTCATCACTTTGTGGTTCCGTCTGATGTCTCTGTTATTTTAGCTTTGTACCCGCACGAGAATAAACAGACAAGATTTTCAAAAAGATCGATAGAACAGTTTTAATAATTAAAATTATCATTCGTATATATAGGAAAGTTCAATATTTTGTCTCGAACGTTAGCTCGCATAATGTTCCACGCAACAAAGTTTCCTGGCCAAATAAACCGTTTTCCAAATAAATAGATGAAAAAATGACGCGTATTCCTCTCGAATGTATGATACAAGCTTATATTGCGTATATTTAATTTCCTAATTTATTTCAATTTATTTAAAACATTTAAGAAACCTTTTCTATCACTTGTAACTCGCGAGTGTATTAACTCTTACATTTGTCAAATTATTAGTTCGTCAAAGTTAACGTACTCGTTTACAATCATTTGTTTACTTTCTTAACTACCTTTTAAACTTTTCAAATTTTTCTATGAAATGCTTACTAGCTGACTCATTTTGACGTCTGTTGGCAAGCTTTCCCGATGAAACATCGTCGCGCGATGTAACAGATCGCTTTCAAATTTGCATACGCCGACGTCCTCGGGCCATTAAACGTTCACGTAAAGTTAGTAGGCTCTTCTTCTGCGCACGACATCGTGCACGCGCGCGTCCTTAGCGCGTGTTAGCCGCCTCATTGTGTCCTCAGGCTGTGATCACCTTAACGCGAATTTATACGTTTTGCAGCGTGTGTCGGTGGTCGTTGGCGCTCGCTCGTGCATACGTATCAGAACTATATCTGGATAAGAGGCTCCGATGGCCTCGGGTAATAACGCGGATATCACGATGTCGTTGCGGATGACGTCGCGACACGCATCACCGTCACTTACCTCTCCCTCACCGTCCTTTCTAATTTGACGTTCGAGAGGTGACGACGTTGCATCTTCACGCCCGGTGAAACGCTTTTCGCCTTCGCGACGTCGGACGCGTGCCTGCCAGCGCGAACTACCACTTGCATCTTGTATTTCTACACGCGTCTACTCTACGTGGTATGATATTATTAAGGTCAGATGAATATATTGGAGTGGAATATAACCTATCGAGTTTTACTGCACAAATTTACAGGCAGCAAAAATCTTACCATCAATTTCTAGAAATTTTTGAATATTTCGATCACAAATCGCAGTGTTTGTTTAAAAATTATTCGAATATGTTGTATGTAATGTCATATTAACAAAGAAGTCGCATTAATACGCAGACAGTGGTACAGATAGTACATTATAATTGTGTATCCTCTGTTCCACCTATCTTTATCCATGCGCGTACCCGCTGGCGCATATGCGGATGTATGCATGCAATAAAACTATCTGCGTATGAGATACAATTGGCTCGAGGCATTGCCACGTCGCGATGGACGTTATTGCGAATATCGTTCTGGCATTCGTCCTGGCTTCCATATTCCATATTCCATTTCTTTTCTGTGAGTTCAGAGATGAATCTTGGAAAATTCATTTGCACGCAATGTGGCTCAATTTTATCGAGTCCAAACGTTTTAAATATTAATCTTATCACGAAATGCCGCAACGTGGCGAATTATTTACGTAAATTGTTTGCTACACACATAAATACTAATTTCTGTATTGAATTAATTGTCGATTTTACGCATGTAATTATGCATAATGTTAAGCGTCGAGTAGCTTCAGTATGTCGACCGTAATATACATTCGTACACCAACCAATCGCCCTGAGGCGTACGAACGACCATGATGATCATTGCCATTGTTATAGCTATATCGTGCTTCAGATTTCTTCTTTCGTGGCCGCTGCTGGTCATTTCAACGCTGTATTATGAGCACACCTGATAACGCCGTTTTCAATGAGAAATCAAAACTATAATTTCATAGATAAAATTCATTTCTCTATTATCTCCATTTTTCGTTTACGTGTATCGCCACGCAAGTGAAAAAATAATATGATTTAAAGACAGACAAGCAAAAATAAATACAAAAAATCGAATGACGTCCACACTTGATATCCTGCAGAAGAAAAATGTTGTATAGTAAACTAATTAAATATTACATTTTCCCCTTATTTTATCTAATGCAATCGGCGTTATCGAGTGATTTTTCATCTCGCCCGCATATGACATTCAAACATGCTTTTGAATACGGAGAATATGATTGAAGTGCCGTCAAAGCCCATTAATTTCGCAGCACGATGCCGTCAATGCGCGACCATCCTGGCGACACACACATCCTGTTTCCGCGCAAGAGCGCGACAATGATCGATCTCTCATCAGCGTTAAAGATCACAACAATAACGCGAATTAATTCCATATGCAAGTATGCGTTTCTATACTCATAAATGCATAGCTCCACATAAATCTCCGGAATAGCCCGCGGCGCCAAACGCGGCCGTGATGGCCGTTGTTGCTCGTCCGCCTCCGCCGACTCCACACCATCTCTTACTCTACTCCTTTACCTGATGTCCGACTTGCGACGATCGTCGGTTCCCCACCTTCGAGAAGAGAGGCATCAGGCGCATCGCTCGACGACCTCTCGCAGCGCGGCCGAGAAAAGGCTCTGCATTGCATTTCGCGGCGTCTCCCGCGGCGATGCACCGCAACGGCTCGGACTGATGTGGGCGAGGGTGGTGGGTGGAGGTGAAAACCGGTACCCTCTCATGTGCCGTGTCTTCTGACCATCGCGAATTCTTCGTCGGACTGGAAACTGAGTATCGCGACGACTAAACGCGTCCTTTCTTCCCATCTCGAGTCTCACCATTGTCACAGCGCACAGCGGGATATCACGGATGAAATGCTCGAATAAACCAAGATAGAGACCAATATCTCGATGTCAAATTGTAATTTGTTAATTGTACGGGATCGATCGTAACAAATATAGGAAAGCAATTATAGGAAACAATTATAGGAAAGTATGTGCATGTATTAGATAAATTTTGAATTATTTAACCGTGATACGATATCTAAAAAGTGCCAAAAAAAAGTCTTTTTTATACAAACAACAGTTACGTCTGATGGAAAACGGTAGTTTACGTTGAAATTGCATAAACTTTGAATCTGTTTCTATTATATCTTGTCGGCTTCTTTTAACGTTGAATCTGTTTCTATTATTTCTTGTCGGCTTCTTTTTGCGTTAGATACCAAGAGATTCTCTTGGTCGTATCTAACGCAAAAACTACGCATTACGCTATGCAAAGCAGGCCTCTGGATAATAGCTAATAATGTGCTGGCCTTTCACAAGCACGTAATGAAAATTCGAGGGGGGTACCTCTAACTCGCGAACTAAACCCACCCTTTCCACTGAAAGCGTATTTAAAAGAATACCCTTGGACGGCCGACCGACCAGCGCCCGCCAAATATTGTTTCGCCGCTAATTGCCTTATTAATGCATATGAGAATTTCGTGTTAATGTTCCAAGCTCTCAGTCGGCATTGCCGATGTTTAACCAAAAACAATGGCTCGTTAAACTAGTGTTATCGTCGTTCGCGACCAACCGTGAGGATCGATACGTTAAATCGACACCTGTATTACGGCTATAAAAGGCATAAGCGTTGAACGCACGGCGAAAATTCAATACTATCGGATTCAGTTCTAATTCGTGGTAAATGTTACGCCCTTGAATATGTATAATTCGACATAAAAGGAAAATACATAAAGATATGCCAATTTACGTTGATCGGTAGTGCGATCACATAGAAATTTTTATAAGTTGCTCGTGTGTATATTTTTATGACACTTAACTGTCATATTTATTATATTTTTATTAATAATAATGCATACAACTAATATCTAAATGTTTTTAATTCCAGACGGAAATGTGAGGCTGATGGGAAAGAGGCGAAGGCGGAGCTGACGGCGCAACGCAATATGTTCCCTAGCGCTCAAATTAAAATGAGGTAAAGTCTACATTCTAGTTCCAATATATAAGTCGTCCCAGAATAGTCTATTCGAGAAAGAGTTATATAACTCAGTAAAATTCTCTCTTCATAAACGTTTAATTTTATACATCGTAAATCACAATTTTATAGCTCATAGTCTTTAATTAGTTTCCTGGTTGTTTAGAGTACTTATAAAATTATATATACAAAATGTAATAAAATTGAAATAACACAATATAAAATATAATAGTAAATAAAAAAATATAAAATATAATAGCCAATTATTTAATTTACAAAAACTCCATACTTTTTATTTAAAACTTATAAAAAATAGAAGTCTATTATCAAGTCTCAATCTATGCAGTTAACAAATACTTCGCTGCGCGTATACTTCACACAAAATACTACTATATTTCTTAATAAAAAAGTTCAATAGTATTGTACTATTCTCAAGGTTTTAAATAATAATAGCATAAAAATAGAAATTTTGCAGTTTTCAATCATTAGATACGATGTGCAAAATTTTCTGAAGAAAAGCAAGCTGCTTATCAATTATCGTGTCTAATATCAAAAGTATCTTTTTCAGATTGCTGTCGCCAAGCAGTTCGCCGGCCACCTCGCCCACGATGTCGAATTCTTCATCGCCAACACCACCGACGCCGGCGGCCCCGGCTTACAACCAGAAGATGACCGGTATTCCTTGCGTAGCGGCCGCTTCGAGGTATACCGCACCGGTTCATATCGACGTCGGCGGCACGATATATACATCCTCTCTCGAGACTTTAACGAAGTAAGGATACATTTATTTTAAATCTTTAACAATCCAAGATAGATAAACAAAAATAAAAACGATTCTTGTGCGTTTCCGATGTAATACATGTCATAAAAACTTAATTTCTCTCGTTAAGAAGAGTTAAACGTTCGGTTAAACGTTAACGACTCAAGAGGGATTTGTAAACGGAATAATTTATGTCGTTGATATTTATTAGGGCTTTGTATTATTTCGAAAAAGAACACGTTATATATTTTTTGAAAAAATGCGTTCGAGGAAAAATTTTATCCGACGTGATAAGAAGGCAATGATTAGTCGAGTGAGTTTATGTTAATATCGTGAATGGATATCTTTCGCGGGTTTTCCGTGAAAGCACAGAGTATGACTTTTAAACGGCATGAAGAAATTCTAGCGAGTGAGAGAGTAGAAAGGGAGCGTGATGTCCGGATCGCGGAAACGTGACCATCGACAACGCTCCAGGATGTTCGTACCGGGCAATATCTCTGAGAACATATCGCCCGCAATCAGGCACACCGTTACCATGCCCGGCAGTGTCCAAAGGCTATTTGCGGTGTGCACTTTATGCATAAAAGAGACGTAACGTGAAAGCACAACTGCGCTTTGCTTATAGAGAGGGTTTTAATCTCCTCGAAGTATCACCCTGCAGATATCCTCTTTGGTCCGACAAGAAAAATCCATGAGTATTATGCTCCAATTGTGATTCCGACTGGTATAAAATAAATCACTAACACTGAGAGAATAAATCTAATAATATAAATGTGTGTATAGTATTTAACTTAAATTATATGACAAATGTACGTAATTATACTTAAATAATCAGCGTAAGTATCATTTAAATTTTATACTATCTATTCTTCTTTCCTTTAACTGTCTTTCTCTCCACATTATCATGAGGAATAAATTAATAACATTGAATTATTTAAATTTTTAATTACATTGTAATTTTTATTTGCATAACAGATCAGATTTTAAATCGATATGCGACAGCGATTTAATGGCTACCAGACGTAATATCTAAATTGCTAAATGTCACAGTAGCCCCGTGATCTTCGTTTCGATTAATGCTTGTTACGTGAGCTTAATGTGAATTCAACGCGAGGGAATATTCAGCGTGCTTAGCGACGAGGAAAATTGTTCCTTTCACAAGGAGATCACGAATGCACGGCGTCAGACTACATTAGATATAGCATCGGTAAACCGCGATAGATGCGTTCGTGAGAAAGCTGATCATAATTGACAGGTAGTCTTATCGTTCGTCT
The DNA here is from genome assembly GCA_901521435.1 of Crematogaster levior. Taxonomy (NCBI): domain Eukaryota; kingdom Metazoa; phylum Arthropoda; class Insecta; order Hymenoptera; family Formicidae; genus Crematogaster; species Crematogaster levior. The sequence goes on along the minus strand of CABEGB010000672.1, from coordinate 166,348 downwards.
CGTTAACTGAATAGGTAATAAGTTCTAACTCGCTACGAAGATGTTTCTATCGAGACTATCCATAATGAATGAACAGGAAAGTCGTGATGGATACGCTCATACTCACCGATATCATATTATCAAGCACTTTTATCAAATAATAAAAAATTCAAATGAGAACAAATGTAAATGTAAAGTACAGAAAATTGTTAGAAAATTTTAATTTGTCTTAAAAATATATGTAAATATAGAGATCAAAGTCAATCCAACGAGATCGGTTTAATAATTGTTACAACTATAGTCTCGTATAATATTAAAATAACTAAGAAATATTATTATATGTATAATATAATTTTTTCTTGTTCAAGGAGGGTTTTTAATTTAATAATTATTTAATTTAATTATTTTTTTTTTTTTTTTAGATATGTATTCAAATAAGATTTGAATTAGCAAATGGTATTATCCTCATATTATCTCAAAAAATAAAAAAGAATTAAAAAAAAGTAGCATTATAATTTTTGAATAGTAAAAAGCTATATTAATTTCAGTATCATACAATTTATTGCTCGTTTAATAACGATGGATTATTTTATTGTCATTTATTCTACAATGGAATAGTCCAAAAATTGTTAGATTACTAGGCAACTAAGCTAAGTTAAAACTAACAACACTACGCGATAGACAAATTTACACGCGATGCATGGATTAGCGTTAGTCGAGTTAGTGGAGCACAGGTCCATTTTCTATGAACCGTTAGCGCGCATCGTGAACACACCCGTGATTTAATCTGTGAAAACGTCGACAGGATAAGTGTCGCTGGCGTATCGAGCAACTAGCAAGAGTGCAAAATGAATATCACGTAAAATCAACGGCTTGCCCGTCCCGCTCCGACATCGTCACGCTTCGTTGCACCTTCCTCCCTCATTACACGTGACCTTATTGTCGAAAGTACCGGACGATAGTGCTCGGCCGCATCGTGTGTAAGAAAAACAGACGAATAAATCCGTATTGACACGGTAATTGATATCACTCGACAACGTGTATTTCTTTCAAAAGGATTAATTAAAAAATCGTGTTCTAATTTCCTTTTATTTGTCAATCCTGTTTGAAGTCAAGTTTCAGCTTTCTTACGGTTCATACTGATAGTCATAATTCTTTTTGTTCAAACAAATCGTACAGATTTAATTAATGACGAAATGGCGCACGTATTTCCGCTTATTTGCTTTGTATATTGGTAACGAAATATCATCGGTAAAACAGAAGTCATGCACAGACTACCATTTGACAAAGCAGATTTGCAGTCTCTATATTACACAATTTCGTCCGCGTTTGACAATCATCGCTTCACATTGCTTACCCATTAGCATGCATTTAATTATCTCACAGTGGAATATGCATCGATCGCTTTCCCCCCGTATTAAAACGACATTAAAATCGTTTTACAAGAGAAATCATCTCATTGCAGCATTATTCATGCAACTGATTTACAGCAATTAAATCATCGCCACCGTTTAACAAGAGATATAATGCAGTTTACACTTAATTAAGAACATTCTTAACACCTAGGTTTACCGATTTTTACATACCGGTTAACGAAATAGTACAGAAGTATGCGATAAAAAAATTATAATAAGTATGATGAGATTGCTGGAAGACACGACCTCGAGCTGAAGTAATAATCCAGCCATTCCGAAGGAACTCGAAATGATTGAACAAATATAAGAAATGTTTAACGTTAATGTTCGAATATACGTTGCAAAAATTATATATATATATATATATATATATATATATATACATATAATTATTATTATATATATATATACATATAATTATATTATATATATATATATATATGTATTATGTGTGTAACTAATTATTTAAACGTAAAACATCAATACTAAATATTAAAATCATAACATAGTTCATTTAAATTTTGCTACTATAATAAGATGTATATAAACAACGTTTTTAGAACGTTTTTAAAATATCTTTTAAAATATCTTTTTAAAATATCTTTTAAATATCTTTAAAATTCTTTTATCACAAAAAAACAATTTCCCAAAAGTAAAAGTGAATTTCGATTCTCTGTTACCGAAAGAAAAAAATTCCGGTTAATTAAGAGGTGTAAAATATTGGTTAACCAGATTTCAATATTGGTTAAGTACAATATACTCTGAAATGCGGCATAAGTGATTAAACATTCACGATTCATTTGCATTAATAAACAACGGATAGAATAGTTTCTATTAGACTGCGCATATTTAGGTGCTTCGTTTATACCGTACGACGTTATGGATGAAGTAAACAGGTCAATATAATGCGCACGAATAATAAATTCATGCCGCTGATTAATTTAGTTCAATCGTCGGTGTATAATCGGCAATTTCAAAATAACGCCAAACGTTTATGATCCCGTAACAACCCACCTAGCACATGTGATGTTAATTAGTAAATGTCTATTTATGCGATAACCCGCAGCTTTGTATATCGAAAATATAAATTATCTAATATATAACTCGTTTGTATTTAATTGGGCGCGCGCTCAAAAATTTATTAAACTTGTTTTAATTCTGTAGTGTGATTACATCATTTACATTACATTACTACTCTGCTACTTAACCGGTCTATTAATTGTTTAAATGAAATCATTTTAGCAAATTATATTTTGAAGCAGTCATTTTGCAGTCAAAATGATTTTTATTAATGAGACACATCTGTCAGACGAAAGACAAAATTTTTATTCAGAGAATAATTTCAGATATTAATGATTTATTCTCAAAATTTTATTCTCAGTCACTATCTTTCTATTTTTAATTTTATGAAAATTTTACTGCACAGACATTATTACAGCTAAACTTACGCATAACAACTTGTGATTTCTAAATAAATTCTTTTACAATACTTAAATTACAATCAAGAAATCCATGATATTTTTTCATATCATCATGTACAATTTTTAACTCATAATGCTGTCAATAATCGACTGAAGGCGAACTATCGTGGGACCTCACGTGCCTTGTGAAAGATTAATCGTTGCGTATCGACATTTTCTACCAAGCGTTTACAGGAATGACGTAATAGCTGATCATTAGTCCACGCTTCCGGTATCACATAATCCCTAAAACATCGTCGATCATCCTGCCGGTCGAGAAGGCTGCACAGAGCCTCGAGGGTATCTCATGGTGAAGTACCAAGTCGTCATTTCCTCGCCCTCTAGTCCGACACGTGCAATTTAGCGGGATATAACGGAATGTCTCGACGGACGCGTCTCGTTCTCGAGCTCACACGTATGTCCGCATATGCGTCAGCCACACACGAGTGCACTCGCTTATCCTTATTTTCGTCTATAAAATGCGATTTATTGCACAAAATTTCAGACCGGTGAAAAAATTCAAACCTCCTATCCAACAAGCTTTTTAGTTATCGAAAAAAGGACGATTATGCGTGACAGCAATAATAAATATCTTATAATATGAAAATCTCTTAATTAAACATCTTCATAAATATAACGCGCATTAAAATTTCGTTAAAGATAAAATCTAATTTATCAAGAGATAAAATCTTGTAATTTTTTGATAGCTTTATGTCTTAGAGTTTAAGTCTTAATGAAACTAAATCTCGCAACGAATGTTTAAGGAAAAATCCAAAATTTGTCAAGAAATCTGTAATTGGTAAAATATACAAGATTTCCAATACACACATTCTGTGCATCGAAAGCAGAGCGAAATCTGAGTGATGTGAGCCGATCGTTTAGCGTTTTCCCATAGCGAACGGATCTGACCCGGGATTGGACCTCGGTTGGTCGATGGGCCCAAGAAATCGCCGCGGGTAATCACGGTGCTCGTCCTCCGCCCCCGGTACCGTTTCCTTCCCCACTATCACCCTTCTCTTCAGCCGTCTCTCGACCTCTACAAACACGATGGCCCTTGGCCTACGAACACACATATCTCGTTCTCGCTTCTCTTGACGGTATCACTTTCGCACTTTCTCCCTTATTTTCTATTTCTTAACGTGAGTTAAACAAGTTCTTTGTTAAGTTTTATTAAGTTTCTATTTTTAGAAACACACATCTTTATTGAGAAAATAAAATATACAAGGATTTAGAGAATCAAAAGTAAAATTAATTTTAGAGAGAAAATTAGATTTTTTGCCTCAACTTACACATTTTCTAAAAAGTTTATTATTGCATTAAACGCTTTAATCTAATATTAAAAAATGTTCGGAAATTGTCCTGCATAAGAAATAAAAGAAAAAAAAGTGCAACGTGATATTCATTTAAATAGAAAGTATATCATTTTCACATCTTCACTGACCGAAATTACAGTGTAAATTTTAATTTACCTGCGGCAATTGTGGCGAAGAAAGAGAAGGGGTTTGTTCGTCGAGAAAGAGTGAAGTTTCCCTTACAATAACTCACTTCGATATTCTATAGAAAATTAACTATATCGTATAAAATTTTGCGCACGCTTTGAGGTAAAATCCAGCGATTTTCATTTCCCCATTCTGACAGCGATTCTCTCTCTATCCTCTTAAACCAGTGGGAAGTCGATAGAAAGTGAGACCACGAGAGAGAAAAAAAAGGGCGAAGGATGAAGAGGGAATAAGATGAAGAAAGAAAGAGAGAGAAAAGATAGAGAGCCTTTTCCACATATATATATATATATATATATATATATATATATTGTATATGTATGTACGTATGTATATGTGTGTATGTGTGTGTATGTATACACCTTCGTACCTACCCCGCGGTGTCTTCTCTTCTCTCTTCTTCGCTAAAGTCAGATCGCCCACAGGCTCCATGAGGCCGTCGTTATTATATGTTATCGCCGTGGAAGGTATGGGAACTGGCCTGAGGGGGTACCAGGTACCTACCTCGGTATTTTCCCCTCGTTGTGCCATAACGCACAACGACGTGATACACGAAGAGGAGAGCCGATTCTTTCTCTCTCGTCGCGGTCCTCAGAGTCAACCGTATCTTCTTCCATCCGTCCTTTTCCCTATTACATCCCCTCTTCCTCTCCCTTCCCGTTTCTCTTTCACCCCGTCCTTTTCCCAGAGAATTCATCTATTATATGCTAAATTACGACGACCTTCGGCAGTGCATGCAGAACACAGCACCGCTCACGGCACGTCCGTGAGCACATGCGAGCAAACGCGTGCGTGAAGCTGATTGACACGGATTCCATAAGTGTGATTTGTTCACGGGGTCGTGGCATTATTAACCCTTTGCTACGGACAACAGGATGTTGGACAACTTAAATTTTTTAATTTTTCTCCTACATACATATGGAGAATTTTAACTTTACATTTTTAATTTCAAGTATTACCGAAGAAATAAGACATTTTAGTTGATCTATAATTTTATATTATTATATTGTAGTTATAAGAAATTTATGGTATCCTTATTCTTAAAATAACGAACGCGTTAGAAAATGTAGTCAAAATTAATTAAGTAAAAGAATATCATAGAATATATAAAACAAGAACAATCTTTCATTATTACATTCATATGAAAACTAAATTAGAATGTCTTTTAAAAAAATTATAGGAAAGGCAGATCAGAAATATATGCTTTTTGCTCGAAAACGCACAATGTAATTTTCTATATTTCCGTGGCTAATAAGAGAATACTCTTAGACAATTAAATTTATTTTGCTATATGGAAAGATAAGAATTATAATCTTCCCTTGTCAGCTTCTCTTTTCTATAATTTCGCTGCTTTAATTTACAGCGAAATTAAATATGTAACGAAACATTATTATTCTTATCCTCAAGATATAATTACAAAGCACGGAAGCTGTATCAGCAACGATAGCGCAAAGATATGTAATAAGAAGACTAGCTGCAGCCTACTTTAAACGATGCTACATTCGCGAGCATGTTGTGAAACGCGCTCGAAAATGTCACGGGCACTTTCTAAAGAAGCCGGAAAAAGTGATACATACAGTGCATAGACTTGCTGACTTGCATACGCACACACGAGTACATCTGCATATCTACTAAAGTAGATTTCATATGCGTATTTTATGCTAAGCGAGCCTACTGTTCTGTCCTCATTCACGCGTAACAATTTCCGATATTCCTTCTCTCTATCTCTATCTATTTCGTTGCTTTCTTTCAATAATGAACAATTTTTTAACTAATAAACATTTTTTTAACAGAATTAAATCGAATTCTTCCGATAAATGACTGATTAATGGATTTTATTAATGATTGAATTTCTTTCGGATTGGAAATATTATTTTTGTTCTACGTTTCCGTTTTCATCTATATAGATATTCAATATTCAATATTTTTTTTCGAATATCCCACATTAGGATTTTTTAATAGTATTTCCAGTTTAAGAAGGCATTACACGAAAGTTAAATTGTATGAATTAATTATCTAGAAGATAATACCGATTATAATACCGAAACAACTCTTTATTTAAAAATAATGTTATCATGATTCACTTCTCAAGCTGTTATAATAACTATAATTTACTATTTAAACTTAATTCACAGTCAGTGCGTTGAATCGGAATTTATTAAATGAACAGCTGCTTGTACATCCAACCATCAATTGCGAAAACAGCACTCAGCTACCTGCAGCAGTTTCGGCAGGTGATCAAAGTGTCAGCACCTGCCACATTTAGTTAACTGTTAGTTGATAGTGTAATTTCTACATTATTAAATATGCAATCCGTGTACATTGAATTCTTAATTTTAAATACCGATAAGTGCATTTTTGTATGTCAATTATGATTACGTATATGTATCGTTCACATATAACAGTTTCGAAGTTAGAATCTTATAAATCAACGCAATAATATTTTCTCGAGTATTTTCTGACACGCGCTTTCAATCAATCAATCAATTAATGCTTATAAAAGTTGCAATTTTCACACATATTACAACTTATTTTTAAAAAAACTTATGATTTTTTTCAGATACCCCGAATCCAGACTAGCGAAATTATTTAACGGCAGCATCCCCATCGTTCTGGACTCGCTAAAGCAACACTACTTCATCGATAGAGACGGCGGCATGTTCCGGCACATATTGAATTTTATGCGAAATTCCCGGCTACTGATACCCGACAACTTTGCCGACCTAGATTTGCTGCTAGAGGAAGCACGATACTTCGATATTGCGCGTAAATTACTTTATTTCTTTTTTTAATTTTAATGCCCTGTAATTGAATCGTTTACGTGAGGTGAGAACGACATGGAAATGGGATTTCACATCAGTCTAAAACCAGGATGACCAGTTTGTCTCTCGTTACTAATATAATATAAATTGCGATATAACGATATATCATTTCTCTTCTAATTTTCTTGACCGACTTCTGCGCAATGCTCAACTGTAGTGGAATCAACTGTAGTAATAACGAACTGAAGTAGTTATTTACTTGATTACAAGAATATCTCAATACAGAGTTCTGAGTACAAAATGGCATAAATAAGGCAATGAAAATTATTCCCTCGGGACACTAATCAGTAGTATACATTTCGGGGTGATAAAAATTGTGAAATTTTAAAAATGTTTAAAATTGTGAAAAATTTTCTCGTGCTTTTATAATTTATCAAATCTATGATAGAAATGACTGTAGAAATATTTACGATAGAAGTGGAAACTTCTTGTTAATAGAAACAGAATGTCACGAGTTCCTACAATCCTAGTTATCAATTCGCATAAGTCATCAGTCAGTCATCATCGCAGCACATTATTATGGCTCGCAATCGCCAGACTCGTCATTAAAATAAGATCATTCTCGATTTCGTGTAAGAAATTATCTTCGAATGTAACGCATCTTTCTCTCTTTCAGCTATGTGCAGGCAACTGGAACAAATGAAGAAGGAGCGAATAAAGAACGGTTCAACAACGATCACATCCTCGCCGAGTCCACCGCCCTCCGGTCAGCTCGGCGGTCGTGGCACCGCCTGTACTACTGCGCCCTGCAACCGCGATTCCGAGAAAATGCGCAGCAACGACGGCAACTGTAGCTACGAATGCGTGGCGTTACACGTGAGCCCGGATCTGGGTGAGCGGGTGATGCTATCGGGAGGACGGGCGCTGCTGGACGAGGTGTTTCCGGAAACGACGCAGGCGGTGATCGATGCGCGATCCGGCGTTGCCTGGCATCAGCAAGATGCCCGTCACGTCATCCGGTTCCCACTGAACGGCTACTGCAAATTGAACTCCGTTCAGGCGATCACCAGACTGCTGAACGCCGGCTTCCGAGTAGTCGCAAGCAACGGCGGTGGTGTCGAGGGCCAACAGTTCTCGGAGTATCTATTCGTCAGGCAGGCCGTCAACACCTGACGGAGCATGACGCATCAGCGTAAAACGATCTCAAAGTCGATCCGTTGTCTGCAGCGTGATCACGACTTGGAGTGAGTGCAACTGTCAGGAGAACACCTCAAGACTGCATCGCGGATAATTTGATTATTCTGACAAAATAAAATGGGGCATCTTGGTACAAGGATAAAAGGCTGGCGATCGCAACCGCAGTTTGATGCTGAAATACTTGTAATAATACGATAATACGATCTCGTAACGTGCATTAAAGTCTCTCAACTCTTGCGTCAAGTTATCTTGAATCATGAAGAAGTGAATAAGTGAATAAGAGAGTGCGAATAAGTTTTGCAATTTACGTCAATTTACGTTCGCTTTACAAATCAACTTTATCAAGCAATGGTCTCGTTTGTAGGCACGTAAGTTACAAGAATTATTTACATGTTATTTTAACGTTATAACCTCAGATGGCTGACATCAAGGATACTTAATAATACTCGATCTCATTTTAACTGTAAAATGATCGTAAAACTATTGATAAAAATGAATTTCAAATGAAACTCGTTACAGTTTAACTGAGAATTAATACAGTTTTAATAATAAATTTCATAATCTACGTAAAATTTTAAAAATAGATTTTTTAGTAATAAATTTGGGGAGAATTAATTAAAACTAATGTATTTTGGAACATCATAAACATACATTGATATCAAGGAAATATATATATATATACCCTTATAAAAATTTTTCACCGCTTTTACACCTCATATAGGTCGTTTTTAGCCCGCTTTTAGCCCGTTTTTAGCCCGTTTTATCATTTTTATGTCCGTTTCTTGCACTTTCAAGCACGCTTAGTCTATTGCGAAAGAGCATGACAAGTATACGCGAGTATGTGTATGAGTATTTTTTAGTGGATTGTCCGTTTTTAACACTCGTTTTTCAGTCGATGAGTGACAATACGTTAATACGTTCCTTTTTTACTCACAAAGATGAGGACGAAGTAGGTTGTCCGTTTTCAATATTCAATTTTCCGTTGATGAGTAACAACACGTTAGTACGTTTCTTTTTTACTCACAAGAAAATATCCGCGGATTGTCTCTAAATTGAAGTACATTTATTCTACAAACTTAAAAATATGTCCACGAATTTTTATAATTTATATAAATTTATATAAATGTTTTAAACTACTATAAATAAATGAACAATTATAATGATTGATTATTTGATTATTTTATTTCAAAAGCTACGTTCCAATATTCATTGCAAATATTAAAAATCTATAGTTTACGTCACATACACTATAGATTTTCAGTACTTGCAGTGAATATCGAAACGCAGCCAAAATGTGCTGTGTGAGTATTTATGAGTGCTAAACGAGTATTTTTTGCTCGTAGCTAAATGTACGTTTTTACACCTCAAATTTACACACAGCACGTATTTACCACTCAAAAATACTCATAAGAATACGTTATTACCACTCGGATATACTCGTACGCAATCCGTTTTAATCACTCATTTTTACGGAAAATTGCCCCTTTGCGCCCTAAAAACGGATCGTACTCATTGAATCAAATGTACGTTTTTACCACTCAAACTGACCGTTTTCGCCGGTCAAAAACGGGCCAAAAACGGTGAAAAATTTTTATAAGGGTATATATATATATAACACACATATATATATTATATATATGTAGTTATTTTACAATAGTAATAAATGTATATTTTATGTAATTATTACATATGTAACAATTATATATGCATGATAATATATTGGAATGAGTTTTATAAATTTATAAAATTTGATAATTATAACAAATCGTCTTTGAAAAGTCATTAAAGCACGGCATTTACCTGCAGTTGCGACGATTGGCATTATACAGTTTTCACTTAGATGTGACTTAAACGGATCGTTGTTAATCGTGAAAAGATGTTAAATTATTGCGAATTTTAAAATAAGTATAATTAAGTATAGATAGTTAATAATAGATTATTTGACTCGATATATTTTGTGATAACGATGATCACATATTGAGTCACATCTAAAAAAAGTAACAGCGTATAGCGAGCCTAAATAATGGCAATGATGTATCATGTGATCCATAGCAAGTCATACACAATATTAACCGTATATACATTATTCCATATTCTTTTTCGTCCATTGTAAAAATGCACGTGTCACAGAAACAAGAAATATAGTCGTTATGCAGTTTCAAAAAGTGAATCAACAATATATCGTACTATCTGCACTTTTAACTATTGATACGCGCAATTGTAAACATCGTTGTCCATTTCCTCGTGTTACGATTTGCGATTTTACGTTTCGAGAATGTCAGATGCGCCGGTTTTTAATATTGTTATTATTTAATAAAGTGTATCTATATGTATTTAAACGTCATAGTAATTACTGTATATACCGCGAATAAACGTGTATATATTTACGTGTGTATCTATATACATGCACATATATTATATATATATATATATATATATATACACACACACACGCGCGTGCGCGCACGCGCACGCACACGCACACACGTACATACATACACGCTTATATTATACATATATAAATGTAGCATAACATATTCTGCTTATCATATACGTTTAAGGAAGAGTCGAAAACAACGAAACGATCGATACATATCGATCATATCAGTGAAAGTCAGTTGAATTAAAAATTTCATCCACTATGAAGACGAGAGGAGAGCAGGAAAAAAATATTAACTCTTCTCGGAATAAATACTGATGAAATTATATATGGTCTTTAAATGACATTTTGATTATTAGGAGTTAAAGAGCGAATTGCTAAAAAATCTTATAAGTATCATTACAACTGATTTAATAAAATATTTATTTTACGTTTCAGGAAAATGCAGCGATCTTATTGTTTTTCTCTCATATTCCTTAATGTTCCTTAATGTGTAATTAGCGAAATGTACATTATTCTTTTTATTTTTTTATAACAGCCACGACATACTTCATAAATAGTTTAATTATCACTATTTCCCAAGAGACTGAAAGTAACAATATTGTTAACAGCACAGTCGAGATTTTTTTCTCTAGAATATAGACAATAAATTTTCTATTCGAGAACACAAGTACAGACTGAGAAATTATTGTCACTCGCAATCAATTCTCGATTGCCATGGATGTTGCGTTGCGCCCGGAGCAAAAGAATTTTGCCTCGCACAATAAAATTATTAGCCGAACAAAATTGCCAGCATAAAATAGAGATCAGAAAAATTCACCTCAAAACAACGGTATCTTAATTTTTTATTATAATGATATCAATATATTTATTAACTATCCCCGCTATATATTGAGTAAGAAATTTTTGATGTCGATATTAAAATGTTTGCTTAATACAATTAATAATTTAAAATTTACATAATTTTTTATATGCCTCAGGGTTAGAAATATTTGAAGAATCAGAGTATATGTAAAATATATATTAGAACGCCTTCCTTAAAATAAAGTTAAGCAATCTGGTTAAACGATTAGCAGAAAAGAACTTTTAATTCTTTGGTTGTTTTATGATATTCATATCTCATCGTACATCGTATATACAGGATGGCACATAAAACCAGTCTCACAAAATATAATTTTAAAGTTACAGTACATGAATTCAATGCACATCACTACACACTCCTGGAGACAGCCTCTGTGTATAAATTAGGTAGGCCGTATATTCAATTGAACAACGTATTTTTATTAAAATTATATTTATATTTAAATTAAAATTATATTTATAAATATAATTTTAAAATTGTATTTCGTGTTTAGGACTCGTTTTATTACGTACGCCACCTTGTATATTTAATGCATTCTCATAAATCTATTTCAAAAACAAAAAATATAATTAAATACTCACCGACACAAGACGCGCAGCAGCGGAGTTGTAATAATATAATCTGTAACACACATATATATCCAAATTAGAAGAGAGAGATGGTGTTCCGAATAATTAATATTTTAAAAATTAATTATTACGCTCATTGATCTCTTTATTCGTCTTTTGAACTTATTTAATTTTAAAAATGCTGCAAAAAAAATGCATTGTGCAAAAAGTAACTGAAGCCACTACTAATTACTACATTTCAATTACATAATCAATTCGTGGAATATCCATGGAGTAATACTACGGTCGCACGAAGTTTACTTGGTGGAACTATCGTGCGTTTACACTACCGATGCGATGTATTGCATCCAGTGGCAGATTTTTTCATCATCAATAGAAGGGTCAATTTAAGGGAAGGATAGTAAAACACGTTTAAAAATCTTCAAAGTGGCAATGTCTATCGTTGATAAGTAGTTGAATTCCAAAAAATATCGATCAAGCATTTGTTTAATTCAATCTTGTTTAATTTTCCTACACATTCTCGCTCTCTTTTCACAACCATAAACAATAAGCTAATAATTAAAAAAAAAAAATGAAAATAATGAAAGTCTTCTTTTCTAGGAACATTTCTTTCTTTATTCAACCACACAATAATAAGCAACTAAATTAATAAAATAATGTTACACTCACCCTACGGTTGCTCCGCCGGCACCCGATGCCTCCCCAGCCTCCTCCTCCTCACCGTTGCTGTTTCTTCAACGCTGTGCTGAATTCTTTCATGGCACTCACACTTATACACACTCATTTAATCACAAAAACATTAATTATAGCACTTGCACGACACTTGCACAACACTTTCGATAACGGTGCTCACTCGCGAAGACGTTGAAAGCTCGCACTTTGCACAGCACTTTCGGCACTCAATTTCACGCGAACGCGCACTTAGAGGGTCACGACCTGAGAGAACATAAAACAAGATACGATCCTCGGTATCGATTACAGTCCGCGATATCTCGCGAACAAACGGACGAAATCTAACATGGCAGAGGAAGTTCGTAGATCTCGCAGTTAACTTCACGCATCAAGAACGACAATGCTACACCTGTTGCTCCCAACTACACTTCAAGCACTTTCGACACTTTTTGTCGCAATATATCGTTCACGTTTTATATATCGTTAACGTTTTATTTATTATCACTATGCATTCTGATATGATGAGTAAATAATACGAATAATCTAAATAACTACAGAAATTGAAAGCACGGTTAAATATCCGTGAAAAACGCAACATCTGAAAACCGACCTCGCGTCGCCAACTGTTGCGCAATGGTTCTCGATCAAATGAATTTCGCGAAATATGCCTTTTTGACGAATCATCGATATATCCCGGATCTACTTTGCGCGATTGTTAAACGCTGCAGCATGGCTAAATACCCGATGGATGATGGATTACGATTATACTTACTATTTCAACGCGTCGCGACGCCGTACGACATGGCGTTCTCCGGCGAAATCCGTTAATGAAAAATATGAAATTGACGACAACTTCACCCCGACACTGCGCGCCACAACGCGAGTCGATTAACAACTAATAAGGACTCAACTGATCATTCGAAAACAATGCAATCCGAGCGATAAGCAGGATTACTGTATACTTTATAAATTAACAACATATATAAATTTCAGGGAAAAATGTATTATTAATAAATACATTAACAAATGTAATATGGCTTGTCGCTGATTGAATTATGTCCATTTCTACCAATGCATGATTTGACTTACTTTTTATCAATTTCTAACAATAAGTCATAGAACTAGAAAAAGATAAAAAGTAAGTTAAAAAGATAAAAAGTAAGTTAGAGATTAAAGTTTTAAAAATCTACATTGATAGAAATTGGTTTGATTAATCAAATTCGATTTCTTTCGTGTGTTTAATTTGAAGATGAATGAATTACGTACGAATTACATCTGGCGCAAAATTCAAAATCGCAATTGGCGAAGCTAATCCAAGCGTCAATAAAGAACATGATTGTCAACCATAAATGATGATTGAATCGGCTTCTAAGTTTTTTTGTATGTAACAAGTCGAGTTTTCACGAAATTAATGTACAAAGACAGCACACATGTCTAAAAGACACATTAAAGATGTCATAATGATTTTTAAACATCTTTAAAACGTCATAGTTCTTTAGGAAGCTTCCAGAGATTTAATGAAAAACTCATATTTATTGACAAAAATGTGTCATCGAAATGATGGTGTCGACCGTCTTGTAATCAGATGCACGTGTCGTAAATTAATGTTTAATTATCATTATTATTTTATAAGTAGATATATTTATCATACTTGCCGTAATGACAATCGCGCTTTTAGCAGAGCGACATGGGATTTACGGCGCTACAAGCATTATCGAGTTTTCTCATCAAACTCCGCTGAATAGGGCTGTCTTCTCGTCAAGCTCCGTTGAAAGATCATTCCGGTAATGCGTGCTTGCGTCTGGCAGCGACGAGGGACTACGAATTCCGCGTGGAATTCCTGGTGAAATTGCATTCGGCTGTAATGTCTGGACGATCGACCGGAACTCTGCCTGAGAACATGCGACGAGAGAATTCTGCAGTTCCCGGATCTCGCCCAAGCCGATGAGGAATTAAACAGTTTTGCAAAAAAGACACCAGCTATTTTGGGAAAAAAGTGAAAAAAAATACAGCGAAGAAGTTTAGCCATGTAAAATTTCCGTTGTCCATTCAAAAAGAGAAAGACAGAGAGAATGATAAGGAGATACACGTCTTCATATAAATACAAAAATGTTTATTTATTTATATTGATATGGCGTAACACAAATCATGAAGATGCAACGATAAACGTACTAAAACGTAGTGTCGCATCAACGTCTTAATAACCATCACTGTTTTTTTATTAGAGAAAATGTTAGATGGGAAAATCTAGATTTACTAAAAAGAAAATTAAAAAGAAAATATCTATCTCGACGTCGACGGCTATGCAAGGACGAAGCGCGTACGTGAGAGGTGAAGTAAGAGAGCTCATTGGGACCGCGTTGATCACGTAACCGCGGGAATAAGGGATAAAGCGCACAAACGTCGTGCCCTCGGGCCCTGTCTCCATGGTTACCATGAACTCAATATCCGCGCCGCCTGAGGGTTTCACCAGCCTGGGGCTGTCATCCCTCGAATCCACCCGGTGAAACGTCCTCTCTCTCTCTTTTGCCCTCTCATCCTTTCTCTCTTCCTCTCTCTCTCTCTCTTTCTCTATATCCCTCGTCGAGCTGATTATATTCCATTTCTGGATCGCCCTGGCTACCTTAATACTCCGAGTTCTCCGATATACACGACAAGTAGCCACAGGCTACGCGAAAGACAGGCTCTAGGTATGAAATTCGAAGATATCCTCGGATTGACTTCTATCATCCACTTAAAAAAATCTGCGGCTGATATTTTGCAATACATTTTTGCATTTTAATTTTCATTGCGCACTCTTCATCTTTGCCGCATTCTCGTTGCAAAATTAACTCGACTTCAACTATGCATGAAGAATCTTTAGAGTTTAAATTGATAGAAAGCAAATTGAAAATACAGCAAATGTAGGTTTCTTATTTATACTTATTAATTATATAAATATTAAAAAGAAAATTGCTCTGAGTGTATTAGAAGAAAATCATATATGAATGTTTTCAGAAGTTTTTATCATCGCTTCTCTAGAAAATTTATTTGTCTAATATTTTTTATAATTCGTATTTTTTAATTATCTTTTAATTTATAATTATTATCAACCTTTTTCTTATTAACTTTTTTCTACAGTCAATAGTATAGTAAAACTATCTCAAATCCTTTCTTTACTCTATTAATTACAAATAAATATAACTGTCATTATCATCTCTCATATACATCGCTCTTTCTTGTTTAGATTAAAATATCGTGGAAAGAGAAAAATGTTTTGAGTGTGATGGCATTATCTTCTAAGAGAAGAGTTAATAAAATACTTTGAAAATTATTGCGTAATGCGATGCAATTACATTTATAACATCAAAAATAAATTCGTTTATTAATCATTTGGAAAAGAAATATTCCAAACGCATTTCTATAAAATAAAGTAGACTATGGATATATATCTGCACCAAATATGTGCTAATATCGTAAGTAGCAAAATCTATAAATTGTGCGTGTAGAAAACTATTATTTAAAAAACCTTAAAAATATTTAAAGGTATATTTAAATATCTGTTTAACAAAAATTAGATGTTAGGTAAGACTCAGCTAAATTCCTACTAGTGTTACTTTTATCGTTAAACTTTTGCTCGTTCCAGAAAATAAATATTTTTATAATGTAAAAATATATAAAAAAGAAAATTCTGTTCTTAATGGTTACTTTAATATATCATGGAACTAAAGATAACATCTCACTAGAAAATGAAGAAATGTGATTTGCATTTCGACGATTTGTTTTTATATTTTATTATCTCACGCTTACTGCTTACCAGTACAATTTATAAAAATATCATAATGTACCAAAATTGTAATGTACTGTTATTTTTTTATATTCTTCTCTATATAGATATATTAATATCTTTTTATAGATATATTAATATTCCACCTACTGGCAGTAAAGAGAACGTTATGATTTATGCGTTTTACGTTTTACTTTGAGTAAAAACGGTATAATTGCAAAGAGGAACGATACAGCTAAGTGAGGATTTTATACGCGATGTAGTCGACAAAAATTGGTACATAATGATGGTTTCGAACGCTTCCCAAATAAAATATGCTATTAGTTATTAAAAACGACTTATTTACACAAAATATACACATTGCCATTATTTCTGTCACGACAGAGTGTTTGGATATTAGACAGGTTAAATGGACATAATTTTTGGTTCAAATTTCAACATGTGTAAATGCGCTTCTCTATCGCAATAATACTCTTTCAAAAATAATCAAATCAATTGCAATGACAGAAAAAATAATAAACTGAAGTACTTATATATACATATACGTACGTAAATTATGTCGCCTCCAATTATTCCTCCCATATTAACGTTTCAGACGTATGAAATTCTATATAATCATTTTTTCAATTACATAAATTTTGTGCTATAATACAATTACAATTCAAACATATTCTGCCTACGCATCATATTCGTTCAGTCTTTTTTACGTGAAACCGTCGACCAATTGAAGCAATTATCGCGTGTAACAATAACTAACAATTACAACTATTACACGCGTCCATTCTTCATTCTGATTATTGACACCTGAAAGCTAAGAGACGTCATACGTCGGAATATATTATAATAGAATTATTATTTTAAAGTGTTTCTCTGGAAGCATAGAAATTGCTGAAGTAAGAAATATTAAATGTCGATATAAATTATTTGACATTCAGCATAGAATACATAAAGATATTCTATAGTGAGACACATCCTGTACCAAACAATCTAATCAACATTTTAATGTGGATTAGTAATAAAGGCGACATACTGCTATTTCGTAATAGGCATTTCAAAGATTGGCAGTACTCGAAAGTACGTGAGATTTTTTTCTTTACTGTGATTAATAATATAAATCTTGGTGACATAAAATGTTATATCAAAAATTGAAAATTAAAGCAATACGAAGTAAAATATTTTGATAAAAATACTATCAAAAGTATGAAAGATTAATATGAGAACTGTAAAATACAATTGACATGAGAAAAATTTCTACTAAAAATTTTTGCTTACATCGCACAAATTTCACATTTTATGTTATAAATGATATAAGCTACAATAATTAATCATGTTTCATTTATATAAAACATTATTAATTATAACTCGTCACATAATATTTTTCCAACTGTATCAAAAAAGAATACGGACGTGATATAATATAAACCGACATAATGAAAAAATCAATAAAAATAGGTGTTTCAAACATTGTTCTCTATGATCTCAGGCACCCACGTACATTTGTGGCTACTTTTTTACATGTAAATCAGGTACACGCTTTGAATTTGTTTTAATTGATTATGCAAAGTATTTCTGCAGTTCATTAGTATTAGCAGAATCCGCACCAAAATTCCGAGAAGGAAATATAAATAATTAAATTAACATCAATCAAAAAAATATTGATTATTCTTAGTTTTGTAAATATTTCTTTAATAAAAAACGTAACAGCTAATTTTTTTATAAACACTGAAAATGTTGATTGCAATATACAACATAATATACTGATAACAATTCCAACTTTCGGTGGAGAGTAGCTATATTCTGTTGTACCAACATTGAAATTATCACTATTTAGTAATTATGTGTAAGATATTGTACAAATTATTCCATACTTTTTGGACAGTGTGCTCGCGGTATTATTATTATTACATTACAGTTTGCAAAAATACGATTTACTATTATAACAAAACCTGCTTATTTTACACTAGCGCTACAGTGTCCAAAAGTATAGGTCAAGTATTACAATGCAGCGAACCTATACATAGTGACAATGTACACACTCATTCACTTAATATATTCATACATTCATCATATAACAATATTTCTATATGGCCATACACACATTTCTCTCTCTCTCTCTCTCTCTTTTTCGCGCGCGCGAAAAGACTATATAGACTAATCACGAGACATGTGCTCATACACATTACTCCTTTTATCGATGCGATTTTGTGTTGAAAAATAAAGAACGATCTATTATGTTACATTTAAAAAACGTATACTACAGTTAAAAAATGTTCAGTCATTTACAATAGGGAAGCTTAGTGGACATGGTGGAGACAATTTTACTTTGAATGTACGCAGAATCCCAAGCCAATTCCCAATAAGTTTCATTGCAATATGCAATTCGCAATAACTTACTATACATTGCAACGTAGAATAACGTCGCACGATCCATCGAGGCCAGCTCATATAAGACCATGCAGATAGAGTGCCAGATTTTGGGCGGGTCATTAAAGTTCCTGCCCTTCACAGGGCATCACTTCAAGTACGATTTATATAGTGTTGTGCTTCTACACGTATCTTTCTCTTGTTCGAGAAGAAATACTAAATCCCTGAAGTTCACTCTTTTCAAACGTGGTCTCATTGGCATTTGCCTATTTAATCCGCTCGCCGATGCATTTGTGCCAGGAGTGCTGTTGGTCGATCCTGCTACATCGAGTTTAGGCTTCTTACGAGGGCCAATTGCTTGTAAAGCTGTTAAATTCGCATCTCTTTGCCTTAATTGTTCCATCTCGACACGTTGCATCTAAAATATTTTATCAATCTTAAATAAATTGTAGAAAGGTGAATTGTGGAGATGAACTCCACAAAAATTGTCGAGAAACATTAGGATTTATATAACATGATTTATCATATAAAAACATCCATTACAAAACTAAATTCGTTACCTCTTTGGCCTTAGCTTTTAATTTTGCTTGCTCGGGATCTTCTGTTTTTGCACGACTCTTTGCAGCACGTAAAAGTATTTCTCGTTCTTGTTCTTCATGCTTCCTACGTTCGACTCTATCTAGATCTTCCAAAAATTTTAATTGCCCTCTTACGTCTTGTGTTACTTCATATCTAGGATCAACCTGTAAGTAAATAGAATATGTATAGGATCACAACCGATATGGAATGGACTATGAAAAAACGTACAAAAAAACACAAAATATTCACTAATTCATATAAACAAAATAACTTCAATTAGTATTACGATTCATAACTGTATAAATAAATAGAAAAATACAAAAATGAATAACATAAATAACATACTCCTTTCATCAAATTTTACCTTTATGAGATCTATCCTATGTTCCGTGATAACTGCTAACTTTTCTACTAAATTTTTTAACCTTTCTTGAACAGCATGCGAGATTAATGCTGCTACTTCTTGGTTAGGTTCTTCCAATCCATGACTGGATGCTAAAATAACATATTGTTGTTAAAAACTAGTTCATATATTATATTCCATATTCATTTAAAATAACAAAAAGATAATACTTTTACAAAAAGATAAATAAAATTACCAATTTGTTTAATTCTTTGTTGTAATGGTGTCATGTGCAAAAATACTTCATCTTTACAGGATCGTATCTGAGTACCAACAAATTCTGTAGAACCGAGTATTCTTTGAGATTCCTCTGCAAGATTAACACCACCCATAGCTGCTACATCATTTATGTCATCATCCGCCCTACATAAAATAAGTTATTACGTGGTTATATGTTAACAATTATGACATACATTATCTTGAAATAGATGTTTCTTCGCTTGTTTTTTTCATTCATTTACTAATTTATTTGTAATAATTAACTATTTACACTATCTTTAGACAGTAAAACTTACGTATATCCTGCCGATGAAAACGTTTTTTTCTCTTTCTCCTTCGTAGCCGGTTTTTGAACAAGAGAAGGCACTACGGCTTTATTAACAGTAGTGGTTGTATTGAGTGTTTTGCCTTGTGTAGTAGTGATTGATTTTACAACCGTGGTTGCGACTGTGGGTGGTTTTTGGACAACAGGGGCAGTGGGACGAATTCCACTTGCTGCTACTGTCGTTTTCACAGCATATGCTGTGGTTGGACTCCGAACCACTGTCGTTACTGGTCGAACCTAAAACAACGCAATTCTTGTATAGTATACTTATAAAAGATAGCAAAAAAAACATAAACTTCTAGTATATATTATTAAAACAATAACTTTTTTAATTTTATAATCTCATTTCCAATTACATAAATATTAATTGTTGTAATTTTAAAAATTCATAGATATATCTTAAGTAAAAATTGCTTTATGAATTAATATTAGTTTGTAAATAATATTAAAATTAAAAAAAAAGAATCTTACCAGTCTCTGTGGAATAGATTGAGCAGGTCGTGGAACTGTTGTTGTAACTACTGCTGCTGTCGTTACTGCTGTTGGAAGCGGTGTCATTACTCTCACTTGTGTTGGTACTGTTGCAGTCGCTGTTACAGGAACGGTTGCTGCTGCTGCTACCGCAGGTCTGTATTGAGTTTGCTACGATACAGAAAGATATATAATTGCAAATTAATAAATAATGCAATTCGTTAAAAAAATTGTTTGTGTCAATTATTTATATCATAAATAATCATACAATTATTTATAAATATCATAAATATTCTCAAAAATAGCGAATTATATGAGATAGGACAATAACATAACAAATTAATATTTTAGAAAATATTGACTTAAAAAGATGTTTAAGTTTTACTTACTAAAGTTCTCTTTTTTCTTTTAGTTTGATTAAAATTTCTAAACGATTTCTATAAGATTATTCTTCTTTAAACTGTTATAAAATACTATGTTATATTTTTCATATGTCATATATAAACAATGAAACTCAAAAAATATATAATTTATTTTACCGTGATAGCTGGAACAACAGCTGATGCTATAGAAAAAACAACATTGGCTGGAGGAGGCTTTATTCCTTCTATGACTAATTCCTTCGTAACGAGTGACTGCCGTAAAAGAGGTAAGCTTTTCTTCAAAAATCCAATGAGACATGGTTGTGGTGAAGCATTTAACAATTTTTCGAGTCTGTCACAGAATTCTTCTGGCTCGACCTTGGTATCAATTAGTTCTTGTATTAAAGTTCGGACATTGCGTTCCACTGCTTTAGGCTCTCGACTAGATAACTCTAATAAGTTCGCTAAGAATTTACGGCACTTTTCTTTGGTATTATCAGTAGTTTGACGCTAAAAAAGAAAAAGAGAGAGATGCCATTATTTTAAAACAATACATAAAATTCATTTTATCCTGTAAGATTTAACTTCATATTTCATACAAAATATTTCATATAACATATACACTCCTTTCAAATTTGATTTGTAAAGAATTTAGCTTAATAGATAGAAATATACCGGTGTAGATGTTTGAGCTGTTTGAACAGTGGTAGCCGTTGGTACAGAAGTAGTCGTAGGTGCAGTAGTTACTGTTCCTGGGGTTGTAGTAGATGTAGTAATAGTAGGAGCGACAGTCTGTAGCAACATAATATGTTTACAATACATTAATGTCATTAAAATGTTAAAATTATAATCCATTATTACAAACAAAATATTATAAAACTTTTATGTGTTCATATAAAAAGTTATTCATATTAAATGAATTAACGAAACTTACATGCAGAAATAATAAAATATAAATAACAAAAAGTAAAGTTAATAAAACAATCGTTTAAAATAAATTTAAAATAAATTTTACAATACATACATTTTTTTAATTTAAAATTCTTGTAGTACATGTTTACATACGTAACAGTTCTCCTATTTCTCCTTAATGACAATGTAATTAATGCAATTTTGAAATAATACGTCAAGTAAGATCTTCTGGTACTTTATATTACATAAAATCATGAATATAAATAAAAAAGGATATTTTCTGAAATATTCAAAAAATTGAGGTAAAAATGTATAAAAGTATCATCTATTTTCATTATTTACTGCATGCAACTAAGAATTTTTTAAAATTCTATATTACTACATTCATGATAAATTACAAATTGCATCTATTTTTCTGACATGCATGCCAAGGTTCAGAATAATTCTATGAAAAATTAACTCGCTGGCTATTGCAGATGATCATAATCATATAAGTTATTAATACATGATTTCATAAAAATCATTAACTTGCATTAATAAATAGCTTGACCTTTTAAGATATAATAACAATAATATGTATAATAACAATTAATAAGTATTTATAAGTAACAATATGTACACTTATAATTAATTACTGTATATATGGCTTATGTATTACAATGTATTCTTCAGACGCACTTGTACCTTGTACAGACTCATATCTTACAATTTTTTATTTTAGACAGAATATAATAAAAATATTATCAAAATTACATATCGATAATCAATATTCATTGATTGTTTTATTTCAATACTTTACAGAATATTGTCTTCTAATTTTGATTAATTATATATTAGAAAATTTATAAAAATGTTTTTGAAAATAATTGTGCAATACGCCAAACTTTTAATCAAATTACTATTATATTATATATTATCATTATTCAAAATATTATATTATCATTATTGAGAATATAATACATAACAGTAAAAGGAGAGAAGAAAGGAGAGAAATAGATTTTTAAAAATCTTTTTACTATTATGATCTCTCAATACCAATTACTAAAATAGGCTCATGGAAAATAGTGGAAATCTCATGAAAATTTTGAATAATTACACATGCTTATATTACAATTAGCAAGAAAAATAAAAATAAGTTTAAAAAAAATATTTGTATAAAAATATAAAGAATAAAATAGCAAATATATGAAAGAAATATATATAAATATCCTTAATTATATCATAATAATCTATCACCTAGCATAGCAGTTCCTACGTAACACTTTTAACCAATAATTCATGCAAGTAAATTTGATAAAGAAATTTTTATGCATTTACTGCACTTCCTAAAACTCAAGACATACTACCAGAGAAATGCATCCCCAAAAGTAAGCTAATAATGAGATGTTATCAATTACATTAATTAAATTAAGTATAGATCAAATGTGTGGACCAAAATAAATAGACACTATGATGACAGAAAACAAAATTGCTCATAAAAACTTTTGCGTTCAGGATAAATATTTATAAAAATTATAATTATAATTTTAGAAATAACTTAATATACAGTATATAACGTAATATACAGTAACTTAAATATAATAATACAATAAATATTCGCAAACAATCAATAAATAAAGAAATAATAAAAGTTTTGTCATAATTAAATTTTAAAGTAGACAAAATAGATAAGTAGATAAACTGTGAACATAAAATATTGGCTTACTGATAACATCAATCCACAGAAAACAAAATCACAAACTAATAAGTATCTACAGTAGCACTACGAGTCTTGTAAGAGGTATAAAAGTGCGTCACCTGAACAGATTTTCTTAGAGTGGCGAGTGGTGGGCCAGTGAACTGAGTATTCAGCCTACTTACAGTCGGCACTGAAGTTAGGCGGTAGGTAGTGCCTGGAGATGGTGCAGCAACTACAGTATTGCCAGTTATACTATTTGGTGTAACTGCAGTACCAGTAGGAGTACCCGCAGTTGGAGCTGGACCCACCCTCAATAATTGATACTGCCCATTTTCTGTTTTTAATAACAGATGACCTTGAGCACCAGCTTGAAGGCTATGAAGTGCCTGTAATGTTATCTAAAAATTGAAGATAATAATCATTAGTTACATTACCATAATATTCCTTTATATTTTGTTCTTTTATTATAAATAAATAAAAAGTTAGGTAACTAAATTACATATGTTAATAGTAAATAGCAAAAGTAAAGCGATATTAAAATTATATATTTTTTTCTTTTCACAATGAAATTTAAAATTTTAGATAACTTAAAATGAGTTAACAAAATAACATAATATAAATATAGAAATATAAATATGCAATTGAAAATGTTGTTATTGAAGGTAAATTAGCTTTGCGTACTATACAGACACATAATCTTAAAAAAAGAAAAAAATATTGTTTATCTGAACAATGCTAAATGGAACGTCTTACCCCTGGACCTCCAGCTCTTGTTCCAACCAATTGGTGTTGTCCAATCACCACTCTTGGCGTAACTTGCTTACTGGCTTGTTGCCCTGCTACTGGCGTGGCAGGACGCATGGTGTTTACATTGAGAATTTGAACATTACTGGGTACTATCGTCGAAGTAACCCCAGCTTTAGCTTGCAATGCTGTGCTGACTGCATTGCCAGCCACAGAGACTGGAACAGACATTGGAACTGAAACCATGCCAGGTGCTACACTGGTCTTGATCACTAAAGCTGCCCCCGTTGGCTTATTCACTGCGGTCACTGTTTGACTGGCTGCCTGACTGACAGAGCCGACATTAGTAACAACGTTCGACGTAGTCTGCAACACTGCTTGCGACGTTATACCTAAAGTACCGTTCGCTAACTGCCCGACAGTTTGAGCGGGAAAGGAGATTTTATTATTTGCATTTGCCACCCCCGTAGTAGCTATAACTTGCCCGACTGTAGGATAAATGAGCTTCACCGGTTCGTGCGTCTTGGTCAAGCTCGGTATATGCGTAGTCTGATTGCTGGACACCTGGTTGGTTGTTACTTGATTGATATAGGTAGCGGGAGATATCCCTGGCGGCTGTGTGTGCTGTTGCTGTTGCTGCGGTTGCTGTTGCTGCTGCGTGGTGATGACCTGTGGCGCCACTGTGTTCGAGGTAACCACGTTCACGGGCAGCAGAGTGCTGGTGGTGATCGACTTGGTGACCTCCTGAGTCATTAGACTATTCACAGTAGTCGCACCGCCGCCGTTCGAAACCCCATATTTCTGTGGCTGCACCGCGGTGATGGTGCCCCCGTTGGAAATAGCGCTGTTCACCTGATGATTCTGCTGGCTAACCGATGCGGAACTCACTTGGTGGCCGGCGACAGTCGGCGTGGACGTCACAAGCTGCGTCTCGAGGGAGCCCACTATCGCGTTCACTGCGGATTCGTCGACATCCGTGCTCAGAGCTTCCTCCAGAAACTTAGCTGACGCCATTTTCTTCCAAGCTCCAACTGTAAACTGATCTGCGCATGCGCCTGTCGCAAATTGCTCCCATAGTGCCTTGTCCCCCCCTCCTTCCCACCTAGCGTGGCGGAAAATCGTACGCGGCGAGTAAAGCGAGTTTACGGTTTACCGTCGGATGGTATTTTCGCCAATCGTATTTTCTTCGGCGTTCCGTCATGCCGGCACGATTCTGGGCGGATCCTCGACGATCGCGTGCACGCGGCCACGCACTTCTCATTACGACGGGAAGCCGCGCGTGCACACCGTTCACGCCGCGAATCGTGTTATGGCCGCTCGGCGGCGCGCACGCAATACGTCACGCGCCAAAATGGCCATCTTCGAAATGCGCAATCGACGCGCCATTCACGCACACACGCCGTACGCGTCGATACGCGCCGCATGGCCACCGATCCCTCCCACGTGGTGTTGCACGAAAAGAAAAATCTCGAAAGATTTCCCGCCCGGAACTGCACTCGTATGTTCGCTGGAAGGAAAAAAGTGCGCGTTCCAAAACCAATTGTTTTCTCACGTCGCGTCTCGTCCGCCGACTACGCCACGGAAAAACGCGAGGAAAACGCGGATGGCGGAAGCTCGATCGGAACCTTCGAGATCTTTTTCTTCCGGAAACGGCGGCACGTGATGAGAGCCGATTGGCCGTTCGCATCGGCTTTTTTCGCATGCATCGCGATCGACGCGTACGAAAGCAGCGAATCCGTGGATAGCGATTGGTTATGAGGGACGTGACCAATAGGATAAACAGGCATTCTTCTCTCTCGCGTCTTGATTAGTCAAGTCATTTTAATTCTCTTACATTTAACGTTATATATATAAACGCTATGATCGGTGAAATAATTGCTATACGCGTTTTGTTAAATGACGCAGTAGCGTGTTTTTTATTTACTTTTACATTTATATTAAATAAATATGTATACAAGAACATTCCTCGTGAATACTTGCAGCACGTGCAGGAAACGAGGCGGCAACCAATCAATTTATCACTTTTCCGCAGGGAAAATTGATTGGCTGCTGCGTCATTACCACATGGCAAGCGTTCCCACGTGCAGAAATGGTGAACCTAGAAATTTATAGTGCTGCACCTTGTTGCACTTTTTCAATTGAACGTCAGAGGAGCAAGGAGGGAAACGACACAGGTGCAGTTACGAAGGAGTTGCCTGTATCTATCTGCGGAAGCATCGTGTATAAACAACTTAATCAGTGAAGTAACCGATGTACATGCATTTTGTCGAGTAATGCAATAGCATATCTATTTTTAGCTCTCACTGAATGTCGATATACGAATATGAATGTTTAATTGCGTTTAATTATGTCCATCACATGTGGATTAACTTTAATCTCGGTTCAACTCTTTTTATCTTCTAACCTTTTCATAGCTAGATAAAAAATAAGTACAACTAGAAAAAGATAAAAAGTAAACCAAAATTAACCTGCATTGGTAAATATGGACATTAGGACTTAACGAAGTTATTAAGATGGTATTGTGTAATATTGCAACATACTTGGTAATTTGCTTGTTAATCGACTTACGATCTGCTGAACACGATTATGTTGTTTAATTTATTTGTCGATAATAGAACAAGGTTTTCCTAACAATGAGTGTTTGAATAAAAATTTACATAGACTCGGCCGTATCTCATATCGCGTATGTTAATTATCGTAATGCGAACACTCATTACTACAGGAATTTTAATGGATTTAATATTCAAATACATTTTGTTGAACATTATGTATGATCAAATTAGTAACGGCGTAAGTAAAAGTAACGATAGAATGATGGTTGACGAGTAGAAAAAAGATGAAGAGGAACTGGACATGTATGTTTCTGTATTTATAAAATTACAGGTTCGTTAAATGTACAACAAATATTACATTTTTCAAGAATATATACAAGATGTCCTTCAAGATTCGTGTAATAACATGACTGACAAGTCTGGCATACCAAAAAATATAGTAATTGTCACATCGGCACCTTTATTTCTTCATATGAACCACTGAACTGAATAATCTCGTGTTATAACACATTAGTGCAGGATGTGTATGGACTGCTTAACTTTATTACTGTATAGTATTTTCTACTTGATATATGTTCCATAGTAATCTTCAATTTATAACCAAGGACCCCGCACAAATCTTATGGAAATGTGCTTTTCGTCGAATTGGCTGAAATTGAAATATGTTGTAGTTCTGAAGTCCCTGATGAAAAATCTCCATAGGCACAACCTAATCCTATGGCTAGTTTCAGAGATCTGGACGGTCAAAGTGTCCTCCGCCGAAAAGCGATGTGCACTACATACGCGTCATTGTCGACTCTTTAGGGCTTTATTTCTATTATATACGAGTTAAATAGTTACAATAACAATAATTGTAATAAATATTATAATAATTATAATAATTATAATAAATATAATTATAATTATAATATATTTATTTTTATAATAATTATTATTATATTATAAATTATAATTATAATTATAATTATAATTATAATTATATTATTATAATTATTATAATATTTATTACAATTATTGTTATTGTAACTATTTAACTCGTATATAATAGAAATAAAGCCCTAAAGAGTCGACAATGACGCGTAGTGCACATCGCTTTTCGGCGGAGGACACTTTGACCACATCTCTAAAACTAGCCATAGGATTAGGTTGTGCCTATGGAGACTTTTCATCAGGGACCTCAGAACATATTTCTACACTACAACATATTTCAATTTCAGCCAATTCGACGAAAAGCACATTTCCATAAGATTTGTGCGGGGTCTTTTAATCGCTAATGTTAATTTTATTATGAAATTATTATGAAGTTTGCAATATCTTTTGTACCTTCAATATTTTTTATTACTTAACATTTCCTTCCTTCATTCACTAATTAGCTTGTAATTAAATAGAGTTTATACTCGTAACAGTAATAGTTGACTCGTGATATTTTCAGTTAACTGTTATTATCCGTGAACTTATTGGAATTATCTACATTTGACACAGATGGCAACTACAGATTTACAGAGAAAAAAAGGATATAAATATTTCCAGAAATTGTATTTCACAAGTTAAACTTTCAAGTTATCGGATTTAGGGCCGGGGTGACCAATGTGGCCACTTTGTAATTTCATTATATAAGGCATCTCCAGGACTCAGGGTTTTCGAAACTTGTCGGTGACCTAACAGTTTATAGTCGGGCGCAATCTTTCCGGCTTTAACGCCGAGCTCTATAATCTTTTGCGCAGCATGTAATTGTATTTTCGGCGGTACGACCGAATTGAATGTACCGATGAAGGAAATGCCGATACTCTTGACGTTGAAACCGAAGGAATGGGCACCGATGTAGTCCCAGCTTCTACCAACATATGCGAGACCGTCGCCTCCGACAAGGAAATTATAGGCAATATCTGACCACTTTCTAGATTCGATATGAAAAGTCTGAGCAAATCTCACGTGGAATGTACACTCTGATTGCGTGGTACAGAAGTCTGTTGCGGTGTGACTAATAATTACATATGGTACTGGCAGCTTGAGTTTTGTTAGGGGTTCCGAGGGCGGCTGCGCACCCCATTCGTTCCTCTCGACAAAGCGTACGGAAGTTATATTTATACCTAAAAAATCATAATTAGAAATTAAGTACGTATCATACAAAAAGTTCAAGACATGTAGACTAATTAGAAGCTCTTTAATTTAACACCAAATGTGACAATCAAATGCATATGCCAATTTTAGCAAATCTGAAATATTACTTTCCATAAAAGAATGCAAAGAAATATATAATAAGCGATTTGTGGAAAGTAACAAAGACGCTCTTTTAGATGGACGAATAAATGGAATAAATACAAGTATATAAGTGCAAGATACATATTTTAATTTTGCAATTGTGATAAGATAACGCAAAATGAAAAATTTTTCAGATGAACAATTACCCTCGAGCGATGAGTCTGGAATTTCCGGGAAGACTGGTGCGACCGGGTGACGATTAAAATATACAGTTGTGATTACTACAATAGCTAGAAGTATTACAACTAGAACGCACGATAATGCTGCACATCTCCACGTCCAGAGCCATTGCGTTACTAGAATAATTATAAAAAGCTGTATTAGAACGATTGATTTACAAGCTACTAATATCGTTTGAGGAAATTAATGCACAGTTATTACGTCAGAAAGCATGTGTGTACGAAAAAAATATGATAATTAAGCCTCGTAAGGCTTCGTAATGTCGTAAAGCACATTAATTCTTGATGTCGCTTTTCTGTTATTTTATTTACAATCGAGTAAACAATTTGTGGCTTGCAATATCTCTGTCCAGAATAACATAATATTGTTGCATCCGCTCTCCCCACCCGCGTCACGGAGCGTATATACTGTGAGGTAAAAACAACTTTTATATTTAGTTTAAATTTTTCTAACACGACTAAAAGTGTAACAATTTTTCACCTAGGATATCGACGATATTAAAACTATATTATATCTGGAATAGTTGACAAGACTATTAGTCACAGGAGTAATGTTATATCAATCAAATGGTTTTTAAAAAGTTGCAGCCTGGATGACTCTGATAATATTGTATTATATATTTCAAGTAAGAGAAGAAATTATCGAAGCTATTTCGAGATAGATATAAATTATATTTCATCAATTCTTATCGCACTCGTTTACTAATCAGCAATTAAAACATTTATGGTATTTATCCGTTCTCATATTTGCTGCTTTTTGCTTACATAAGACTATCAGTAAATATTATCTATCAGAGATGATCGACGAAATAAAATTCGATATTAATTCAACGTCAATGTGCCAATGAATGATTGATGTCGAATAATAATTGATATTTTTTATTTCATCTTTGATTGATTCCATCAATCGTTATATTAATTAAGTAACAAGGAATATTTCTCTAAAAGATTTCTATACCACAGAATTCTATGAAAATAATTATGAGGTCGAAGATGACAAAGATATATCAACAGTATTTAACCATCAATTATTTATTAATTCGAATTGATGTCGATTCAACTAATCATTTTCTGGTTGGATATGAAAGCAACACAAAGTGTCAAAAAGAAAAAGAATTGATAAAACAAAAAGAATTTGATCCTATGACATCTTTGAATTTATCGGATGAAAATATGTCGGACGTGTTGATTGATAACACACTATTACGAGAATCGGTATCTGTTAAGTTCTACTATATATACTATATACTAATTCTAATTTCTACTAATAAATTTGACATATTTAGGACAATTATTGATTCTTCCTAAATATTCATAAATAATATTTAGACATTTAAGATTATTACGTACGCTTTCAAATTATAAGTTTAAAAGTATATTCTTTTACGAAAAAAGATTAGAGTAATGTCTTCTTGCGATGCATGATATCAATAAAAAGTATTTACAATAATTATAATTCTTCAATTATAATTCTATTTATTGCGCGATTTATAATTTCTTATAAATCCTCTTGTTGCTCCAAGATCCACAAATTTACAAAATCTGTCTTTTTTTTAATTACTTGACAATTTTGTATTATCTGTGTTTCGGGAGAGAGAAAAGATAAGTGTAGAAAAGCAACAAGCAACAAATAATTTATTGTGAGGCACAATTGACTATTACCTTTATTTAATTCAATATTTTGCGGGAAAATAGGTCCATTTGGAGTTTCATTGTCCTTACTCGTCGGCAAATCCGAGATGTTGGCGTCACGACTGGTATCAAGTTTACCCTCATCCTGAATCGGAGTGGGATTCGTATAAACGAACTGCTTTATAGTAACCGGACCCTTATAGAAGGTCTTGTTACCCAGATGCACATTCGTCGAGTTTTTCACGCAGACGTCGCCGAAATTCGACGGCTCGGCGTTCGGTAGGACGACATCGCCATTCGTGGTAGCGACCGCTTGATGCTGCTGGACGATGGTCGACGAGACTGGCAAATTCGTGATCCAACTGCCGCCTTCTTCGACATCCGTCTCTTCTTCCTCATCATCGTCATCGTCGTCTACGTCACTGCACTGCGTAGAAGAACCTCCAACACTACCATTGCCCGGAACGACGACCGCGATTTCCTTCGCAGCCTCACCGTGAAACCTGTCGACCGCGTGACTCTCGGCTGACACAACAGCTCCGTTTACGTGATCCTGCTCCTTTTGACACTGGTGATTACCGTCGAGCGTTTGCTGCTGCTGCTGTTGTGTCAATGTCACCATACCCATGCGCTACACGGAAAATTCAACTTTTTCGGATATGTCAAAGTACATCGGATATGTCAAAGTGAGATACGCCGCAGGCAGCAGAATGAGAAATAGCTGTAGTCTTTAGATAAGTTTGTCAGGTCACAACGAGAGTCTTTCACTTCCATTAGAATATAAATGTGTTTGATTCTTTTCTTCCTCATCTTTTTAGATGACAAAGAAAATATCAGAGTTTAAAAAATATGATTTTTTCTTATCAATGTAGGATTTTTTAAGTTGCAAAAGAAAGAGAGACAGAAGCTATGATTTTCATCTTAAAAATTTTCCGAAGATCGTCGTTGCAGCAACATTGCAAATTAAAAGTAAAATTCGAATATGACAAATTTATTCAATCTGACAAATTTATTCAAATTTCCTCCGTTAATGGAACAAGGTTCCAACGTTGCGCGTGCTGCACGGTATAGAAATCGCACTTATGCATTTTACATATGATAAGTATACAGGGTTGGGCAAAAGTCCGGAAACGGTCAAATATCTCGAAAAAGATCAACTATAGCGAAAAATATGTAAGTAGCAAAGTTGTAGGGCTTAATAAAATGTACCTAATGATGGCTAAAACTTTGACTTTGGGTGGAGGACGAAGATCATATGAAGGTCAAATTGAATTTTTTAAATGGAACTGCCTACTTTTTATTGCATATTCTTGTAGCTTATCTCAAGAGCTTTCCAAAACACTATAATAAAGTATTTTTTCATGAAGTATTTTCCGAGTTATAAAGCTTGAAATAATTTCTTAATTTTACATAAACTATAAAATATCTCGTAAAATATTCACCTTTCGATGAACTTACCTCAATACTTTTATGCACAGAATAATGAGAGGAATCAATTGGTGTCAAGAAAACACATAGTTATTTTTAAGAAAAAATATGTAATTGTTAGTTACAAATTGCATATTTTTTCTTAAAAACAACTATGTGTTTTCTTGACACCAATTGGTTCCTCTCATTATTCTGTGCATAAAAGTATTGAGGTAAGGTCATCGAAAAGTAAATATTTTACGAGATATTTTACAGTTTATGTAAAATTAAGAAATTATTTCAAGCTTTATAACTCGGAAAATACTTCATGAAAAAATACTTTATTATAGTGTTTTGGAAAGCTCTTGAGATAAGCTACAAGAATATGCAATAAAAAGTAGGCAGTTCCATTTAAAAAATTCAATTTGACCTTCATATGATCTTCGTCCTCCACCCAAAGTCAAATTTTTAGCCATCATTAGATACATTTTATTAAGCCCTACAACTTTGCTACTTACATATTTTTCGCTATAGTTAATCCTTTTCGAGATATTTGACCGTTTCCGGACTTTTGCCCAACCCTGTATACCGCTCGTTAATAATAAAATCATACGAACACGAAATGTATATAAAAAAATGAGCAACATAGATGACACAATAAAAAAAGTAAATTTAATCTCTTATTGCACGATCACAAAATACAATGACACACTCGAAAAATCACTCGTTTCGACCTCACGGGGTCTTCATCATCAATCAAAACATTACAATGTGCGCGTCGTTTACATAATGAATGGCAGTTTGATCTTACAAGTTAACTCTAGAACATTCGCACGCATGTACTTAATACGTCCCGATACAAATTTTTATCCGTCACAAAAACAACAATATAAAGTATTATGGTCAAGCGGTAAAAAAATCGAACGTGACAATTATTCATCGTTGGGTAGCGAGAATATGTTGGTCCAACAGTAAAAAGGTGTAGTCATAGTTCAAGTCCTCGAAGGGGTCAACAGATGTGGTGTCATAATATGTATGTTCGGACGTAATAGAATAAAAGGTGCAATCATCAATAAGTGATACAAATTAACAATAAAAAATACTGATGACGTGGTGAACGTGACCGACACGTGTGACAGAAGGAGCGAATCCCCTCGCTACGTCATCAGTATTTTTTATTGTTAATTTGTATGACCTATTGATGATTGCGCCTTTTATTCTATTACGTCCGAACATACATATTATGACACCACATCTGTTGACCCCTTCGAGGACTTGGACTAACATATTCTCGCTACCCAACGATGAATAATTGTCACATTCGATTTCTTTACCGCTTGACCATAATGCTTTATATTGTTGTTTTTGTGACGGATAAAAATTTGTATCGGGACGTATTAAGTACATGCGTGCGAATGTTTTAAGTACATGCGTGCGAATGTTCTAGAGTTAACTTGTAAGATCAACAAACTGCCACTCATTATGTAAACGATGTGCACATTGTAATGTTTTTATTGCTGATGAAGACCCCGTGAGGTCGAAACGTTCGAGTGATTTTTCGAGTGTCATTGTATTTTGTGATCGTGCAATGAGAGATTAAATTTACTTTTATTTTTATTGTGTCATCTATGTTGCTCGTTTTTTTATATACATTGGCCTTTCGTGTTCGTATGATTTCATAATACATATATTGGATATTTATTACTTATTACGAATCGATACAAGTTGCATGTACATTAAATATATTTAGTTTTATTATAGACATTATATTATATTATAAGACATTTTTATAATATAATATAATTTTATAATATAATATAACTATTATAGACATATTTTATAAAGTGTCCAGTGTTGTTAATTCAGTGGATTCTTTATAAACTTTTCTTTATAATAATTTTTATAATATTTAAGAATCATACCGTTTCGGTAAATCATGTCAGAAATGCGGACACACTGGACACTTTTATGTACTGTGCTCTTTGTGATCGAATTTTTTATGCATTGTTATTTTAAAAATATACCATCGCGACCAAGAATATTTCAGTACAATTATTTTTTTATAATTTTGTACTAATATTATTTGAATTCCGTTTTTACAGATTATGGAGATTACACTGATCAATTAATGGAAGAAAAAATGGAGGAAAAAAGAAAACTATGAGTGTCTTTCATAAGAAGCATGTAACATCTACAACGAATTGATTTCTTCGTAAACAAATTATGGACACCAATTATATTAGTATGCTCAAGAGGAACTAAACGTCGCAATATCTTTACCATTCAAAATATTTTACTGCGGTATAAGTTGCGTTCAATCTGATCAACCGTATCCCGCTTATCTATATTACACGGAGCAAATTTTTAATTAATCATGGTGCGTAACTTTTGCTCAGATATTTTAAATTATTTACATCTTCGATCACAGCAGATAGTTCATGCTTTTTTTACTTTGATAAATCCATTAACTGGAACGAAGTTCGTTGTGATGATACGTATTCTAAAATATTGCATAGATAAAATGAAAGGACGAGCTCGGTCAGAAAACATTCGTGATCAGTATCCCAAATCGTCCAGTGTACTGGTCGGCAACAATCCGCATTATTCGCTAAATAAAGGATTGACTGACTCATACTCGGAATTACCTCGCACAAATCATCATTCGTGCTGGCGGTCACTTTGCCAACACTAAAGTCACCATCAATCTGACGACATGATGCCGTCGCCGTGAAAAAGCGGAAAGGAGACCTTCATTCGATCTAGCCCTGACGGTTTTCAACGTCGTTAACACCTGCTATTGGAAGATGCACTGTCCCGCGAGAACAAAGTACAATCCGAACAAGAGCGCACTCGGTTCAAATCACGTGTTATCTTCGTTGATCCTACGACACTGTCAGACAGATACTGGCTTCAGCGATGACGCCACGCGGTTGCTGAAGGACGACGCGCCTTGGAAGTGGAATCGTGGAAAGCGCTCGTTCTCGCGAGAAACAAAACGAGGAAAAGAATGAAAAAGCGAAGAACGGGAACTGGTATAGCACGATATTCCCTTTCGCGCAATAGGTATTCCCGTATTTAATTTGAATGG
The DNA here is from genome assembly GCA_901521435.1 of Crematogaster levior. Taxonomy (NCBI): domain Eukaryota; kingdom Metazoa; phylum Arthropoda; class Insecta; order Hymenoptera; family Formicidae; genus Crematogaster; species Crematogaster levior. The sequence continues at coordinate 130,610 of CABEGB010000672.1, read as the reverse complement.
TAACGCCTCGGATTCCCGTGCTGATACGTGGATGACACCGCGCTCATCATGTCACACTCTACAGTCTACGTCACTGTTGTGGATCGCGCTGCGTATTAAAACAAAGTCACCGTTTAAATATAATGCGATTCTAAGATTTATAATATATATATATCGATATTACAATACATGTATATCGAAAGAATGCGTTCGTTTTTATCGAAAAGAATGAATTTTGGCCGCTTGTCGAGCACTCACTGACAAATGAACTGTCGATGGAATCAAAGTATGCGTAATGGCGACATTATCTCCATTCAATCCGACACAGAACAGACTGCTGTCGTGTTGCTTGTCGAACGTGTTCGGAAATCGTTGGCCCCACTCTTTGCTTCTTTCTCTCGACCACACTGTTAACGATATAGCTGCATGTATGTGTGTGCGATAACGCTGTACACAATTTTTATTCTTTTCCATAGAGCTGGATGGACTTATATCTTCAATGGCCGGAAATTTCTAACCAGTGTAATATACACAAAACATCTATATTAATCGTATTATATAATGTTTTGCAATTAAAGACTAGATATTATCAGTATTTCGCGCTAATTATATCGTAATTATTCGTTTTGAATTAAAGAGCAGTGTATTTTTTTTTTAAATTTCGAACTAAGAGACGTCGTCGTAGAGAAGATTTTCCATATAGAAACAAATTTATATTTAGTTATACGTACTAAATTTAGAAAGATAACGTTTGGAAAACAAACTTTCATATCTTAGAAAAAATCTGGTAACTGTGGTTTTATCTGAATCAAATAAAACAACAGATTCATCTGAATATAATAAGATTATGATCAACATATTTAACATGCCGAGATATCAATACATGTATTACTTCGATATTTTATTCAATAATAGTATCATTGAATAAAAATAAAATATTATATTCACAATAATAATACAGAGTACTTATCTTATACGAATATTCGACATAATTATAATAAAACGACAATAAATAAAAGCATATAAAAAGTTGCTGACAATAGTTTTGTAACGCTAATGAAGATATATGCATGTATGATAATGTGCGAATATATATATAGATAATTCCTCAATCAGAATGTCTTCCTTTATGCTATTCCATTTGTTAGATAGAAACTTTAATATCGCAACGAGTGATATCAGCATCGAGTTCAAATGCTATTAAATATATCAAATCAGAAAATAAATCGAAAGCGTAGAATAAGTTTTTTCAAGAAAATTAATTTTAAAAACTGAAAAAATTTTTTAAATGTAAATAAATAATACGTTCTCTCTCTCTCTCGTTCTATTTGTTTACAAGATAGTTATTTTATATTATGTACGGAATATATGCAAGATTTATAGTGATTTCGGTGTGAGAGCTGTTGAGCCGTGACTTAAAACTTATTTACATTTTGATACTGTGTTACACATATACATATCACCGTGGCTAAAAGCTCATTTGTGCATGCTTACTGATGTACTTTGTTAAAGATTACAATACATATATGGGGGTGTACAAATACAATCGAGATTCATCTTCTGTGATGATTTCTGAGAATATTTAAGCATGAAACTAATTGGGACACAGGTAAAGTTGTTTCTTAGAAAATAGATCTCGAAAAGTTATATTGATTTTGGCATTTGATTGAAGTTACATTATATGTGTATGCTCCAATTTAATACCAGTTATTTTTCTCAAAACTTTAGAGATATCTTCTGCTATGCTTCGTACATATACATATAAGCAGCAAATTATAATAAGGTGTGATAAATTAATGACTAAGATGACCAAATATTATTAAGAAATTTAATATCACGTCATAATTTACACTTGTAATAAATGTACAAGAAGTTTTATACTACCTATTAAATGTAATGTATTGTGAGATTACATGACACGAAAATTTAGGAATATTATTAGACCATATTGCCAATTACTAACAGTGTTATTAATTAATCTCATATATATCGTATATTGTGTACTTTGAATAATGTGTGATTCTATATTTTATGTAACACAACACCTAATAAATTATTTATACGTATATATATTAAACTTCTATAGCTTTCAAATTTATAAAAAAAAATGTAGCATAATGACAATATCTCATATATTATTTAAAAATCATAACTGTGTGTAGTGTTAATATTAAAAAGTTCAATGCATGAGTTATTATCAATTCTCACTATTTCTTTAAATGTGTATTTAAATACATAGTATAATCTACATGATAGCCTCAAAGTATATTAAAAGAGATAAATAAATGCAACGCGAAAATATATTTAAAATCATACATAGTTCAATAAAAAAAATTGCTTATTCAAACAAGCAAAAATATATATTGTATAATCACATTTTTTTGTTATTATAAAAAGAAATTAAGATACAACAGAGTAGTATTGAATTTCAAGTAAGATATCCTTTTATGTAATCGAATAGATTAATTCATCATAATTTTTCCGTTTTTTACTAAAAATAACAGAAAATAAATCTCTAGATGTAACTATTGTAATATTAATAGTAATAAAAGATATTTACTATATCTTTTTATATATATTACCATTTCTAAATTTATTCAATTTCATTAACGTACGTCAGGAATCCCCTTAAATTCGGAATAACAAGAGAGAAAATTTTATATTAATATCTTATAATAATAAATAATACCTTCTTCTATTTTTCTTCTCAGCATTAATTTGCTGATCTGATAATAATTCTATGTAATTAATCTTTACTATCAGCAACATTGCAATAATTTAAGATTGAACAACTCATACGATTGCATTAACTCTATAATTATAATAAGTAAGTTGTAGCCTTGTTTTTTGTTAAAAGTATGCGTCTAATTTCTTGTTATATTGACTTTAATATTATGCAAAATTCTATTGATTTAATGCATCAGGTTCCTTTTAAATGTTATCCCACTTGGTCCAACAATTCAATGTTGACAAGTTGATAAGATCTTCCCACGATCTTTAATGTTAGACACTATCATCTAAAAGAAACAATAATTATTCATTTTTCATAACACAGACTTACATATACAGGGTGTCTGGTACCTAACGTTGAAGTTTTCATATGCAGATAGAACAGGTAAAACTTCTACTCTCGCGTGGATTGGCCGATCTTTTTAAATTAATTTCTCGTTAATTATTGCGAAAACAACAAAATGGTAAAGGATTTTTCTACTTGATTTTACCTGTTCTACCTACACACGAAAGCTTCGACGTTAAGTACCAGACACCCTGTATGTATATATATAAATTAGTTAGGGTACAGCAGATTACAGAACAACATTAAAACAAAATTATAACTTAACAATGTGAATTCTGAAAGTGTAATAATGTGTAATAATATATAAAGCTAGTCTTCTCACCATGATACCACCATTTTGTTTTTTTTGGATTTTTGTTGCAAGTTTTCACATAAAATGTATTGTCAGGTGGTCTCTTCTACAAAAAAAAATATTTACATTATTTATGGAAATTAAGGCACATGTTCCTCTATTTGATAATCATATTTACCTTCTCTTTACAGCTGCTTAGCATGGAAACGATACTGAGACAGATGCTTTGCACACTAAGAGCAGGAGACCAATCCTCCGTTAATATGGATAAACAAATGTGTCCGTTGCTATAGACATGTGGGTGTACAGGGATATTTCCACCGATAAAAGTTACTTCTGGCGAATCAAACGGATATTTGGAACTGAACTTAAATTGTAACTGAAATTGCTCTCCCTCGTACAGTGTGCCTTTAGCACCTTCCATGTGAACGATCCATTGTGTCAAATTTTGCTCAGCCAATTCTCCATCTACATGTACACCAGGTGGAGGCTCACGTATCAAAGACATCAATTCCTTCTGTAGTCTCCTCTAGGATATTAAAAAAATTCATTTTATACAATATTCTTTTATTGTTTTATCAAATAATCTTATGAAAAAAAAAGTTCTTGTTCACAAATATAATATCAGTTTTGTAAAAACTGTTGTTAATTACATATGTTAATTACACATTAATTCCTACATAATGATAATTTCTCTTCAGAAATCCTCATAAAAAATTTTACTTTAACATATGTTAAATAATATGGATTATACAGGAGATTGTTGTAAAAAATAAAAAACCAAAACCATTTTATTCACGAGGCACTACGATAAATAATAACAAAAATTTTACGATTGTCAATTAGTATGTATCGTGCCTGAAGATAAATACAAGCATTGACAATGTAAAACTCTACTAGTTACTCCTGACTCTCTAAATTAGAAACGATTGCGTCAATAACCAGCGCAATCGACAACTCATATTATTCGTCATTGACGACCTTAGTTCATTAACGATAAGCGAGCACGACGAACAGGTCGTCGGCAAGGCTCGAGCACTTCCCATCTCGTGTCCGAAAGTCCGTCAGAATTACGCTCGAGAACTACAAGTCGAGAAAATGTCCTTTCTCTCCCACTTTCGATGCTCAATTTTCTTCCCGATCACACGGCTGGCAATCTTCTTCTATCCCGAGGATCACGCTGATCCTCAGCTGATGATCGCGTCATGGAAGATCGCGTGGAAAAAAAAATGGGAACCTTGGACGTACCTTCGACGGGGACGTTGCTGCCATTGTCGTCAAAGCGCTCTCCATCGAAAAACATAACCACGGCTTATTCGCGGAGCGTGTCTCACGTTCTCTCGCGACCCTCTCGCATTCTCGCGCGGAAACGGTGGCGGAGAAGTGACAGGCTGTCAGGGGAGACAACGGACGGTTCTGCTGATTCCGTTCCGTTAGGGATCTCGCGGCGTCTGCGGCCGCATTCACGCGATACAGCCGTATGCTGTCGCGAGGCGCAGAGCGCACGATCGTCGTCGCACATACACACGCGGAACGCGCGCGGAAGTACACGTACGCGCAACGGTACTTCTATAAGGAGGCGAATAGCGCTGCCGGTTGATTGCCTGCGTGCGATTGGCCTAGGCGCGAGCGAGATGAAGGGAATCCGTCCGAACGACGTTGGAATCGATGTGTTGCGAGCGGATAAAAAAAAGAACAGAGAACCCGCCTCGAGAAATCGTGCTCCGAAAAATGAACGGATTTTTCGAGCTCCCCTCGAAACGTCAGCGCGATGTATCGACACGCTGTAAAGACGACTCCTTCAATAATTTACGGCGGCTCGCCGAGACCGAGGTAAGGAATCGATGCCGTATGTTTAGACGTTCGAAACGCATGATCCAGTTTTTAAAAATGTGCGCGCGTTCCAGCCGGAAGCGGCTGGTCGAATGTCAAGGCGCAGCGTCGCATGTCTAGTGACATACATATATTACTAGACCAAGCATTCGCTGAGTGTGTCGTCCATAGACTTATATACATAGACCGGCCCCTACACAGACTTCTGTCGGTGCTCTCCATTTAGCGACACAAGTCGACACAAGCATCATTTTATCTTTTTTTAACATTCATAAATAACAAAGATAGAATGACACTTGTGTCGCTAAATGGAAAGCACCAAGTGTGATCAAGTGCTTTCCAACTATGACACAAGTCGACACAATCGTACACAGTTAAAAGCGTACAAAAGTATACCGATTGTTGGCGTATTTTTAGTAAAATTATGAGTGTGTAAAAAAAGAATGAAATATAGAGAGATATACATTATATCCCTTTAGAAATATACACCCACATCCACACAGTCTATTTTCAGTTTTTTAATTAGAATGTATTTAAAATCATTGTACATTATGTGTACAAACAACAAATTCATTATTATTATTAAGAAAAACGTATAAAAGTTAATTATACGACATATTAATTATTTCATTTTTCTTTGCTTTATCAGATGATTTTTAAGTGCTATTTGTTTCTCTCTAAAAGATCGTTTTACTTTCGTTCTTAATTTCTGTTTCAGCATCGAGAAAGCCTTTCCTTTTCTCTTTTCACGATTTGTTGTACTGCACGATGAAGTTTGTCGTCGATCTTTAAAACCGAATTTGTCTCGTGCTTCTTGCCCTTTCTGCAAATTCAATGATATCTAAACTATTCTATTCATACATCAGATTGAAATACAACAGTTTATACATACCTTCACCGATTTCTGTCGAGCAGCCTTATCATGCTTGCGTTTCTTATATATGTTTTCTATAGCACTAAGTTTTACCAGTTCTCCAGCTTGATCCGTCTCGATCTGGTCACGCGACCTCTTAACGCCACGTTTAACATACGTTACATCTTGCTTTGCTAACGCGACATCAATTTTTCTAAAATCTTTGTCTGTAAGTAGTCGTTCGGTGGATATCACAGACGCTTTTGTTTTCCTTTCAGCTGTTAATTCTTCATTCCTTTCGGATTTGTATTTTGCCATCTTTTCTAATTTTTGTGCCTTCTTCAATTGCTTTGTTAAAATTTTAACATTTTTCTTTCGTGGAACTTTATCTGTTTTTCGTTCTCCGCTATCCGCTTCACAAATGTTCTGTGCACTATTGTTGTCGTTGTGTGATAACTTTAAAGTCTTATCATTCTCATTGTCATTAATAGAAGATTTCGCCATTTTATCTGAATTGGCTGTCGTTTCATCCTCACTGATTTCCTCTTCGCTGATTTCCTCCTCGCTGATTTCCTCCTCGCTGATTTCCTCCTCGTTGATTTCCTCCTCGTTACTTTCATTTACATCAATCCATTCATCATCATCCTATATTTGAATAGAGAAATTTTTATATAATTTTTATGAAAGATAAATAATTGAAAAATAATTTTCACTTACTTCTTCGTCGCTATCATTAATCTCTTCAGTATCTTCAGCTGATTGATTGTGTAAAACTTCTGCTCCTGGTACAAATTCGTTTGCCCGTATTTCGCCGTATTTTGAAGACTTTATCATAACATTGGCTTCTGTAGGACGACCTCTATCCTTTTTACGCAATAAGTCTGGCATTATACGTCTAAACGTTCCAATTAAAGAATGTGCTGCCATCATAACAGAACGTTCCTTGTAATGCTTATATCGTATTAAATCTTCAAGCAAATCCTCATTCATGGCCAATGGACATCGTGTACATATCTCACGGACGGTGTTTAAACTGCAAATATATATATATATATATATAATAAATAAATAGAAATATACATAGCATGTGTATTCATAACGAATAATTATTAAAATAGATATTTACGTACCCAATAGCTATCACATCTGCAGAATTTCTTTCTGTTATAAAATTGTTTGCCAATGTCTTCAAAACAGGTTCTAACACCTCAGGTGGTACTAACTCATGTGAAGCCTGAGCTATAAACTGTAAAAGTTTGGTAACCTCTGGAGAACAAAGACAATATATATAACATCTAAATAAAAAGTTACGCAGAAGTTACGCCACATGTCCTTTACATGACTCAGAATCAAAAAATTAATAAAGTTCATATAGCAATTAGTTATAATAATCAATAATAATCAGCTACGTGGAATAGATACACTTAAAAATTTGAATAAAAGTTTAAGATATTTAATTAAGTTCAAACATTGAGAATTAGACAATATTCGACTATATATATATATATATATATAATAACTTAATAATACGTTATTAATCTCACCTCGTTGATGGGGCTGAAGGAATCTTTGTATGTACGGATAAAAGTTCAAGAGAAATAAACTGTGCAGGCCAATCAGTCTAGAGATAACATCTAGAGTCATAAGTTTTACTTCAAATCTATCATTATTTTTTTCTATCTGTTTGAACAATCTTTCAGCAAAATTCTGGGGGTCGTGAATTAAATGTAATGCTGAAAAATTATATTGCGGCGCCTTAGATCTCTTCTTTTTGGCTTTCTGGAAGATACATTTAAAAATTAGAAGTTATAGTTTATATTTCTTATAAGTGAGATTTATGATAAATTCCATAAAATTAAATTACTCACTACGAATGACTGTTTAGCTTTCTTTAATTGCTTCTGTCGTTTTTTCGTTTTTTTATTTACTTTATTAGCTATCATAATTTCCTTCATACTTGGTTCATCATCTGAATCGCTATCGTCGCTCTCTTTTTCTTCTGGATCAGTTCCCAAAAAGAATTTCAAACTAGCAACTACTATTTTTGTTGTTTTCGAAAAGCAACCCGTTGCTATAACATTAACAGTCTTAACGTCGTTCCAGACATTTTTATTATACAATTCTATCATAATATCCACAGACATCTTCGCGGCTCTGGCATTAGGATTTTTTAACATAGAAAACATAAAATTTTGTAATACTGTATTAACTTTAACGTTTTTATGCTTTGCATTAATATTTTTTATATCTGTAACTATATGTGTTTGAAGAAACTGTCTTAAAACCTTATCCTGACATTTTAAAAGTTCAAAAAATAAACTGAGAAGTGCAGTAGGTTCTAAAAGGGATTTGTTACGAAGCTGAATCAATGCTTTACAAAACGTCTGTAAAAAATATAATTATAATGTAATAACTTACGCACAATTTCATATAATAGCATAATTTAACTTTCGTGTATGTAATACTTACCATTCGCATTTCATTATGTAATATGTTGTTATGAGTTTGCAATATATCAACAATCTCTTGAGGATATGTTTTCAAATCATCTGGATAACAATGGGCTACCTGTAATAATACACACAAAAAAGACAAACTTCTTTAGCACATGTATTATTTTATTAAGTAATTTTTAAAATTATAAAAATAGTAATTATGTAATTAACACAAATTATATCATTTATATTGCTACATACATTACTTATGTACAACTAATAATCTGCATTTAATTTTAATTTAAACATTAACGTTGTAAAATATTTCATATTTAAATATTAATGTAAAATAGGAAATATTTAAATAAATACAATATGTATTTGCAAAATTTTTAATAAAAGAAAATCAAATTATCACACAAATCAATTTACATACAAAATTATATTTCTCATATTCAATGTTTATTTTACACATATAAACTACTACATACTAAATATATAAAAATAAAATCTTATTCTAATATAAATATAGAAATACATAAATTATTTTCTCTAATACTCAAAAAATCTTCATACAACAAAGCATTAAATAAAGCAGTTAGAAACAAACACACATATAAAACCATAACTAAAAATAAACATAATGATATGTGTATATCAAGTATATTCAATTCATATTCGTACTCAAGTAATGCTTTATATCAAAGCCAATCGTCTTAGCTACGACGATAATAAAGTCATAGCTTGCGCAGCATTTGAATTTTGTTTCATCCAACTGCGTGATATTATCTCCGACGATAGACAGTAGACCAAGCTGGCACATGGTAGATATTTGCGCTAGTAAATTAGCATTGATGTCTACCTTTTCGGCAAGAATAGCACAAAAGATCGCGAGCATTCTCGCGATAGTGAAAACATGAGATTTCTTTTGCACATCTGTTTTCTTAATCGACCGTAACTTTTTTCGTCTTTTACTACTCTGCTTCATAAAAATATGTTTATCGTACTTAGCAGGATTGTACGAAGCTAGATACGCTGCGATTAGCATGTACTTTGCGTAAAACGGTAGTTCGAAACTCAAAGCTAGCTTTGTCGTCGACTCAATCTCCCGAGACATTTGATGATCGGGTTGCAAAAAGTCGCCTGTGGAAACCCTAAGATAAATAATTTCCAAATTGGATCTCAGTGTAGCAGAAATGTTTCGCCATAATGCAGCAACATTATCCGGTTCAATTCGCTTACTTTCTATGGGTTCTACATATTTAGCAAAGTTTATTTTAGCCATGTGCCGAAGCTCATTTTGGTCTCTACAAAATCGAAAAAATACAGAAAGAAAGAGATTCAAATAATTTTTATAAAAATCCGTATCGTAATTCGCTGGCTTGTCTAATAACAGCAATTGCGCTAATTCATCCTTTGTATACTGGGGAAAATAAATCTTTATAGGTTTTATTGCGCCTATCTTAGTGTTAAATTTATCCCACACAATATCGCTTATTAAAATCGTACATATATTAATATCGGACAATTCTCTAAGTCTTAAAATTGCCGGCAAAAAGGTCACATCAAAATGTCTTATCTTATGACATTTATCGAATACTAATACAATCGGACGTTTATCGTTGTAAGAAATCTTTTTAAGCGCAAGTATAAAATCCATAATATTGTCACAGCTATATCTCAATTGAGTATCACTGCTGAATTCTCTTGTAGATGCAGTTAAATCGTCCAGAATATAATTATATATGTGTTTACTACCTAAATGCTCTAGACAATTAATATAGCTGACATTATACTTTAAATGATCAAGTAAGTTTTGTACAATTAATGACTTTCCAGTAGCCATATGCCCATAAATAAATATGTTCTCTGGCATTGGTTCATCTGCTACACCGATTAAAGAATACAGCTGTGCTATAATTTTCTCACGACATACAATATTATATTTTCTTGCAATCTGTTTTAAATATTTTTCCATAATTGCGCCTTAAAATTACAAAATAAAACTAAAATAAAATAAAAAAACTGAAATAGAATTTTTCAGTTTTTGCCGCTTATATCACACTTATTAATTATAAGAAAGATAAACAACAGCTTTGATAAATTGTTGGCACTCTTATAATGGACACATAAATAATTAAATTTAGACAATGCATGTATATTGTTACGACTTCTATGATCTAAACATGTGTGTATGTGTGTGTGCTAACCTGAGCCAAGAAGGTTATCAATTCATCGAGATTTTTGTTAAATTGAGTGGGCTCCAATCGGAAAACTCCTAAAGTAGACTTGTAATGCTGATGTTGTTGAAGAAACTGTAAACAAACATATTATTTGAAACTTTTGAAATAACTTTTGTCGGTTTTTTCATATGCAAATATACAAGAATGCACAGAAATGACTACATAGCTACATTAGCATAATATGTAACATAATATAATAAAACTACACTATACCTAAATGTCTCATATATGCACATATGAATATATAGAGATGAATACATACATTTATAAGCATGTACAATCACTAAGTAGCTAATATAAAAGTCAACAAAGAAAAAATAAAATATGATATAAAAGAGTGAAAGGGGCTGATGCATGGCTGTGTGAGACTGCTCGACTCGAATAATTTATAAGTTCTGAGATGGAATTCCAACCTTCATTCCACATGTGCTTTGATTTTATAAGAGATCGAAGAATTGAAATAAAAATATATATAAAACAAACAATAATGAAATCTGTTTAAAAAATCCATTTACATATAAAACAAACATATAATGTAGAAAAATATAACATGCAGTAAAGATACAGAACTTACCTCTTCCTTGTAAGACTCTGGATCACGTTTAATAAGATTCTGCAGTTGTGGAAGATTATTTGGCAATTGATTGTTATGTCTGACCATGTTTAAAATCTAAAAAATATAAATGATTGTGATCATTACGAGAGATACGCATGGATTTTAACGAAACTAATGAAGAAAATCTTACCGCGAAAATAAGAACGAGTATGAAAATACAGATATCTCTTTATTCTAAAACATAGATCTTATAAATATAGACTAGCAAGCTCGGCTTGTACTTCGACAGACTCGGCTGTTCGTAACTTTTTTCTTTCTCTCTTCTAAAGTGTCCGGAAATACGTTCTGCGCATGATTGATATACATATCCTATTTATGGCTCCAGCACAAGACGCGGCAACGCGTTCGCCAATCACTATCTTGCTTTGTCGAAAATAAGGTCCGTATCGGAAAATAAGGATCCGTTCGTGTCACTGAGCGTTGGGGCACATGACCTCATCGGTTCCAATCGCTATCTTAAGCCGACGGCACACAGTACGATTTTTCGTAGTAGATCGCATACGAGTTAGCCACTACGCATGAGAACGAGAGAAAGCGAGCGTCTACTACGAAAACTCGTACCGTGTGCCGTCGGCTTTAGTCGTGATCCAAATACCTCCTGGTATACATTGGAGCATGCGACGCGAACAAACCTTATTATACGTCTGTACCGTAGACCGGTATTCATAGTCAGATCTTATAATTAAGACCGTCTTAAATTCATCTTCAGATACTCCGTAGCCAATGAACTGATTCGTACAGCACTAAAGATAAACTTAAGACGATCTTAAATATAAGATCCGACTATGAATACCGGCCGTAATGTTTGACCCTGAGGTCGGTACTCTTCTAGGGCTGCGTTCCGTTTTACGAGGTTTGTTCGCGTCGCTTGCCCCAACATGCTCCTACTCGCTCCAATATGTTCCGAACTATAGCATTACGTTACGTATACTATAGATTGGAGCGTATTGGAGTGAATAGGAGCATATTGGGGTATTGCGACGCGAACAAACCCACGCATGATACGCGCATGATCTATACGTAACGTGTACTATAGATAAATGCGCGCATATGCGTGAAACGGAACGCACCCTAGCAATATAAGGTTTATTCGCGTCGCAATACCCCAATATGCTCCTCGCTCCAATACGCTCCAATCTATAGTATACGTAACGTAATACTATAGTTTGGAGCGTATTGGAGCGAGTAGGAGCATGTTGGGGCAAGCGACGCGAACAAACCTACAGTGTTGCCCTCCTACTCGCTCCAAACTATAGTATTACGTTACGTATACTATAGATTGGAGCGTATTGGAGTGAGTAGGAGCATATTGGGGTATTGCGACGCGAACAAACCCTGTGTTTCTTGTTGGAAAGCACCATTTGATGCTAGCTAGAGACTCTTTAATAAGGCCTAGTCTACAATCAAGTCGTAAGTTGTTGTCGTAAGAAATTAACCAATCACAATTGAATATTCTTCTCTAAATTCAACTGTGATTGGTTAATTTCTTACGACAACGACTTACGACTTGATTGTAGACCAGGCCTAAGAGTCTGGCCATCAGAGACGTAAGGTTTGTTCGCGTCGCTTGCCCCAACATGCTCCTACTTGCTCCAATACGCTCCAAACTATACAGGGTGTCCCTAAATTCGCGCCCACGGAGTACAAGGCGTGATACTTTAGGCTAAAAGAAATAACTTTTTCCTGTAGCAAAATTGCGTGCGATAAGTAATTTTTGAAGGAGAGCAGGTTGAAGTAAACCAATAGGCGTTCTGGTGTAAGTGGCGCTCAGGGCCGGCGCGCGCGCTTCGCTCACTTGTATCAAATTCTTGACTAGTATTTACAAGTAATGTTAAAACATTAATGCTTTGTTATAATTAGTTTACTATGAATTTATTTTTATCTTAGTTATGATTTTATTTTAATTATTATTTTATTATTTTTAGATTATTATTTTATTTTTATTTTATTTTTATTATTTATTGTGTATGTGGCCCTAAAAAGGACTGATTAAGAGTATTTTAAATTAACATTACTTGTAAATACTAGTCAAGAATTTGATACAAGTGAGCGAAGCGCGCGCGCCGGCCCTGAGCGCCACTTACACCAGAACGTCTATTGGTTTACTTCAACCTGCTCTCCTTCAAAAACTACTTATCGCACGCAAATTTGAAAAAGTTATTTCTTTTAGCCTAAAGTATCACGTCTTGTACTCCGTGGGCGCGAATTTAGGGACACCCTGTATAGTATTACGTTACGTATACTATAGATTGGAGCGTATTGGAGTGCTAGCAGACGCTAGCGTCTGTTGACGCCGAAATCTCCAGCGTCAAGCGGCAAGTGAAAATGCACCCTAAAGTTTTGGAACGTACCCTTGCATGGTCAAGCATGCGCAAAACATATTTCCGGACACTGTAAGAGAGAGAAATTACGGAAATAGAACTTGCATTATTCATATCTTTAAAGTCTATGACATTTTCACATCTGAAAACTCAGAAGTTTTGACACTAATATCTCTGTGCTTGTGGCACTGTCAATTTTTGTCAGATGTTACGCTATTCTTGTAGTCGCCGCAACAATTAAATGTTATCTCAAATAAACATACGTTTGTATATATACATGTATATTTACGTGTATATATATTAACAATTTGTACGTTATATATGTTTACATTTTTTCCGGCCCGTTCAATGAAATTCACTCTTGGTGTATCATTAGTTGGAGTTTGAATTTTTTTCACCGTGCATTTCAATATATAAAAATCCGAATTTCATCGTCGAGAGACGCTTGAGTAGAAACATGCCGAGCATAGAGTTTGGTCAACGGGGCAGCGGCGGTATCGCGGCGTCAGAGGCACAAATGTTTTCAGAGTTCGAATTTTTAGGTTAGGTGAAGTATTATTATGTATTATTTTTAGATTAAATATTGTTGTGTATTATTATATATTGTTATGTATTGTTATATATTGATTAACTATGCAAAACATTTAAATATATAATAGCATAATTTGATTTAATGTTTACATATAGATAACGGAATCTCTCTTATTTATTTTATATATTGTCTCAATCCATAACAATATAGCATTACATACAAAATTAATATAGTATTACTAATACGGTACATATTGAAGTAAAATAAAAGAAAATAAGACAGCTGAACTTGCATCGTTATTATGTAATGAAATTATCCAATAATTATTAAATTGTTTTACAGAAGGAAACAGTCAGTTTATTTCTGATGACCTTTTTGAGTCATTGAGTTCTGAATTAGGGATACCTATCATGCCAGAAGAAGATACAGTTCTGGATTATGATAAATCTACAAATGAAAGAGTGAAAAGTATATTCGACTTATGGACTCCCTTTAAAGAACTGGACTTTAATCATGCACAAAGTAATTTTAAATAATAACATACACAGTAATATATAACAGTGAACTTTTAAATTTAATTGATTCTTTATCATCTTGAAATTTGTTATAGAGCTAGGAGAAACAGAGGTAACAAATAAAATTAAGTTTGAACCTGAAAGTCCAACTACACAATTTCCATTATCACCCAGTAGCCTCAATCATTCAGAATCTAATGATTCAGATAAACAAATAATATGTTCAGCACAAAAATTGTCAAATTGTGCGATACAAGATGTAAAAACAGAGGTAATGTTACAGCCAGTATGTAATATCGACGAAAGTTATAAAAGTCAAAGCTATATTTAATAACTGAATTTTTTCTTTTAGTTTACTTTAGAGGCGTCACCAATTTCTTCTTCACAATGTGTATCCCCATTATCACAATCACCTCAGTCTTCTTTAGATATATCAAATGCAATGCAACAAGTTAAATTCATACCTAAGGAAGAAGACATAGAACTTAAATACATCCTCCCAAAAGTGGATCCTGCGAAATACCCTCATATCCAACCCAAGAATATTGCACAATATATAAAAGGTAAAAATATATAAAGATATTATTACCTTTATGTAAATGATTCTCTGGTATGTTATTATCAACAAAAAATGTTTATTATCTTGAAGACTACTATTTAACTATATTAAAATAGTATCAAATATTAGAATGTTGAAAGATCAACTCAATGTGTTTCCTTTATATCTCACAGAAACAGTTTTTATCACTATGAAAAATTTTATTATTTTCGAAGTTACAAATAAATTTGTAGTTTACTCAATATATTTCATATTTATTTAAGTTTTCAATAAATGTAGGACAATAAGCATCAGAAAATCACTTTTTATATTATTTATACTTATACTTTTTATGTATGTGAAGTATTCATATTTTTAATATCTACAGATGAGCCACAAAATACTATCTTTTTCCAAGACATTGGCCCATTTGCACAGAATGCAAATTCACAGCATGTATTGTATCCCTCAAAATTTCGGATATTACCAACGAATAAACAACAAAATTCATTAAATATCAATACTGAGCAAAAAATGAAAACCGCAACATTTACATTACCGGAAAACGTAAAAATAATCAATACCATGTCAAATATTTGTCCAACAAATACTGCCGAATCAACAGATGCTTCTACTACTTTAAACAATGGATATGTGAAAAGTAACAACATTGTTGTTGCAAACAAAACTGTGAATTATACACCATTTCAAGTAATGCAGAATATAATAAACTCAAATTCATTAATTGCACAGAATGAAATAATCGATCTCGTGAATTCGCCAAAAAATAATCAGGAATATAAATTGAAGGCTTTAAAAAGACAACAAAGAATGATAAAAAATAGAGAATCTGCTTGCCTCTCACGAAAAAAGAAAAAAGAATATGTATCTTCTTTAGAGACACGAATAGCTGAGTTGAAAGAAGAGAATAAACAATTAAAATTGGTAAATGTTTTATATATAGATCGTTAGATATATACATCACAGTTTAAATATTTCAATAATATATCTATTTTAAGGAAAATACAGCTTTAAAACAGAGACTGTCAGAAATGGAAAACAATATAACGGATAATAATAACAAGCATGACAATTTAAGTTTTAAACCTTTAAAAAAGAAAGTAAAGAAAAGTGCTGTTATTTTCCTTGGTATAATTTTCATGATATCTTTCAACATTGATGGTTTTAAGTAAGTACAGCAATGCATTTTTTTACTTATACGTTAATATGTTATTTTTGGGATAAATAGGAGTTTTTAAGGAATCTATTTTAATAATTATAACATTAATATAATTTTTTTTTTACATTTTTACAATATCTCTATACAGTAAGCTCTGAATATGTTAGATATTCTATTATTTGTATGGTACATAAGTGTAAAAAAATTTTTTCCTTACAATTTGAAATGTTCTTAAAAGTAAATAGAAATATTTGAAGATTTCTTAAGTTAAGCAAATTATTATATTGTATATTTATTACACAGATTATTCACATAACACATAACATTAAAATATCTTGTATTTATATTTAAGGGGAACTCATTCACAAAATGTGCACTTTAAAACTGAATCTGACAGTTTATCAGTACCTATAGCAGAAGATAAACATAACAGAAGATTGTTCTGGACGGTAGATGAAAACGATAACAATATGGAAGATCGAATTGAAGAAAGTTTTAATAAAAGTGCACCGATACACCAACCTATATGTCCGATGTATATTAATCAGAGTGAGTCGATACGTTTAGATAGCGAGTTGAGACGTTGGATCGTTGGTGAATCTGATCGAGATAATCAGACTGCTCCAAGGAAAATAAAGTTACAAACAGATTCGTTAAATGTATCGTTGTCAAAATTACCACTGGTAGAAAAAGCAAGAAGAAAGTTATACTTATCACGAGATAAGAAAATAAAAACTGTGCACAAAATGATCGATATTCCTACCGTTGGTCAATATCCAGATAATAACGCGATTGAAATCTTTTCTCCGATATTAAGCGAACATGCTTCTTTATTTGAAGCTTTAGGAAGAAAAGACGATACATTTTATGTTGTCTGGTTTAGTGGCGAACATTTATTATTGCCAGCTTCCCGGAAAAATAACACAGCTAGACCTAAAATGTCTTTGGTTCTACCTACTGTGTCTATAAGTGGTAAATGATTTTAATGTTATATGAATATGTACGACTGTTGAATAAAAGTCAATCTGACGACGTAATAACACGAAACAATACATAATGTATCTTTTTTTCAGGCACATTTTCAACGCCACCTAATCATATAACAATGATGCAAATTGATTGTGAAGTAACCAATACGCAACTGCTACATTTACAGCAGTCTATCATACCTGTCCATTTGCGAAATAATAAACCTACAAGTCAATCAAATCAATCTGTTGAGGACATAAACGATCCATCAATAGATAATACAACTAGAAATTACAAACCATACTTTTTAAAAGAAGCAAATCGAAAACATCGATATAAAAAACACTTTGTGCAATGATTTAAAACATTTTTGTTAAAGTTTTGTGTAATAAAAAGTACTTAAGCATAAATATGTTCCTAGTCCTAATACGAAAAATGAAATATTACTGATTAGATTATTAAATATGAAATATTACTGATACGATATAATGATAATATACTTATTCAATAATGCAATTGTAATTATTATACTTTATAGAATAATACATAATCACAGAATAATATATATAATAATTGTACTTCTCAACTCATAATGTGTATTTTACCTTCTTCATTATTAATTTGTTCAAACTTTTCCCTATTTACTATTTTTAGAAATGATATAAAATGTCATGAAATGACATCTTTATGGAAAGAGATAAATATATTGTTTTTACATGTTTATTGTTTTGTATTCCTTTTCCAAAATTTATTAGATATTTCAGCACATTATGAATAACATTTGATATATTCTACTTTTACATTGTTTGAAATTTGTACAAGTTTTTATTTCAATATTTCTTTACCTATGCATATAGATGGAAAACGTCGCATGTTCTGTTTTTTTTTCGCTCACTTTCTCATTCTGACAGTCATATGGTAAATCTGAGTAATCGGAAAGCAACAGAATAAGAATAAGAAATAGAACAGAGTTATTTTGGAATAAAATATAGAATAAAAATTCTTACAAGAAATTAAATTTCTATGGAAAGATCTATATCAATTTATTTCTTATTCTTACAGGATATTGTTTGTAATAATAGCAAAAATAACACGTGTAGTTTAGCATAGAAATAGTTTTATTCAAAGTTAATGTTATCACTTAGCTTTTTTTATCTTTGTTATAAAAAAGTATATTATTTGTAGAAATATATTTGATACCGTAAATAATACACTTTTAAAATAAAATGTGCAGCAATGTATTATTGTAAAATCAACTGCACATTATCATTTTTCTTCAAATTATGCACAATATGTACAATAGTAAAAAAATATGTGTGTGTGCATGCATGCGTGCAGTTCATATACAATGTATTAAAAATCACTTCAAGTCTGGAGTAGAATTTCCCAAATAACATCGCAAATCCGTTAAGGTTGATCGAATTATTTTGGCGTCAATGGACATTTTACCTAATCGCTGATGAGCGGTATAACGATGGCAGCCACCAAAAGAGTAATAATAGTCACCACCTGAATATACAATCGACAATTTTAACCGTTTCTCCTAGATATATGCTTCGCAATCATTTAATCTTGCTTGCTTCAAAACTTAAAGATTACCACAATAATAATAATTCATAAATAATAATAATTAATAAATAATAATTAATAATAATAAATAATAATTAATAAAAATTATAAGAACTATACACATTTATACTCTACTTCGACCAACTTCACCTTCGGTCCCTTTAATCCACAACACGTCGATGGGCGGCACCGTGTGCTCGGTCTCGACGTTTTTCAACGTGCTCATTAAACTTTCGACCTTCTCCTCGTTCACGACGGCAGGAAAAGGTCTGATAATTACGTTCATCGGAATCTCGTGTACCTCTGCGCGAGGACTCGAATGAATCGAGCTGGCTATTTGGCAGGCGCTCCTACGTATCATTTTACTCGGCATTTGGATAATGTCGCGATGATCTCACATGTGCGATGAACAAATAATCCCTCGACCTTCAGGAAACTCATAAAATTATATCATCGAAAGAAACATTTTTAACGCTGAACGATCGAACTTTGCTACTGTATCAGAAATTGTGTTACATAACAAACAGGTTGAAGGCTTTAAGACTTTAATTTGCATCAATCGGTGAAAAACAGGTAAAAAAAATCAAAGATTACATGTATACCGTACACCGATAAGGTGCCTCGAGGCTATCGCTTGTCACTCCTCAGTAAAAAATTCTCTGACCAATCAACAGATACGATCGTATCTCGCGCCAGCTTTTAAATTCTTTGGAACACGGGTTTCTCCAAGAGGAACAAAAGAAGTACATATCCAAAAAAACCAACAACAGACGCCTTTATGTCTACCGAAATCTCAATCGATTTATGTTGTCATCAATATTATAATTTTGTAATTTTATTGTTTATCGGACTGCTAATCATGTAAGTTTTTATTTTACTATGTATAAATTTGCGCCTTTTAATGATTGTTATAGTTCCTTCACATCATATTTGTAGATATACTTGAAGAGGACCTAAACCAAAGGTCGAAATGTATAATAAACGTTAATTATTATATCACTGGTGCCAGAAACTGACTTTGAAGTCAGTCATTACCTTTTTCTTGTATTTTTTATCACTGGCAAAGAGAAGATTTTCGCATATCCAAAAAAAGTTTTGAAAAAATTTCAAGCACAAATTGGAAAGCACTATTATATACGTTTGCATGCATCTTGCTTTGGTTTTTAAAAATATGTCTGTATTTTTTACTTTTAAATTATGAATATGTAAAACTGAAAGATTATTCAAGTTTTTTCACTCATCTTTTTGTATTCACTTTTTTATTTTCATAAAATAGAGAATATTGACTGTACAATTATCCTTAATTAGTTGCACCTTTTTACTTGCTACAATCCTGTCCCTTAAAGTATTTAAAAATGAAGATAACTCTAATAACTGTAGAAAAGAAGACACAAAAGAGATCTTAAAAATGTTGCGAATTTACAGCTTTGACATAAATATGAGTTACAAAGAGTCATTACATTTATGTACAAAAATCGATTTTAAAATTATATTTATTATATTCTAGGAAAATTAATGTTTTTACGATATTTGTACATGCTTATTCAGTCACGACATAATAGAAGACATAAAAAATTCGATACAATTGTATGTTTTTAATAATACATTATATCGAAATTCATATTCTTCTAAGAATGTCTCCTATCTTTGTAACATTATACAAATCAATCGATTACTATAATTATGCATTTATTGGTACTGTAGCAGCGTAATAACGAACAATGACATAACGCATCAATACAAAACTAAACATATATAAACCGAAATCGTTAAGTACTGTGGTGAATAATGTGAGTGATACTTTGAATGTATGAATTAATTTTGGTTTGACGTTACACAATATCAAAGCAGCAACTAATAAACTGCCGTCTTGCGCCTCATGTAATGTCGTACAGCTGTACAGACGTCCTACCATCAAGAACAAGTAAGGTATAATAATTGCCTGTAAGTATTAATAATACATGTAAGTTGTTTACATAAGTATCAACAAAATATAAGATGAGATTTTGTTGTATATATAGGTATGTCAGTAAAATATAAGATGAGATTTTATATAAAATCTCATCTTATATCTTTATACAAACACACACATACACACATACCTGTCCAAATAAGTTGTCGAGTTTCAGCACTAGCAAAATATTGACGATCCCAGCTAACAAGACAAGATTCACACGATTGAGTAATAATGTATATAACATCAATTTTGGCTTAGATATTTGCCCTGGTGAATGTATAGTTTTATCGCTGATATCATTTGAAAAGTCTTCATGTTCACCATCGAATCTTGCACAATCTTGCAGTTTCGTGTTGCTATTGATATTGCATATACCGTTTCCGATATTGTCCTCTTTAAAGTTCGATTCTACTTTAAGACTGTCGCTTTCCACTCGTGGATCGTTATCTGGAAAATATTTTTCTGTACCTATGTCAGCCAAATATCTGTATACATTAGAGAGAGGCATTAGTAAAAATAAATATTATTCATACAGAATATCTGAAGAGAATAGATTAAAAAAAAGCTTTCTTTCTACGCTATATAACACGTTGCTCTAAAATGTTGTCCATGTAGTGATACCCTGGATAGTTATCAACATTTAAGCTTAAAATAGTCAAAATAGTCAATAGTTTTATATTTTATATTTATTTTTGTATATCACCTTTTGTTTTTATCTCTATAATTTTCACTATATTCCTTATATCTTTGTATACTTTGTTTATATATGTTTCTTTGGCTCCAAAAAGGCTGTTGTTGTGAATTTATTTATATGATTTTAATCTAATGAGCCTTTAGGATTTGATTCCATATTTTTATCTTAATTTTAAAATAGTCACTTTAAGGGATTGAAACCAATGTTATTTTGATTTCAATTTAATTCAATTTGATTTCAATATTATAATATTTTTTGTTACACGACGTAAACATGATATCTTGTAACAGCTACTCAGAATCATGTTTGTCTTTTCTTATAACGACAAAACATCCATTAGAAGACAGAAAGACAAGCATGTATTAAATTAATTTGGACAAAGGCATTCAATATTCTTCTTGATACTAAATAATAGTTTAAACTAACTTTCTAAACAGCCAACCATCCAAGTCTATTGAGAACAGAAATTCTTCCCTACAAATTTTGCAGAAAAACTATAGAACATAAGCTGTGGCATATACTGATAGAAATATAGTAAAGTTTACATGACAAAATACGACAGCAGATTTATAATAGAAATCAAGCAGACCTTGATGTACCTACACACACACACAATTTGAAGACAAATTGATAAAAATGGATCAGAATTGGTGTCTGACAGATTCTGCTTGATTTCTACCTTCCGGTGTCATTACGTCAGCAAACTTGACCAGCAAACATAAGCTTAACGCAAATACAACTGTAGCAGTTACTGCTTGAATTTGTTGGCAAAATGCTGGCGTCTAAAATTTTGCTTACTGGGTGCGTTCGTCAAGATTTTTTTACCTTTATCCGTTTAAAGCACTATTAGATTGTCGCAAAACTTGAAATATACGTTTACTCTCGTGCGCCTCGTGTTATCTGATGCAAATGTGTTTCTGCTCCAACATATTGGTTATATTTACCCTTGATTTCACTCGGATCTGTTCTCCCTGTAATTTTGCGTAGACGACTCTCTGAGTTTTCCAATATTCGCCGCCTCCTCGCTTCTCTCCTAGCGTTGATTTCGGCCATCGTGTTTAACAATTGACTCGAATATGCATCGACAGCTAATGCGTGAGTTTTTGTAACATATACACGCACATCCAAACTGCGCGTCAATCGAGGAGGGCAGCGGAGAAGATCGAACAAAACGACTGTTTACAATACGAATGATATGGGAAAAAATGATTCTGCTGTTTTTCTTTTTCTTCATCTTCTTGGTGGTAGATCTTCCATTCTATCAGTATTCTATCAGATATTGTAAAATTAAAAAATGAGGTAAAACGCTTGAGGTTAGGCTAGATTAATTGTTCTCATCAGCGTTTTTATTTGAGCGATTTTGGGAACAAAATTCTTGTAACCGAAAATTTATTTCAACTATGTATTCTAATGATTTTGAGTTCGTACATATTTTGCTCGAAACTCGTATATCTATTATTCGGAGATGCGCAGCATCGTTTATTTTCCTAAGATATTTAATATCCTTCTAATTAACAACGGGCAGTATAATGTATTTAATTTCATTTAACACATGTTTATGCATCTCTCTGCTCATTGTATACCATACAACTTAAAAAGTATGTGAAACATTCAAATATAAAGTTAAAAAAGTTAGTCGAATAGATATTGGAATGAAACTCTCATTAATTTATCAAGTGATATCTGCATCGTTTTATTAATTATTTAGATAGAATGATATTAATTTTTTATCATTTGACACAAAGATTCAATTAGAGACAACGAATGGTACAGCTAAAAATTTTGCCGTAAAGAATTCCATCAGTTGATTTCGAAATTTGGTTAAGGTCATTAAATTAGAAAAAAAATATCTATTTGTTATCTTTTAATCATGTACTCTTGATGACAATTATGTTGCACAAGTGTATAAATGCAATGTATTCGATTTGATACTGCTCAACTTCAAACATGAAGTATATGTGGCTCTCAATACAATTGAATCTCCTTATTCTTACTAGAATCAAGCAATTTCTCTATTTTAGATCTTCTGTTTTTAATTTGCTTGTTATTCTATGTGATCATGTAATCAACAGCAGATGTAAAATAGGAACAACGTAGGCAATAGTGTTACAGATACGAAGGATTACTAAGAAAGAGAAAATTAGAGAGATGATAAGAATAAATGAAAAATTTAAAATAGGAAGATTCGATTGTTTTTAATTGTTTTTTCTCTCTCCTTTTTTCACTGAATTGTACCTATTCTGTTTAGCAAACAAGTATGTAATATAAAGTATGTATGTAGAACTAGAAACAAGAAACTAAAAATAAAAAATTAATTCCAATACATGAACATTTTAATTTACAAAAGAAAGAAATAAAGAATTGCTGTAATATAATTTCTCCATATACTGAATTTCTCATTCCATACTTTTATCTTCCAAACAGGAATTTGAGTATATTATAGATATGCATGGATGAACGCGTTGATATTTTTATTTTATGCTATTTAAATAGTGGAGATCGAGGAAGAAGCCTAAAATAGTTTGTTCAGTTTCGAGTTAAAGTTAGGAAAGTTGGACTGTAACGTGATAGATAAGGATATTGATATTGATATCTAAACAAATATTGTACATATAAAGTTATTAGTTTTTAGTTACTGTGTGGATTGCAAATATTAAGTATTTGTAATTTATAAATTTATATTAAAATTATAGGTATGCATATGAGAAAGAAAAAAAGTAATAAGATAAAAAATAACTCATATTATTACAAGAGTTTCACAATGATCGTTAATGATGTAAGTATAAACATACGTAAGAATAAACATACAATATACATATATATGTATAAAATGTTGACAGTATAAACCATCACACGCATCTGCTGCTGTCATCATCACAATAGTCATCTCATTTGGGTATATTTGGTTAGTATAATTTCTATAAAGAAGAGGAAAGATAAGATGTTAGTATATTTAAAAAATGAAACTTGATGAATATTGATATTTGATGTAATAATAATTTTAGTGAAAGTAACAATGACTTAGTGAATTAACGAAATAATTAAGAAATATTTTACACAGAAATGATGGTTATATAAATTTATTATTATATATACGGAAATAAAATATATTATTACACATTACGAAGTGCATAATGTAAAAATAAAATACAGTTACCTAATAGGTTTCGGTATACATGAATAGTTTACTTATACATAAGATTTAAAACGCAAAATATTGATATCAGAATACCAACTGTGCCAATAAGTATGTATTCTCTTACCGTCTTCCAGTTTGTACTAATCTCTTTTAGGACTGTCAAACTTCTTTTCCACATAGAAACAAAATATACATATATCTGTGTATATATATGTGCATCATGAGGTTGTACAACTGTCTTTTTATCATCATTTATCGATGTATCCATTGATATATTCTTTGGATGTTTCATTGTAGTTTGTAAAATATTTTTATTTTTGTAAAGTACCAAACCCTCTGCAGACTCATGTCGTTGATCTAGACCAGTAAATGTTTTGTAATTTAACAAACTGCACAAATACAATCTTTTCTAGTTAATGCAATTTTTTAATTACCACTGTTAATACCAGGATCATTTCCAACTATACTCTGTGTAGTATCAGTGCCCCAACCTATTTTAATATTCTCTTTGTTTTTTATTCTAATATTAGAGAAATTTGCAGCAATGGATTCAGTGATAGGTATACTACTTTGGTTGGGGCACTCTGAATCCTATTTTTCATTTTTCTGAGTGTCGAGTTTATGTTTAACATTGGATTTTATAAAATTATAATGACCTGCTTGAATCATATCTTCCTCCCATTTTTTGATCTCAATCTTATATTTTTCTAATAAATCTTTTGCTTCTGCACTATACTTATTTTTAGCCTCTATCGTCATATTTTTCCATTCTTCAGTCATATTATTTACCCAATCCTAGAAATATAAAGAAACTATTAAAACAGCTTAAAAAAACTGTCAAAAGTTTTAGATTTGTTAGATACATATTTTTATTTACAAAAATGTGCAAAAAATGGAATGTATCTAAAAAAAATATATATTACAATAGAGAACACACAGCTTAGATTATGTAATTAACTTACTTTGTATGGTACTTGTGGCTTTTTTGCAACCTTTTTACTTTGCAAGAATAACATGAAGGGAGATAATGGTCGTTTTGGTTTTCCGAGCTCTGTAAGTTTCTTTATCAAAAACAATGAAAGAATATATTACAATATGGAAAATTTAATATGTGTATAAATAACAGACATTATCTTAATATAAATACTTGTTTAATTTCAGTCTTCTTCAAAGTATGTCCTTGTTTCAATAATTTTTGTATTATTTCCATCTTCTGTTCATCAGTTAAAGAATTCTCATAATCCATTAATTTCTGTTTATATACAGAATTTTGTTCGAGATATTGCTTCTGAAAATTCTGCTTTATCGTTGAGTCAGCTTGTGCCCATTTTTCTGATGCTTTTTTCAGAAGTTCTTTTGAATTATAATGGGGATACTCTTTTTGCAACTTATTTCTTTCAGAGGCCAGATATAACAGAAATGCATTTAGTGGCTTCTTTGGTTTTGGTGGTAAGGTATCTTTTTCCATACTATGTTTCGATTTAGATGTAATAAAATCTTGTGCAGAAGCATATTCCCTAATAAAAAATTCATGAATTTCATTGTAATTTTTAAGATATAGAGTAATTTTTTATATATTATATTTATTTACATATCACTTAAAAAATTAATAGGTTTAAAAATAAATATTATACAAATGCTTTATCTACTATTCTATTTTATATTTTAATATTTATATTTTATTAATATTTTTTATTAATATTTATATTTTATATTATATTTTAATATTTATTTTTCATGTACATTAATCAAAATGCTCTTGGATCTTAACAGTAATAACTGAAAAAGTAAAATCATATGATAATCTCCATATAATCATATAAATTGCTACAATAATTTCCACATTGTTGAAAAGTATCACTTGTTCTAATTTTAAAAAGTGGATATATTGCTCCGTAACTTATATAAACGTCTGAGAATTATTATGCTATTAGATTTAGATTACCGATTATAAGACAACAAAATAACATTTACCTAGTACAAAAGAAATTGAGTGGATTAAGCTGTTTCCTATTAATAGGAAACAGTAACCTGCAAGTTGCCGTAATCATGGTCCGTGATTCCAATACAATCAAGTAGTCTAAAATAACCTGAATGACTCTTCCAGAGATACTTTAATGTTCAGAAAACAAATAAGAAGTGTTTAGAGCAATCTAGTGTCGAGATCAAACAAGACGCATCAGAAGCTTAACGAGGTTAAGGGCCATGAAATGAATAGCACGTGAAAACTAAAGTCAACGGCATACGATACTATAGCCTGCGGCACATGGTATGATTTTTCGTACTGCTTTGCTTACGAGAGCCAATAAGGATGCAGAATTTTAAATCAAGTGACTTAAGGCTGCGGCACACGGTACGATTTTTTGTACTGGTTTGCTTACGAGAACCAATAAAGATGCAGAATTTTAGATCAAGTGATTTAAAGCTTAATCCTAATTGGCTCTCGTAAGCAATCCAGTACGAAAAATCGTATCGTGTGCCGCAGGCTTAAGTGGGAAACAGACTTTTGCATAATGTATAACACATATGCATAAGAAATTCGATTGGTCGAATTTCTTATGCACATGCTAACGGACCAATCGAATTTCTTATGCATATGTATTATGCATTATGCAAAAGTCTGTGTTTCCCGCTTTACGTTTTGCCTATTATGTTTCTTACGAAAGCCAACAAGGATCTTGTGAGCAAACCAGTAGACAAAATCGTATCGTGTGCCGCAGACTTTACACTAAGGCGGGGAGCACAGACCATTGCATAACGCATAACGCATATGCATTAGAAATTTGATTGGTCCGTTAGCATGTGCATAAGGAATTCGACCAATCGAATTTCTTATGCATATGTATTATGCATTATGCAAAAGTCTGTGTTTCCCGCTTAAAGCCTTCGGCACACGATACGATTTTTCGTACTGAATTGCTTACGTGAGCCAATAAGGATGCAGAATTTTAGATCAAGTGACTTAAGCCGATGTATATAAGTTCTATGGTTGGGGCTAGAGATCTCGATATAAATAGAGAAGCGACAACGAGGGGTTCAGTTTGATTCATGGTGGAAGGATACATGGTGTGTGCAGAACGACGCGTTCTCTCTCTAAAATCTGCTGTTTCTTTCTAATCGCGTCCCGCAAAAATACATGTCTACCAACATAAGAAAATCCCTAGAATTCTAGGGATGTAAGTGGCGGTACATTGCAGAATTGACTGACTAGACTGTTACAATATACGAATGTGTATTATGTGACATATTATACAATATAATATAATTAAATATTTATATAATTATATTTATATGTATATTATAGAATATTGCCACCAAATTCTAGCCAATTAATTACAAAAACTAATTCGCACAAAACTAAAAGGAAAAGAATAACAAGAATAAAATTTTTAATAACAAAAGTAAAATTTTTAATAACAAGAAATAAAATTTTTAAAATAACATTTTAATTAACATTTTAAAATAACATTTTAAATCTTTTGTATTATTGCTGTAGCTTTTTCCACATTTTCTTTTTATATTATATTATAATATTATTCTTTTTATATTATATTATATTATATTTATATTATATTATTCGCTTGAAGAAAGTTTTGTTCCTGGAAGTGGTTCTCCGATGAATTTCTATGAAATTCTCCAAGTGATCGATAATGGTTTAATTCTTCTTTCATCCACTTTATTGTCTCATACGGATTCTCTTCCTTGCGTGTCGTGTTGTCATGGCCACTGCTGGTGCAATTGTCGTCCACAAATCTGAAATACAAATACAAATGTTAGCATTACAGCTCTTACGAATTTTTACATTTTTTTCAGTACTACTTTAAAAAGCATAAATATTTTTTTTCATAAAAAATATTGCTGATAACGTAACAAAATATTGAATCATGCAGCAGGTTATTAAATATTTCTCACCGATGCTGACGTTTCAAAGGTGAACTTCCTTCCTCGCTGAAATACTCGTTCTTCTCTTTTCTTGTGATCTTCGACGTCAAACGAGTTTTCCCAAATTTCAATTGACGAACGGCTGAAAGTTTACTACGCCTATGTAGTACAGCTTTCTTTCTTTCACATCTAGAAAAGAAATGCATAAGTAAGGTAACTCGAAAACTTGGTAAGTCGGAAAAAGTCACAGCAAAAAGACAATAGGTCTCAAATCTCAAATCTCAAAACCAATTATAGATATTTGTTATCTACTATACAAATGTTTTTCACAAAATGTTAGAAAAAAAATAAACAATCAATCCGAAAATATACCATTTTTTGTATTTTCATAATCATTGACACGGTACACTGTTTTTGAGATAAAAGGGTTGAACCGATTGACTTAACATTTTTCTCACAACTTGTTAAATATTTTTGTGAGACAACTATGTGAGCGATGAGCGATTTTTTAATTGTCATTCATTTCTTGGTAGATTGAATAATTCAAAAAAATTTATTTTTTATTGAAACCAATAGATATTTGTCAAAAAACCCGAATTGATATATCTTCAAAGTGAGTATTACGAACCTTCTTGGAAATGTAGAATTCCGTACGTTGCACAACGAATCAAAAGGCCTTTCTGGTGTTCTGTTGACCCTGCCATTTGGTTCCGACAAAGGATTTCTGAAGACATGAAAAGAATAAAGTTCGTTATTCGTAGTAATGAGTACAGATTTTTTAAACATATTGTGCTTACAAAAGTAACCTTCGCTATTCGTGCATTTAATTTCCCAAATAATTACACGAAATATAGACTATGTACTTGCAATGCTGACATGTACAATGTACATTCTATTTCAGCTGATACCACAATTTCTCACATCGCTTTATTTTTATCAAATTTCTATTCTAAGGATGTAGGAATTATAATTACTATTTAGCACAAACATACATTATTACAATGAAAACAAAATAATGAAAAAAACATATATAAATATATAATCAAACTAGTTTGATTACCTCACTCACATACAACAGAATACAAAACACACAAATAAAATATACCTTCTTCAATCTATAATAGGCGTATGAAAAACACATTTCAAACATTTGTATTCTCAATCATGACGAAAATTCTATTTGTATTTTTCAGTACATCAAAATTGCAGTCGGTAGTAAAAAACAGTTTTCAGACTTTCAGTCTCAGACCACGAGTAACAGAAAGTACTCAACAGCAGGTTTGTTTGATAAGAATCTGTATTCTATGAGACTTCACCACTGATAATGGCTTTTATAAACTTTTCATTGCCCGTGGTATAACTAAAGATCTGAAAACTATTTTTTTAATGACTTTATTGATATCGGTAATGGTTTTTAAGTACTGAAATATATTGATCTATGAAACTATTATTATTAGTAGGACTAATTATGTACTTGTATTGTGATACATACCGACAAGATACTGACGTTGTTGGAGTTTCATGCTGACCTGTCATATCTGTCTCATCTAGCATACTCAAATCAGGCAAAGGTTCTGTCATCATTCTTGATATGGGTGTTGATGAACGTGGCAAAGATGAAAGTTTCGGCTCAGCAGATGAGATTCTCTCCATTGATGGGCCTGGCACAGGCGACAGACTTGCAGCATTTATTGGTGCTACAGTTGACGAAGATAGACAAACCAAATTAAAGGTCCGCCTAACAATGTTACAATTTACATTGCTTTCATGATGTGCCCTAATGAAGAAAATATAAATGTAATTGATTGTAGTTTCATTGTCACATAATTCTTGGAGCAACAATTGATCCATAGTCATCTTGTCATGAGCACATGAATATCAATAATTTATGTTAACTTAACTTTATTATTCTTAATAATTATTTTTAAAAAAGCGAACATCAATATTTGCTCTGTTTAAAAAATTACACATCCAATTTACTGTTCGTTTGTTGCTACCAGATGCAACGTTGGTACAGCAGTTGGCAAAAGTCGTCTCTTAAAACTATTTTTTCTTCTCTTCTTCTTTGGTTGAACAAAAGATTTGGGAGTAAAGTGTACGGAACAAATTCGTGCTAAAATAACAGATAAAATTGATTACACGTTACAAAACTTTTCT
Organism: Crematogaster levior; assembly: GCA_901521435.1. NCBI lineage: Eukaryota > Metazoa > Arthropoda > Insecta > Hymenoptera > Formicidae > Crematogaster > Crematogaster levior. The sequence goes on along the minus strand of CABEGB010000672.1, from coordinate 99,830 downwards.
GATCTTTCAAACAAGTTTTCGTTACTTCATGATACAGTATATCCAAATAAACAAATTTGAATTTTATCATGCAGAAGCATACCGTTAACGACGTTAGAAGACAATACGACCTCTCCAATGCGCCGAAACCATCCTTCACGGATTATTTCGTTATCCGGTAATTTATGAAAATTTGCTTGCTCGGGTGTGCATGTTCTGCAATTATTTTTGCAAATTTTCACTATGCAACGCACCATTTTCAATGATTTTTCACATTTCACGTCACTCACGTTTCGACAGAAAATGTCAACAATAACTATATATATAATAAACTATATATATAACACAAAGTGAGATGGAAGAAAATAATCAGAGAGTGCGAAAAGGACGCTATACACCAGTCGTGCAAACTTTTCAAAGCTAAACATTTCGTTTTTCGCAGTTGTCTGCCCTGTATTTTTCCGGGCGCCGAAGGCTGAAAAGGGGCGTGGTTTACGAGTTCTGCACACACCATGTATCCTTCCACCATGGTTTGATTGGCTCTCTGAATCACATGACCAAGACGCATGAGAGCGAGAGAAAGCGAGCGTCTTTCGCTCTCTCTCACTCTCGTGCTTATAAAGGTCCTTGCACAATGCCAGGCAACAGGTAATAGGAATAGAGAATAATGTAGGAAAGAAAAAGAGAGAAATAGCTTTCCTCTCTTTCTTTTCTATGTTATTTCCTGTTCCTATTGCCTGTTGCCTGGCATTGTGTAAGGGGCTTTACGTGCCGTCGGCTTTATTGTGTGGAACTAACATGGCTGCCTTTTGCGATATATCGCACGTATCGATCACCGTTGTCGCTTCTCTATTTATATCGAGATCTCTAGTTGGGGCAAGCGACGCGAAAAAACCTTAGGTTTGTTCGCGTCGTTTGCCCCAACATGCTCCTACTCGCTCCAATACGCTCCAAACTATAGTATTACGTTACGTATACTATAGATTGGAGCGTATTGGAGTGAGTAGGAGCATATTGGGGTTTGCGACGCGAACAAACCCCTTATGAGACGGCCTCGCTGTGATTGGCCAGACGTGAGTCGGCAGTCAGGTTACGTTAGATCAGCGGCCTTTGCACTTTGCAGTCGGCAGTCTGATACTGGCAGAGATCTATCAATATGGCGAACTTATTAAGTGTTACGTGAAGTTCTGACACAAAATATTAAATTAATCTTTACTGTTATCCGGATGTTCTGGAAAATATTAGTGCTAATTGTGAGTTAATATCTGAAGCTATGCTTATTTTGGACCTTCCTAACTAAATATTTTCAAAAATTCATTTCTTGCACGATTGGAGTAAAATTTAATTTCCATCAGTCTAAGACTTGAATAATTATTGTAAAGAGTCTTCAGCTTTTCTATTCTGCTGGAAACTGTATCTTTTTGTAGCTATTTATGATTTTGATTGATGAATTTTGAAATTGACCTGTCCCATTGGTGAGGAAACAATTTTCTTTGATCATTTTATAAAAACTGTCAAAAAGACTGTCAACTCCAGCTGGAATCAGTTTTCTGTTTGCAAAGTTTTAACGGTAAGTATTTTTTTTCTTCAAGTATCCAATAAACAAATTGCAGTATGACAACAGATTGATGACAGATTTATCTATTATTACAACAGTTTTGATATTTATATCCTTATTAAATTTTTTGGCTGGCAGAATCTGTCAATACAATTTGACAGTGGATTGTTGTCAATGTAATTTGACAGAAGAAATCAAGAATCTGTCATTTTGTAAACTTTTCAATGGAATATCATCATTAAATGTGACTTAAAAAGAGTGATACTAAGTTTCTGTATTTCAACCTAACTTATTACCTCTTTGCGTTAACATTGTTACTTTTCCCTTTATTCTTTCCTTGAATTATTCTTACCATACTGTCTTATTTTTTCCATTTCATAATTATTCTTCTATTCTCTTCTCATTTCCTCTCATTTACGCGTTATATCATTTTACAGATACACATACATTTCTACCTTTTACTAGGAGTAGTATTAATCTAAGGTACACAGCATTCTTTTTCAATATTGTCTTCTTCAATTTTTTTCCTTGTTTTAAAATTTTGACCAAACCATTAAAATTTTTTTTATTTATCCAGTCGTTTATTTTCAGTCCTTTTCTTTTTCTACTTGATAATTAACAATTATTTCTGTTATTTCTGTCTTGATTCAGTTTCTCTTTTTTAAATATGATATACTTCAATTAAATTACATTTTTAATAGACTGTACAGGGTATTTTTAATAATACCCTGTACAGTCTATTATTACGTAATGTATCAACAGGAATGGAACATTTCCTATTGAATAACTTAACATTATTTACATTATGAGAAGATCCATTGCATCACATATGTTCAGCTCTTCATAACTACATTGGTGTATTAATATCTATATTCTTATTTTTGTGAAAAGATGCCCTATGTGTTCACATAATTTTATCATCCTTACTAATTTGTATATTGAGGATGACTTTATTATAGGTTGAAACATTGTTTGTTGTAGCATTGTTATCTTAATTCATGATGTGTATTAAGCATTAACATATAATTTGTTAACTGTTATGTTTTTTGTTTTTATCATTTTAAAAATTACAAAAACTGTGATTTTTGTAGTCATTCTGCCCTTATATTTTGTTAGCAAATACTTATAATTCTACTTTTAGCATTTAGCGAAAAATTTACAGTAGATACTTTCAAAATTTGTTCTCCACAGAGAACAATTTAACTACCCGAGTAGTATGTACAAAACCATTCCTAAGAAAGAGCCAAAGTTTTATTTTCTAGAAAACTTTCAAGATTTAATCTTTACTTTAACACATTATGTTGATATTATATTGCTAATCTAAATATATAATTGTATATCTGTAAGAGAATTGAAAAAAAAGTAATGAAAAGAAAAGAAAAATGATACTTCTATGCCAGAATAAATATGTGATAAAATGAGGAGAAAGTAAATGGTACATAATATTATTATCATATTTTGTATATTAAATATATAATTAATTAATTTATATTTATGTTTATATTTTATGAGAGTATGTAAAATTGTTTAAAGGAATTTTAATACAATTTTTGACATTTAAATACATCATTGAACTTCAAAATAAAGAAAGTATATTTTACATATGAAGAATTGTATTTACAAATAAAGAAGTGTATTGTAAGTATCTATAAAAATATCAAGTTTAAAGATATTTGTATTTTCATAATTTTATAATCGAAAAGCCTTGCTTTAGTTTGAATGCACTGTTTTCCCAGAATGGTATTGTGTTTATTTTAAATTATTGAAAACGTGTGAATATATTCTGAATTGTTTATAAGATTTATATGTATTAAATATAAAGGTACTTAACATTATAATCTTAATTTAAACTATAAAATTTATCATGTTATTAACTATAAAACAAGGAAAATGTTTCTTACATTAACTAAAACATGAATTTTTATTAATATATTTCAGCAATTGGAAATACCAAGCAATACATGTTTAGTATTTCCAAAAATGAATCCAGTGCGATCTACAACTTTCCGGAGCAATGAGGAGTTAAAATCAACACGTAATGAAGATCATAATACTTCTTCAATTTTACGTTCAAGAACTGAAGAAGAAAAGCAAAGACGTAGACGAGAATGGCAACGCCAGCAAGAACGAGAGAGACAACATGAAAAATTGAAGCAGCAAAAAATTTTAGAATATGAAAGGAAACGTGCACAAGCTTTAAAATATGCTGAGGAAAAATCCTCGCATCATAGTGGAAGCAAGAGTGATAGTGAGTCTCCCTCGCATCTTCGGTATAGAGGGAGATCTGCATCAACTGCCTCCAAATCTGGTAGTGTACATGAAAAGTGAGTTTACAACATATATATCTCTCTTCAGTCCTTCACTCTACGTGAGAGTATGGTGACATCCGGTGACATGCATCCATGTTATCCGGAGATTCTCCTGGCAAGATACTCTCTCGAGGGTTTGCCATTGCCTTCCGAGAAATGGCGATCGAATAAAAACTGACGATGTTTTGGTCGGATTTGAACTCGGATCTTTGGCTCGTTAAGACAATGTACATTTCTCTGAGCCACGATCGCCACATAATTAAAATAAAGATATATATATCATATATCCCATATATATATATATATATGTATGTATATATATATCTGTCTGTATCTTTATTTTAATTTGATGGAGATGGTAACCAAGACTTGAAAATCTGGAAAGGATATTTCAATGAAATAAATTAGTGTAAAACAATTTGATAAAGAACTGATAAAGAAAATTGCTTGCAAGATGAAATAAACAAATAAAGTAAATCTGTTAACTCATTAATAGAAAACTACAATTTCAATTAGCCAGAGTAGAATGAGCGTGAGATACGTTGAGATAAATTAACGGTGTTTTCTTTTGCAAGGACTTTCAATTGATTCATTATATTCATTATATGTATAAAATAGGATCAAAAATAGAATTATCCTCTTGAAAATGGATATCTAATTATTTTAATGCAGAGAATAATAATTAAAATTAATTTAACATATTATGATTGAATTTTCTTTAGATTAGATAGACCTACTAGTGGAACACCTTTGTTCAGAGGTCCTCAGAATATACATATTGATACTATGGAACTACGTCGAATTAAAGTTGATATTCACAGGAATATTCCTGTAAAAGGACCTGTTAGTGAATTAGAGCGAGATATACTTAATCCTGAAGATGTAATCGTTAAAAGACGAGAGGGTAAAATGCTATATTTCTCTTTTTATGTTTTTCTAAATTTTTGTTCTTTCCAGAAACATTATTATCTAACATTGCAATGAGTGAATAGTTGTATTAGAATCAAAACATTGGCAGTAATCTGCATTGGTAATAATATATCAATAGCACACAGAGAGAAGTTTTGTTGTATTGACATTAGATTAATGTATTGATAGATTTATTTTTATTTATTGCTTACATCTGTGAAGAGTTTATTATAAGAAGTTGATAAAAAGTGAACTCCCTGAAGACATCGAGCAAGAGGAATACTTGTAATAATGAAGAACATTTACGACTTTGGAAATTTTTTGAGAGTATTTGAAGTTTTTACAGTATATATTAATGTTAGATGTACCTTCAGAGTTGGACAGAGCACTTTATACTAAATATGGAAAGAGTATTTTATCTATTACTTTTGATTTGCAGTCTTTCTTATAAGAGATATAAGGAAAATATTGGCTCAAGAATTAAAAACATTCTCATGTGAGAATGATGTAATACAGATCTAATATGTTTACTTAAGTACTTAAGTACTTAAGTACTTAAATATTTAAAGAGTATCCAAATAATATATTGCATGTTTAATGTATTCTTGCTTAGTGTATGCATATTGTAAACATATTACTTTATCTTCATAACTAATTTTATTTTATTAATTATAATGAATTCAATAGATTTTTATGCTTAATTTTTTGTAAATTTAATTAAACATCTAATTGTCTTTTTTGCTCATATTTGTAAAATTTCATTTAACTTAAAATTTTTTCATTGAAACTTAATATAAATATTTAAAAAATGAAAAGAACTTATTGAAATTAGTTTAAAAAGATCAATAATTTCCGAAATAAATTTTTTACTCAAATTGATTAATATTATTCAATTAGACAAATATCTCACTATCAGAGAAGAAACATTACTAAAGAATTACAAAAAAAAGATTATGTAATAGATTTTTTCTTTAATATTTTTGATATTTCATTATATTTTTTTGCCTGAAATTTTATTTTAATTTATTGTTTTACAAATTTAATTTAACATTAATAAAACACAAAATTTAATCATATTTTCGCGAATTAAAATAAAATATTTATTTAACATAGATCATACAATTAGGAATACAATATGTATAATGTATAACATATAAGTAGGAGTATAAATTTGATTTATATATTTATATTTATTTATATTAACATATATATATTTATTTTATTAACAATATATAAATGTTATATAAATATTATATATATTACCACATAAGGAATTTTTTGAGTTTGTAGATATCTTAAAAATAATTTTATAATTTATTTTTAATAAAAATATGCATGTATTAATTGGAAAATCTTACTTCACAGAAAATATAATTATATTATGTTATGTTATAAAATATAATTATATAATGTTACAAAAGTGAAATAAATGATCAAAGAAAAAGTCCACAATGAAGATTAAATTTTTCATAATTCTAAGATGAACAAAAGATGGAAGAAAAATAAGCAGAAACAGGTATGAACATTTTTTTCTCTTTTTTAAAACTTAATGTAGTGAGAAAACTTATATAATTTTCAAGTAAGTTTCTATGCAAAAAATTTAAAAAATTCTCATTATTACGAACACAAAGAACGATATTAATATGTAATATTGTTATTTTAATAATCAATATTTATAAAATATTCTTAATTTAAGGGGTAACACCACTCTAGAATTTTCAAAAAATCGATTTTTTTTTGTTCAAACGATGCTTTAAGGTCTTAGAAATAAGGTACATTTGGTTTCAGAACTCGGAAAAATCTCTATTTATATATCTATATATATCCTTTTTTCGTAATCCGCCTGCGGCTCCTACCGGCGCACAGTGGTTCGAAACGTAAAATATGCAATCGAAAATATTTTTTATTAATTAATATTAATGTATCGATATTTTTTATTTATAGTAATATAAAAGGACATTTTTCAAGTTATTTAGCTTCCCAATTTTTGACTATTAAGAAAAAAAATATAATAAATATGATAACAAGTCTCCAATAATAATAAACGGAAAAAGGTTATAAGGAGCAAATTAATCGGAAATAAATAAGCAATGTCAAATTTAAAATCAGTAAATGGAGACAAAATTTAATAAATTAATGTTTATTTTTATAATATTATTTTTGTCGAATGATGTTGTTCTTACAATACTTTCGCAGGTCTTATCAAGTAAGCTTTGCAATGAAACTTCACAATTATTTTGTGTAATAATAATATTTTCGGGATAAAATTGTTGTTTTGAATTTATAATTTTATAATATGATGGATATAAATTATGTCCGTGAGAAATAGCAGAAGATCTCAAAATATTATAAGAATGTTTCGATAAATTTAATGATATTATTAATGAGAGAGCTTCTTCAGGCGATAAAGAAGAACTTTTTTCAAGAGATTTCCACTTCGCTAAGATTTGTTTTGATCTTATAGGTGAGGTTGATGTGCTTTCCATAAGTAATTTTGCAGATGCAATATCACCTTCTGTCCGTAATTTTATAGCGGTTGCGTACGTTAGTTCAGATGTAGAAAAAGACTGTCGAATATTCTCTGTTTTTCTTCATTTAACCACTTCACTACACTAATCAAAATCTTTTGATGGACGGCCTAATAAATGTTTCTTGTTTATTGAAGAGGAAGACGATGGAAGACATTGAAGAACTCTCGAAGGAGGGCAAAATTCTTGTGATAACCAAAATTGATATTTTTTCAAAAATCGATTATTTGAACGATCCTCCAAAATCTAAAATAAGGAGAAAAAAAATTTGTGTGTATTCCATAAGTATACGCGTTGCTTCTTCATCAACCTCAGTGTAAAATTTTTCTTTTAAGAAATTCTGTACACGACTTTTTTTCTCTTCCATATCAGAATAATTTATTATTATATTATGTAACATTATACGTGTTATTTTTGGTTCTGACATTACTTAATTATACCACTTATATTTTAAATTTTGTTAATTTAAAATTAAAATGTTTCATAAAACGAAGGATTTTCGTTCCTACTTGTTCGTACTCGCGATACTGTCGATTTGTTTGCAATCACTCATTCCTACTCGTTATTTTGCACTTATTTACTTTTGTTTTCTTAAGTCAAATCCGATTTCCAATTTAATAATACCGCGGTGTTAGTAAACAGTATTACAAGTACGAACGAGTAAGAACAAACTCCTATGTTTTGTGTAACAAACTGTAATGTAATATTTTGAAATCTTCTGCTATTTCTCAAGGATATAATTAAAAAAATGATAAACAAGCTTTGGAAGATTAAAAGAAATTAATACAAAATAAATTTTATAACAAAATCAGTCTTATTAACGATATTCCTAAATCCGAATATAATTCAACCAATATAAAAAATTGTTATTATTTAAAAAGTTGCGCATGGCTGCAGATACATTTAGGCTATTTATTTTCCTTATATTTCATATTATTAAATGACGGTAAGTTTATTCATTCTGAAGAATTCTTTTATTTCGTAGAAAAAAATGAATTAAAAAATTTTTAAATTATAGATAATATCATTACAACTTAATAAAATGCATTTAAAAAATACTGACACGTATTTACGACACTGAATTTTATAGATTAAGATATGTTTATAGATATATGTAAACCACGTTATTGGTTGTTTTTAATAAGAAAAGTTTTCGATTTTTAAAATGAAGAAATTTAGACATCATTAAAACCTTTAAAAATTTTTTCTGAAAGAGGACACATGATTTAATTAATGGCCAAATACTGTAAGATTATATGAAAAAAATTTCAAAGCTTTACGACAAACTCAAAAATTTGACTTTTGATCGCGTTTTAGGCGTTTCGAACCACTGTGCGGCGCGCTCGGAGCGCGCTTCTAACGCCTTTGGTGACTCAACGCATCGCGCTAATTCAAAGCATTTATTTTGGTTGTACCTGCTTGTATCTTTTGAGGACTAGTTACTTTCGAGGCTGAGAATTTTTAAGTTTCAAAATTTGTCACTAGGTGGCAAAATTTAGGGGTAACTACTCAGCCAAGCTTTTTTTGGGCTCTAAAGTAATGTTACCCCTTAATAAATTTAAGCTTATTATCACTTATTAAAATGTGAAACGTAAGATTTAATGTGGAGTTTTATCGTTCTTTTACATTAGGTTTTATATTACATAATCTGTTTACAATAATATAAGTAAATTTGTTATCTAATTTAGTTAAAATTTAAATATATTTCTGTTTATATTATATGTTCCATGTATATCATATTTTTAAAAAACTATTTTCTCAGTAATTTTAAAAGTAAATAATTATGTAGTTTAATTATTATTTTTAATAACATGCATATGAAAATTTTACTTCACGGAAGATGTTATTGTATCAGTAATAAAACTAATAATAAAATTGAAGTTTACAATAAATATAAGACTAGATTAAATTTTTTTCATGAACAGTATTACAAAAAGAGATACAATCTAATACGGATGACGAAAATATTTAGAAGCGAATATTCTACATGGAAGATATTCTACTTCACGGAAAACATTATTAGGTTATGTTATAAAAAGAATAATATAAAATCCACAATGAAGACAAGCTTGAATTTCCTGCAATTTTAGGATGAGCAATGAACGAAGTATCTGGAAAAGGTATGATAATGTCTATTTTTTTAAACAACTTATTAAAGTTCATTAAATTAATACAAAAGAAATATATAATTCTTCCAAGATTTTTCTTAAAATTTTTAATGTAGTTAAAATTATGATCAGTCTTTACAGAAATAAAAGAAGAATGTTACAAAAATTGGAGAAATGGAAGATTTTATGGTCTGATAAATTATTGTCATTTAAGTAAATTAGTAAATAGCATATGACAAATTATTAAATGTTTTTCAATTATTTTTATTAAAATTTTTTTGTTTTTATTACATTACAAAAAATTTCAAAAATTTTACATTTATGTTTTTATAAAATGAATATTTTCTAATAATAAAGCATTGCATATTATTTTAAAATTATATGGTAACAAATTCAATATTTAGATATTACATAGATGTTATATACATAGATATAAATATAAAAAATGTTTAATTAATTCTTAACAATTGTTTCACATCCTTATCTCTAGAAACATACATATATCATGTAAAATTTTGCTTCACAGAATATGTTATTAAGGGAGAACACCACTGTGAAATTTTCAAAAAATCGATTTTTTTTTTTTGACTTTAAAAAATCCTATAAACCCTTAAAAATATGATGCAAATTCGTTTATAGCTGAAAAAAATTTTTTTAGATGGGTTTCAAGCATTTTTCTGACAGCCCTCTAACAGCCGAAAAACGCTGTCGGCAATATATACTGTTATTTTGAGTTTCTTTCTCATTTTATTTTACCATACTTTGAAATCGTGTGTGCCAAAAATGAAGAGTATATTAACTTAGAAGGGCAACTGTATGGAGCTGGCATTGCTGATTAGTATGTAAAAAATTTCTTAAGTTATTGAGAAGTTATTGATACCGAAAACTTTAAACGCGATTATCTCGAAATGGTGTTTTGGAAATCTGCAAGCAGTAGAACTCAATCAATTTTTGTTGAATCGACTTTAAATTTTAACTGTAGCTTCTTAGATAGATTTCAAAGAGAAGTACCTGAGTTTTTTTTGATTTATTAAAAATTTAAAAAGTTATTCAACTTTTTATACGAAAATTTTTGTTAAAAAATAAAACTTTTTTTTCAAACTTGTCTCTATTTTTTTTTTTTTCAAATTTTTGAATTTCCCCAGGTACTTCCACGCTAAAACTAATATATTTCATGAAAATGTTTCATTTTTTGTTCCAAGAACAAATTTTAGACACTTCTAGTGCTTGCAGTGGAGCAACTCTAGTAAAAATCACTTATATTGAAGTTACTGTCACGCCGCCATTTTGTATTTTTTTTCAAATAAAAAAATTGTTTTCTATACTTTAATATGTGTCCAATATAACCTAAAAGTTTTTTTTCCCTTTGACCAAACCAATTCCTCAAAAAAAAATACCGAATAAAGCACTTGAAAACGCTACGTCACAGTGGTGTTCTCCCTTAACATAGAAGGAATAATGTAAACGATTGAAGAAAGTCTGAACGATGGAGATATAATCAAATTTTTTATTGTAGGATGAGTCAAGGAAGATATTCAGAAACAGGTATGGAAACATTTTTCTTTTATAATTTATTCTTAAAATTAAGAATAGTAAATACGAAAAGCAAGAAATGCACTTTAAGTAATTTACATTTACATTGTGATTTAAACATATATATATATGATGTGTTTGTTGTATATACAGTACAATTAATACAATTAATACAAATAAAAAGAAAAGTGTATATTCTTTCAAAGTTTATTTTAGTGTGTATAAAAATTGGAATTTTTTATGATAATAAACATAATGATATTAATTTTAAAAAATTTTTACATATTGATGTTAATAGTTTTAAAAAAACTTTGGAATACTTGGATTAAAAATTTTAATTATCGCACTTTTTTAACAGTTTTAATTTAGTAGTTAAAATATCAATGAATTTAACATTTATAAAGTTAAAAAGATGATATAAAAGTTATGAAAAGAATATGACAAGAATATATTGAAATATATACTTTGCAAAAATGTCTTAAAAATTACTAATGTTTTAAATCCTTAATTATTATTATATTAAAATGTATATTTCAACGTATTGAAAAATATATTAATTTCACGATTGTAAGTCATTCGAATATCAGGATTTATCAACATGGAAGATAATATTTTTTGGAAGATAGATTGATATAGATTTTTCATTGGAAGATGGACTCTAATAGTTATTATTGGAGCTACTTATTGGATTCTTCACTCAAGAGACAAGATTTTAAAAGATGTTATATTACTTTCATCTAGCTAAATTAAATAACATATGACAAAGTTTTAATCAGATTTTAAGAAAGTTATATATTAAATTGTTACATCCCACTTCTTAACTGTATGCTGAAGTGCATAAAGTATTGATTAATTGATAAATTATTACACACGAAATATATCTCCAAATGTTTTTAAAAATATTTTCATAAAATAACTGTTGGCAATAAAATATTATATTAAAGCAGATAAATATAATTTTTGTACTTTAAAAAGTAATGTATAAACAAAATATTAGTATAAATTTAAATATTTTACGTGCGCTCTCCCTTCATTTCAGAATGTGCTTGAAATTACAACACATTTCATATTCTATGATGTAATAATTCTGCCAATGTAACTTCCATTTTTTATTTAAAATATGAATTTAAATGTAATCATAAAATCATTTATGATATTAATACGTGAGAAGATTCTCTTAATTTTTTCTAATGTTTTAACTATAAATTACTCATTGCAAGTGTGTTACATCATTCAAATTATTCAACTTTTTTTATCATGCTTTGCATTTAAATCTTTATCTATTATTATTAAATTATCATTAGAAGTTGTAAACTATCATATTGCTTTGTTATAAGCTTAGCGAATACTAATTTTATTTTTCAATGTAATTTTTATTAATATTTTTATTACATTGCATATAGCAATGTCATTATTATTGTTATAATAATAGTCGACTAGTTAATAATAATAACAAATAAAGGATTTAAAGTAAACACAAAACTATACAAATTTAGAAGGAAATATATAAATCCTCATGATCTGAATTTCTTTTTTATTCATGCATACATCTACTAAAATTATTAAGCAATATAATAAACTATAGGAGAAGGATGTAAACCAATATTCGACAGGGAAGAAATAAAAAAAGCTACAATCAAAACTAACGAAATAGAAGAACGACGAACAGTTGTAGCTATAGATAAAGAACAATCAGGTATGTCTATATAAACAATGGTTATTACTTAATTTTTAAATTTATTAAACTTGAATTAATGAATACAAAATTATTGTTAAAATTTTTGAACTCAAAATGTTTTAAATAAGAAAAATATGACACATGAAATTATTCTATATCCGTAAAATAAGTGACTAAAGCTTAGTCATCAAACTGTATATTAATTGTTTGTGACGATGAGATATATAATGTGACTAATTTATGGATATATATTTCATTTGTAGATCTTATCTTAATTAGAAAAAGAAGTTATGTCGTATGTGTTAGGATACGAATTAATTTTTCTAATTTTCAGTTTTTGAGATTCCATAATGAATAATACAACATAGTACAATATTTTTTTAAAATATAGTATATATATAACATTATAGTACATATATAACATATACATATAACGTTACAATACATTACAGCTCCAAAAATTAAATCACGTACTTCGAGGAAACGATCTTTATCTCCGAGTCCAATTAGGAATCATATTTATACCTCTAGATATTCACCTTCCTATCAATCTAGGTTCGTTTCGTTGACGATGATAATATTCTATTTATATTCTATTTATACTAAATGTACATTCTTTAATTTATTTTTTTCTGATTTTAGACATCACATAGAGTTGAAGCATCAGGATGACAAGACAGAAAATTGTGATTTTTGTAAAAATGATGGGTAACTAACTTTATTTAGTTTAGTAATTTATCTATTTATTGATAAAAAATATTCAACTTTATTTTTACAGTAATCGAAGACAAAAAAGTATTATATTAAATCACTGTTTATTTTGTAGGAGAAGCAGTTTGGACAAACGTAGAGAACATAAAAAAAAATATACAGAAAGAGATGTAAATAAACATGATACTAATCGATCGCGTTCTAGAGAACCGTACACCTCATATTCGAGGTAAGAGACAAATCATAATATAAATAATATAAATTATTTGTTATTTTTAATTAATATCTTCATTATTTTAAATATTCAAAATAATTACTATTTATAATAATATATAATAATAATTTATAATATTTACTATTACTATCATTAATTACTATTAATTATAATTACTGTTTTTAATTTGTTATGATTTAGATTTTAGACATATTACTAAACAGAATTGATTTATTTTAGAATAGAAAAAAATGCTAAACCATTTAATAGAATTCTGAATGATTATTTCTAATCCTTACAGGCCATTTATGGAAGAGAAGTCTTATCGCGACAGATATCGTGAGAGATCAAACGAATATTCTCATGAAAGAAGAGACAGAGATAGAGATATAAATAGGGAGAGGGAGAGAGATAGAGATAGAGATAGGGACAGGGATAGAGACAGAAACAAAGATAGAGATAGATCTAGAGAACGAAGAGATATAGCACCACATTATATTGAATCGCCAATACCCGTGCCTATCTATTATGGCGTAAGTAAAATATATACAACTCTTCATTTAATGAATGTTCTGGATGAGAATTTGTTGGAATTCCAATTTTTATTTATTTCTTGTTAATGTATATTTAGAGTTTTCCTCCGAGACCAATTGTAGTAAGCCCTATGGTTCCGTTAAGAGGACAGATTCCTCCTATGGCGAGAGGTAGACATCCTGCTTTAATGGCACCAGTCAGACCATTTCCACCACGATTTCCTCCGGATATGTACAGATTGGGACATCCACCTCCAAATCCAAGTAAATACATATATATACATTACGAATAGCAGTGTGTGCGTGCGTACAATATTACAGTCTCAACATATATATACATATATATATATATTGCATGCACATGCACACACTTTTTTGTACTATATACATGTGTGTGTACACACATGCACACGTATGTGCACACACACGTATGCGCACGCGTACTATATACATATGTGTCTATAACAAAATTTCTCACAGGATTCGGGCCATTTTAAATCAATGAAATATTAATATCTTCTTGCTTCATCAATGGTAATGTATGGAAATGATGGTTATCAATAACATATTTATATATAGGTATATTTATAGGTATATTTAATATTTGCTTTGTAAGCGAAAAAAGAGAAGGGGAGTAAGTGAGCGAATGAGTGAGTGAGTGAGTGAGAGAGTGAGTTAGTGAGAGAATATCAGATAATAGATTTATAATATATTTTCCAATTATTTTTTTATTATTTTGGATATTTAAGGTTTTGTTACATGTAATGTAGGTTTTTAAAATGAATTATAATGTTGAATTGAATATATCATATAATATTACATATAAAGTCTGCATGAGATATTTAAATAATATAATAAGTATATAATAATATAATAAGTAATATTAGGTCATTTAAAAAGTATCCGCGGTTTTTGTTCAATTTTTGACGAGCAATTCTTATATTTCGTAGTATTTACAATCATAATACTCCTCAAAGAAATGATGCATACAAAAATATTTCTTACACCAGGAGCAACGTATTACGGCAGGTGCACCACATATAGTACAGCGTGGTATTTCTTGTATATTTTTTCCGGATAAAACCGCGGATACTTTTTAATTGACCTTATATAAGTAATAACAATATAAAGTAAAAACATAAAAAAGTCAGACAATACATATGTCTAAAAGACATGATAAAAATGTCTTTTAAAGTATATATAATGTATATATAATGTCTTTTAAACATTTTTAAAGGGATGCTAGATAGGGATGATAGTAATTACTGACATTTATGTTCAAAGTATTTCGAATTTATAGGTTTACAGTATTGAAAAAACCTTTTACATGCACCTTTTACATGCACAAAAGTATATATTAATAAATAGCAAGACGGTCAATTGAAGAAAAAAGTTAAAAATTATATTTGGTGTTGCACTTTTTTATATCTAGAATTGTTAGCTCATGAAATTGTTCGCTTATGTACAAGTTATACAACTTACAACTCCAAAGATTCACGAAAATTTGATATTGAGGAACAGCACTAAATCAATAAAGCTAAAGATTGATGAAAAAAATTGTTGAATAAACAGATTTTTACCTCAGACAGACAATTGTTATTACATTTACATCGATGTTATAACTACTGATGTTAAATGCCGTGTAAACGCTCTTTTACAACGAAGTTACTCGATTAGTACGTCAGTAATTATAACATCAATATTTATAACTTCGGCGTAAATCGAGCCGTGTAAACGTAGTCTGTGACATCCAAAAATGATTTATTTCCTTACTCCTTTTACATTTTATTTCCTTACTGCTACTCTTACTCTTATTTCTATTCTTACTCCGCGCATGTAGATGAGCCTCTTTGTCACGAAAAATCGCTAAAAAATGGTTGTATCCTAAGTTGAATGATAATGTAGGAAACGTAAATTTTTAAATAAATTTTTAACATTTTTAATTTCGTTTAGATAAGTTTTTCCGTTGGAGTTTGACCATCTCTCTAGCATCCCCTTAAGATGTTATAATATTCTCTAAGAATTCTCTCTTTCTGTAAGACTATGAATTCTGCTCTAGGAGAATATGTACGGCTATTATAATTTCATATAATACTTTTATATAAATTTCATATGAAATACTTTTTTATAAGCATGTAACTTATACATATGTATATTTACATATACTTACATACACTTATATATATATACTTATATATACATATATATATATATATATATATATATATATATATATATATATAAATATAGAATACATGTAGAGTATTATCATATACAGGGTGTGTAAAAAATCCCCTCGAGGTAAGCTACAAGAATATGTAATGAAAAATAGGGGTTCCATTTTAAAAAATTCAAAGTGATTTTTACGTGACCTTGACGGTGCTATTCAAAGTCATACTAACATTACTATGTAATAAGTAACTTAAAACCCTACAACTTTTGTATGAACCATTTTTGTCAGAAAAGCTCCTTTTTCAAGATATTTAAGGGGACTTTTTACGTACCTTGTATATACAGAAATATTGTATATACATTCTTATATATTTACATTTAGTAACCTATAATTAATACTATGTATTCTATAAATAAAATTAAAATGTTAATTCATATATAAGATTTAAAAGCATCCATTTTTTTTAAGAATATCTGTTTTTAGAATACAATCTTTCCTCTTCCTATTTTCTTTTTCAAAATAAGAAAAATGTTTTTTTATTTTCACAATGCAACAGGAGCAGTATCAAAAGCACGGTAAATTGAAAGGAGCTCCGAATGAATCAAGTTCGTTAGATAAAAAATGTATAATAAAGACAGCGATTCGAGAACAAATTAACGAGTGCCGTCAAAATTCAGGATTTTATACTCTCGTTGCTTCAGAATATTTTTCGACTTTTGCATCTTTGATAACAACAGACAGAGTCATCAGTTGATGAATTGATCAATCCGCCAATCAGTTATTTTTATCGATCAACTTTCTTTATCTCGAGTATTTATCATATTTTACAGATTTTTGACTACCACTTAAGAGAGAAATACAAAAAAAAAAACAGTGGTCGACTGTTAGACATACATTGTTAACTCAAAAATTTAGAAATTGCTGGAAATTTTTCAGAGAACGGAAGTTTTCAAATTTTACAAGATTAATTTTGAATAAGATTAATTGATAATAAATAAGAACAAGTGAAATAGGACATGTATCTAACATAAAATATGTTCATCATTTACGATCCAAGCTGGACCTTAGCAACCTAATAATAAATATTTCTGTGTGAATTTTGTATACTTTTATAACTCTGCTGAGTTGGTATTGTATAGTTTTAATTAAATGTATAATTTTACTTTTTATTATTTTTTCTTAGAAAAAGAAGCCGTTTTCATACCATATAGCTCATGCCATACATTTAGTTTAATTTTTCATATATTAGTAGAGAGAGTAAACAAAATTTTTATTCTTTCCAGAAACTTAATTATTATCTAACACTGCAATGAGTAAAAAGTTGTGTCAAAGTAATGACAGTAGTCTGCAATAATAATAATAATATATTTATTGTATCAAAGCACAGAAGTTTTGTTATACTGATTGATTGATGCATCGATAGATTTATCGGCTATGAAGAATTTACTAACAACGGAAGTGTCACAACTGTCCGGAACCGATTTAATTCTTCTTTAAATATGTTGTTACATATACAAATCTAAGAGACACGTATTTTTTTATATGTGCATATTTTGACTTTTAAGGTAAAATACCCCTTTGAAAAAAAACAATTTTTACCTTTCAAGGTGAATATCTTTGAAACTATTAGAGATAGAAAAAAATTCAAACGGGGTATTAAATGGCTTGATGAGTACTATAAAATAATGCAAAAAAATTTTTTTCTTTTTTCTTTTTTCAAAAAATCTTACCTCTTTAACTTTTTTTTCAAAATTTTGAATTTTTGTTTTCATCAAATTAAAGGTTATTTTTTAACGAATTTATCCATGTATATTGAAGTTATGTTGCGTAATATCATTTTCGAGAAATCATTACAAACCCCTCCGTTATATACGTTATTCGTGCTCATATCCTACTATGTGCGTAAATGTAATAATTATCGTCGAAATAAGATATTTAAAAAAATGTTAAATTTGTAAGAAAATAAGCTTCTATTTGTGGCGATAAAAAAATTTTGAAATTTTGAAAAAAGAGTGATGGAAATATTTTAAAAATTAAAAAAATTTCTTTTGCACTGTTTTATAAAGTACTCCTAAAATTATTCAACTTTTATTATATGATATTTTTCTAGCATTACAGATTATAAAAAACATTAAGAATTAGGGTAGTTTTTATTATACCTTCTTAAAGTTATTAAAACCTTTGTATTCATCTCTGTACATTATTTCCTTATAATATCTTAAGATTATTTTTTCTTACAACTATTTTCGTTCCAACGCTCTAACTGTTTATTTATTTATCTTGTTTATTTATAGTTTTGCGCAATAATATCTGCACGTAATAATTAATCCAAATGAAAAGCATTAGTTGACATCAAACTGGCAATATGATTTATGAGATGCTTTTCATTTGAATTTTAACTACTGGCAAAGAGAATGACCGTTGTTACAGAAATAATTAATAATGAAATAATTTAACAGTATTATTTCATTATTAATTACGTGCAGATATTATTGCGCAAAACTATAAATAAACAAGATGTTGGAACGAAAATAGTTGTAAGAAAAAATAATCTTAAGATTATAAGGAAATAATGTACAGAGATGAATACAAAGGTTTTAATAACTTTAAGAAGGTATAATAAAAACTACCCTAATTCTTAATGTTTTTTATAATCTGTAATGCTAGAAAAATATCATATAATAAAAGTTGAATGATTTTAGGAGTACTTTATAAAACAGTGCAAAAGAAATTTTTTTAATTTTTAAAATATTTCCATCACTCTTTTTTCAAAATTTCAAAATTTTTTTATCGCCACAAATAGAAGCTTATTTTCTTACAAATTTAACATTTTTTTAAATATCTTATTTCGACGATAATTATTACACTTACGCACATAGTAGGTACGATACGAGCACGAATAACGTATATACGGAGGGGTTTGTAATGATTTCTCGAAAATGATATTACGCAACATAACTTCAATACATGGATGAATTCGTTAAAAAATAACCTTTAATTTGATGAAAACAAAAATTCAAAATTTTGAAAAAAAGTTAAAGAGGTAAGATTTTTTGAAAAAAGAAAAAAAGAAAAAAAAATTTTGCATTATTTTATAGTACTCATCAAGCCATTTAATACTCCGTTTGAATTTTTTTTCTATCTCTAATAGTTTCAAAGATATTCACCTTGAAAGATAAAAACCGTTTTTTTTTCAAAGGGGTGTTTTACCACTTAAAAGTCAAAATATGCACATATAAAAAAATATGTGTGTCTTAGATTTGTATATATAACAACATATTTAAAAGAGAATCAAATCGGTTCCGGACATTTGTGACACTTCCCTTGTGAGATATAAACAGATCTCTCTAATTTATGATGACAGTACTATTAGGGAGACCGCTGATTTCTTTGTGGATTTCGGTGAGGTTGTTGCCATTGAAATTGAGAAATTGCAGTTTAATTAAATCAGCGAAAGCACCATTATCCACCGTGTGGATGTTATTGTCGGACAGTATGATATCTTCCAGACTGGAGAGACCCGCAAAAGTGCCGACTACAATGTGAGACAGTTTGTTTCCGTCCAGTCGCAGTAGTTCCAGCTGAGACAGCTCCTGGAACGTTCCCGGTTCGAGAGTGCTGATCTCGTTCTGTTGAAGAAAGAGTTTCTTCAAATCGACCAAGTCACGAAAGAGCGCCCTGGAGATACTCGTTATCCGATTGTGATGCAAGTAGAGATTTTCCAACTTGTTCAATCCTCGAAAGGCACCGCTCGGCAATCTCTCCAGCTGATTGTAGTCCAGGTGGAGTCGATTCAATTCGGTTAACCTGGCGAAGGAATCCGGCGCGATGCGAGAGATGTTATTGTTGTTGAGCCACAGGTACAGCAGACCGGGATTTAGATTCGAAAAAGATTCCGTTTCGATCGCCTCGATATTGTTGAAGCCCAGGTAAAGCCACATCAGGCTTGACAGGCCGGCGAACGAGTTTTTTGGTATCGACTCGATTTTGTTGAAGACCAACGACAGCGACTGCAGATGTCCCAATTCCGCGAACAAGTGCTCCGACAACGATACCACATTGCCGTCCAAGTGGAGGCGTTCCAAGTTGGGCAAACCGCGAAAGGATTCCCTCTTCAGCACGGATATCCGATTTCCTTGATTCAGGTACAAGTGCGTTGCCGTCACGTTCTTGAAAGCGTCCTCTTGAATCGCTAGGAGATCGAAGTCGTCGATGTGCAACCGATCTTCGAAACGGTGTTGCGTAACTTCGACGAGTACCCCCTTATAGTGGCAGATGGTGAAACCATCCGTGTTTCGACAGGTTGGCTCCTTCACCTTCGACGAGGCTCTCACCGAGAGAAACAGGAAAACAATTTGCGAAAAGAGCAGTAGAAATCGCGACATTGCGAGAATTCAATCGTCCGATACGTCTAACTGAGTAATATGGATGTAAACTCGCTTCACGGGTTTTTATATCTCATGAACAGCACGTGATTAGATAGCGCAACGTGACTTTTGGCATTGATTATCGTCAATGCTGAAAAATTACCGTGATTGCATTCTCGGAAGGTTACGAAATGTCAAAAACATAGTTCACGGTGATGACGAAGTAGAGATAAATTCCTCGTGTTATTAAATGTTGCACTTGTGTATTTTCCTCAGTGCGCCGATCTGTACCAGATTAAACAAAAAAAAAACTTATTAAAAGTAGTCGAAACGAAAATCAACGTTTCACTTAACTTTATTCACGAGCTGCCATTAGTCCAAGTCTCATTAATTTCGGCACGTATTTCAATATAGCTAAATAAGGAAAATACAATCATCACAATGTGACATCGAATAGAATAATGTTCGTGCAATGTAAACGCAGATGGTATTGCGTCGAGATATTTTTTCGCCTCACAGTCAATGTTTCATAGTCACAACCAAAAAATTTATTTATTTCTCTCTTATGTCGCGAAGGAGTTCTACACTGACAAGGGAAGTGTCACAACTGTCCGGAACCGATTTGATTCTCCTTTAAATATGTTGTTATATATACAAATTTAAGAGACACGTATTTTTTTATATGTGCATATTTTGACTTTTAAGGAGTAAAACACCCCTTTGAAAAAAAAACGGTTTTTATCTTTCAAGGCAAATATCTTTGAAACTATTAGAGATAGAAAAAAATTCAAACGGGGTATTGGCTTGATGAGTACTATAAAATAATGCAAAAAATTTTTTTCTTTTTTTTTCAAAAAATCTTACCTTTTTAACTTTTTTTTTCAAAATTTTGAATTTTTGTTTTTATCAAAATAAAGGTTATTTTTTAACCTTTATCCATGTATATTAAAGTTATGTTGCGTAATATCATTTTCGAGAAATCATTACAAACCCCTCTGTATATACGTTATTCGTGCTCGTATCGTACCTACTATGTATGTAAGTGTAATAATTATCGTCTTACCCTAAAATTAATATTAACATGTAAGTCGTTATCCAGAAAAAAAATATGTTATTGTAGTTTGCACTCGTTGAATAATGCTCACATTTATTGTAATTTCAGTTGCTGATGGTCCAAATCGAGGACCGAAACGTACAATAAATTTACATACAAAAAAATATCCTAGCACATTATTTTCCTGCTATGCTTGGTTCTCATTTAGCTTGTATTCTCACATTACTTAATTATAATTATTTAGATTTTTTTAAATCTATGATTTTCAAGTCTAATTAAGCATTGTTTTATTTATTTACTTTTGCACTAAGCTTTATTTAATTAAATTTTTCCATTGAAAAAACTAGACGTGTTCAGAGTACATAAGATGATAAACCAATATAAGATATATAAGTCAATATGTATTGACATACAAAGTATAAGTAATACAAGAGACTTATTTAACTTTACTGAAATTAGTTTCAAAAATTAATTTCATTAATTTCAAAAATATTTTTTAAATAAGTTTTTAATTGAAAATATTGTTGCGCGCTCGCTCACTAATAGCACGCATTCACGATTCGCGACACTTTCGCGGAAAGAAACAACACGTAATTAACACAAACGAACGATTTATTGACAGATCGGAA
This sequence comes from Crematogaster levior, assembly GCA_901521435.1. Taxonomy (NCBI): domain Eukaryota; kingdom Metazoa; phylum Arthropoda; class Insecta; order Hymenoptera; family Formicidae; genus Crematogaster; species Crematogaster levior. The sequence continues at coordinate 77,547 of CABEGB010000672.1, read as the reverse complement.
ATATACAGACGTCCATTAAATCAGACTCCACCAGGGTTGCCAGATTCTCTAGCACTCAAGTCGCCGTCAGAGACCTCTATGGTAGCCCAAAGTCGCCCAATCATACAAAATACGATTTTCCGCGCAAAATTTGAAAAAAATATTATGTATATAACACATAGTGGTAATAGTTGTTTAGAGGTATTATATACAACATTACTGACCAACAGAAACTTCGAATATATCACCGATATATCACTAGGTCGCCAGCGTCTTTCGCTCTTTCTCTGTTTTTTACGCCGAATCTTATAGCGTTTTCGATGATACGGGACTTAAACGATCCAGGGTTAATTAATGACGTCATTGCAACCTCTTCACCAATGAAAGACTTGCATTCATAGTAAAATAGTGATTAATCAACCCTGGATCGTTCAAATCCCATATAATCAAAAACGCTATTAAACTTATAATGCGCGAAATTTAAAATTTGAGCTACGGCATTGAGAAGTATTGCATATAATCCAAATCGCATAATTTTTCCTCTTTTTTTATAGCGATAGCCCAAAATCGCTCAAATAAAAATCGCTTATCGCCCAATCGGCGATATATCGCCAAATCATATTTTTTGTCGCCGCGCGAGGCTCTCGAGTAGCCCAATTGGCGACTTATCGTCCAATCTGGCAACCCTGGACTCCACTATTAACAACTCTCCTGGCAACGCATCAACAAGCGTCGCCAGGGAACGAGACTCAATCTCCGGTATGCATCTTCATTGCGTACCGGGTGACCAGGCGCGGGCGCAACACTGCCCCCTTCTTCTCAGATTGTCGCCCCCGACAATCCTTGAGGGGCAGAAGAAGTTTCTTCTCTCCCAACCGACTCCAGGGCGGTACTACTCCAAGTAGACCCTCAACCGGCTCCAGGGAGACGCAGCTTCGCGACCTACTCCCAACCAGGGTGGCTCAACCCTCCTCACGGGTATCGAGTTGGCCCTCAGCCGGCTTCCAGGGAGAAGCTGCGGAATTCTCTTCAACGCCGCCCATGACCCTCTTGATGCTTGAGTCTTGTTCTTCCTCTTGTGATCTTCAAACTTAATCTTGAGTCTTCTTTTTTCGGACAAGGGGGGTGACTTTTGCCCTGTGGCACCAACGTCCCGCAGGACTCCCCAAGTTCCTGCCTCGGCATTCGCCCTGAGTCCCACGGAAAAACCACAGGACAAAAACCGTGGGCGAGGCAGTCTTCTTTTCCAAAAACAATTTAACGGTAACAAAAGGCAGGAAGGAAGGCCAGCTCCAAACTCCGGGAACATCCTCTCTCCCCAGCCGGTCCCACTCAGCTTTGAGGCTCGCACCTTCCTTTCCTAAAAAAAGAACACAAAACGCAGTAACTCGGAACAAAACATAACTTTTCTAACGGGTTCCGATCTAATTCCTTTCAGGAGGATTCCCCCCCTCGCGGTTCTCCCCCCCCGGCGAATTTCCTTCCACGAAATTCAAGTTTGGCCTCTCTGGAGGCAAATCTTCCCGGCTCTCCCCCAAAATGGTCTTAATGGCCTTCGCTCGCTCGATTGCTGCCCTCAGAGAGGAGATCCCTTCGAGCTGGAGAGTTCTTTTCACGAGGCCATCGGAGAGCGCCGAAATAAACTGCGCGCACACTATCTTCTCGCGCACCGCGTATGAGCACTCAGAGTAAGCGAGACGAGCGAGTCTCTCCAACTCCTCCCCAAGCGTGGCGCAATCCTCTCCGTTTCTCTGTTTTCAGTTCATTAATTCCATATCCGCTGAAGGAAATTCCCCGGAATGCATCTCGAGAAAAGATTCCAGTTCGGCAAACCCCAAATTCGTATCCGCGTGCTCCGTGCTACCGCTCTCGCCCGCTAGAACGTCTGCTCGCCCTGCGTCACCGCTCTCGTTCGCTAGAACGTAACTCGCGTCCGCTCGCCCCGCGTCGTCGCCCTCGCAAGGGTTAGCATTTCTGAATTTGGAAAGATAGTTCTTATCTCGCTGACGCAGTTGCTCTGCAAGCACCTCCCTGCGCGCCCGCTCTTCCTCCCTGCGCGCCCGCTCTTCCTCCCTGCGCGCCCGCTCTTCCTCCCTGCGCGCCCGCTCTTCCTCCCTGCGCGCCCGCTCTTCCTCCCTGCGCGCCCGCTCTTCCTCCCTGCGCGCCCGCTCTTCCTCCCTGCGCGTCTGCTCTTTCTCCCTGCGCGTCTGCTCCTTCCGCATCGTCCGCAACTCAACAAGGATTTCCTGGAGGGTCGCCGTAACGGCCTTTGTAGCGGCCTCTCTGACTTCACTCTTCGAATGTACCCTTATTAACGGGAACATCGCCAAATAAAAGTGCGTCTGTCCGAGAAGATGGCTCCTGTCGTCCGATCCCGGACGAGCCCCCAAAATGTTGCGCGCTCGCTCACTAATAGCACGCACTCACGATTCGCGGCACTTTCGCGGAAAGAAGCAACACGTAATTAACACAAACGAACGATTTATTGACAGATCGGAAATATACAGACGTCCATTAAATCAGACTCCACTATCAACAACTCTCCTGGCAATGCATCAACAAGTGTCGCTAGGGAATGAGACTCAGGCTGCGTTCCGTTTCACGCATGATGCGCATAGAAGCATGATGTAAGAATATTGTATTCTTACATCATGCATAGAAGTATAGAAGATAGTTCCGTTTCTCTTCATGCGCACTTACTGCGTGCATGGACTAACCTTGTTGCCCCGCCTCTTCCGGTGCATGAGACCGCATGAACTGCCTCACCTCGCGAGGTGAGGCAGTTCATGCGGTCTTCATGCATTGACAAATTTTAGCGCGAAATCACGCGAAATTGGTTAGGGTTAAGCGGGAAACACAGACTTTTGCATAATGCATAATACATATGCATAAGAAATTCGATTGGTCGAATTCCTTATGCACATGCTAACGGACCAATCAAATTTCTTATGCATATGCGTTATGCGTTATGCAATGGTCTGTGCTCCCCGCCTTAGGGTTAGGATTAAGTCGTAAACTAATTTGTTTGATTGGAAGATTGTCTCGAAAAGAAATAGATTAAGAGAAGGTATTGAATTTGTAATACTATAAAATATACTTGTATACAGGGTGTCCCATTATAAAACATCCAGTCAAATATTTCAAAACCAAGCCTGGGAGAGAAAAATTTTTCAGACAAAAGTTATTTGGTTTCGAGGGGCCCATAAGATGATACCATTGGTTTGACCTTGAAGAATTATTTGAAAGTTACATGAAAGTCACCTCAATTTTTTTAAATAGCATCCCCTATTTTTTATTACATATTCTTGTAGCTGACTTCAAGAGCTTTCCAAAACACTATAATAAAGTATTTTTTTATTAAGTATTTTCCGAGTTATAAAGCTTGAAATAATTTCATAATTTTACATAAACTGTAAAATATCTCGTAAAATATTTACTTTTCGATGACCTTACCTCAATACTTTTATGCACAGAATTTGTAACTAACAATTACATATTTTTTCTTAAAAACAACTATGTGTTTTCTTTACACCAATTGATTCCTCTCATTATTCTGTGCATAAAAGTATTGAGATAAGGTCATCGAAAAGTAAATATTTTACGAGATATTTTACAGTTTATGTAAAATTAAGAAATTATTTCAAGCTTTATAACTCGGAAAATACTTCATGAAAAAATACTTTATTATAATGTTTTGGAAAGCTCTCGAGGTCAGCTACAAGAATATGTAATAAAAAATAGGGGATGCCATTAAAAAAAATTGAGGTGACTTTCATGTAACTTTCAAATAATTCTTCAAGGTCAAACCAATGGTATCATCTTATGGGCCCCTCGAAACCAAATAACTTTTGTCTGAAAAATTTTTCTCTCCCGGACTTGGTTTTCGAAATATTCGACTGGATGTTTTATAATGGGACACCCTGTATATGAATAATATTGAAATTATATAAAAATTCTCGGAAAAAATTCTTGATATTGAATATTCTTCTCTACATATGATATTAAATGTATAATTGTTTTGCAGGATTATTCTATCAAACATTTAGTCAATTATTTAGTTTCGGTAATATCGAACAATAAACTCTATAACGAAAACAAATTTAGAAGAGTTACGAAAGCTTTCGAAGTATCTCGAAGAGCGGACGAAGGAACACAAGATATCTAAATTTGTAATACTGTAAACACATTCTTTTTTTTAAATTTGTAGAAGAGATAATGATCAAAAAATTGATCTGAGTTAAAAATATACAAAAAATGTTCTTGAACACTGTTCGATACATTCGATCACATTCGTAGGTAGTAATCTCTTTCGTCGTCCATGTTTTACATGCTGCGTGAACTGCATGAGGTCTGTTCCGTTATTAGACGCGCATGGAGTGTGTTTCAGAAACGGAACGGGCTCTGCACTTCATGTCATGCATTGGACATTCATGCGTTTCATGCATGAAACGGAACGCAGCCTCAATCTCCGGTACGCATCTTCATTGCGTACCGGGTGACCAGGCGCGGGCGCAACAATATGATAAAAATATTATTCAAATAAACAAATATCTTAGCAGCATTATTAAAATAGCGTTCATTAAATATTGGAATACACCCACAAAATGGATGTTCGGTTTATGCTTACTATGCCTATGTGTTCAGCCAATAAAATTGCCTCTTTTCCATAAAAACTGCATGTTGATTAGCTACATATTTCTCGGATCAAGATCTCGAACCAATTTCTGTCGTGAACACAAGCCTTTAAATCGGATAGTGTAAACATAGTAAAGCCCGCCGCAGACGATGCAATTTTTTTCTGCTAGATTACCAACTGGTCACTCTGTCAGCTGATCTGCTGCATCCTGATTGGCTCTCACAATGAGCAAGCACAAATCCACGCGAGAAAAATAACACTTGACCTATCACGGAAATCCAGCAGACCAGTAAGCAAGCTATCCAGCAGAAAAAATTACATCGTCTGCGACGGGCTTAATTTTCAATTTTGGTATTATATTAGCACCATATGTTTAATGCGCAATGTATATTTCAGTATACTTTGAGAAAAAGAGGTACTTAGTGTGTTTCTCTCACCTCTCGGAAAGGTCCTTCTCTTCTGGACACGGTTTCTAGTACAGAAATTATAGCAATTGCCAGTCTATATATGACTACCATCATCGATGGTCGTATCGAGCATTTTTGGCATTTTGATACAGAAGCCGCTGCTGACTTTGTAGTTACTGCTTTTCTACATTTGTCGTATACGATTCTCGACAAATCTAAACGACATGTATTAACATGTTTGACGAACATTGGTCGTTCTAATAGCTGGATAGTCGTGAGTTATTGAAGTGCCATTGATGGTTCAAGCGCAGCTCACTGATGATCATTCGTTATTGAATACACTTTTCTAAAGCTTCCCTCGAAAAACACCGGCGGATTAACTACAGACTTTTGTACAGACGGCGGGAAAGAAATTATGTAGTTGCAATGGTTGCGAGTACAGCGACTGATATGACTGGATCTATATACCATGAACGACAAGTAACTTGTTAATGTTTTTACATCTTTTTCGTTTTTATGTTCACATATATTATGTTTCACATATATTATGTAGAAAACTCGCTGTGCAATGCGAAGTAATCATCAATAGAATATTATATTAAAGAAAATATCTTTGCATTATCCTGAAAAAAGATGCTCATTTTTTTAAAATTAATTTAGATTTGTTTTGCTAAGATTACAAATTGAATTATAGGTGAAGGAGCTGTGTGCATTACATGCATTAAACAATTTGTTTCAAGAACGTGGATTTAGCAAGCAGGAATTAGATCAGATTTGTTACAGTCTAAGTCCTGATGTGTGGATTAATCCTCATAAGTCATTACTAGGACTCGGTAACTACGACATTAATGTTATTATGGCTGCTCTGCAAAAAAGAGGACGTGAAGCTGTATGGTTTGACAAACGTAGGTCTGTACATTCAAAGGTGTAATGAAGATGCTCATGTTAATTAAAATTGTATACATTTATTAATTATTCTTTTTATCTTAGGGATCCCAAGTGTCTTTGTTTAGACAACATTGAAGGTTTTATACTTAATGTCCCAACTGAATACAAACTAGGTTTTGTGTTACTTCCCTTGAAACGACGTCATTGGATTGCTCTAAAAAAGATACATGGTGCCTTTTATAATCTTGATTCAAAACTGGACTCGCCGCAGTTAATAGGAAAGGTCATTAGATATAATAAGATTTGCAAAAGATATGAAAATATTATATCTTTTATATGTGATATTAACTATTTTTTCTAACATCAGGACAATGATTTACTCATATATCTAAAGGATCAGATAGATAGCAAGGAGAAGGAACTATTCCTTGTTGTGTCTAGAGAAATCGATAGCAATCAAGGATGGTTAATAGATACATGTGAAAATAAAGATGACAATAACATGGATCATGATTCTATTAGATATATCGAAGATGGATATCCAGATATAGATTTGAAAAAATCTGAGTCTAAGGAAATGAATGAAAACGAAGAATTCCTAGATAACAAAAATTCTAGATAGAATTGGGGCTACATGTTTCACTAAATTATTTATTTATTTATTCATTCCCTTGTTACAAATTTAAGGAAAGGTGAACTATAATTTTTGCAAGGAAAAGCTTGGAATTATATAGGAACAAAGAGAACAAAGAAAAATAAAACAGATGATGGAAATTACACATAATAAATGTTTCACTGAGCATTTCATAGTAATATTTTTATTTATATGTTAACACAAATGTATTTTTATTTATTTATTTATTGTATTAGAGAAGAATTATTCGTATATTATGTATATTCTACTTATGACATATGTAACGATGCATTTGAAATGTATGTAAAACATAGTGTTGTATTTAAAATGAAAATATTGCTTCATTAAAAGTTAATATGTATAAGAAGAGGACTTGTATTGAAACACAGTTACTCATGAATTTAAAGGGTATTTATGTGTATACCGTGATATTATTTATATGTGATAATCATATCTGTCATTTTAAAAAGCTTGTATAAATAAATACACTTGTAATATGAAATTATGATACATTTCGGATACAATCTCACAATTCTTTTACACCATAAATACGTAATTTGTTTTATAACATAATTTATTCTGTATATATAGGATGACAAGCAGATATTATTTGTATTATATTATAAGAGTGTAAAATTTATATCACGTGCTAGCATATATAAGTTATGGCTTTAGGTCAATAAGCGTGAAACAATTGATTAATTCAGTAATAATTTTTTTTATTATACCGCAAAAATAAAGAACCGATAAATCTATACAATATACTTCATGAACCTATTACTGTACGAAATATATATGTATTTTGTGTGTGTATCGTACAAGTAATATGTAACATTGTTAGATCACCATTTTATTGCAAGTGCTGTATTCATTTTTTGTATTTCGTGATACTGCGTATTGAAATAAGCATTAACTTTGTCTGTATGTTCTCCTTCTAGCCAAGTTTTATATAGATTCTGCACCACTTTGTTTTCTTCCGGTTTGCTCAGCGGAAGTTTACGATACATACTTCCTAATGTTGATGCAAGTTCTCGGGGTTGAACGTTCCCGTCAGGTCTTATTTGTGCTCCGCCGTTTAAGCAACCTAATAATAATAATAATAATTACATTAAAGTTAGTCAGAACATTAATGAACTGTTTTAAACAAAACAATAGTTACCACACGGGCATGCCATAATTTCGACGTAGTCGTAAACACATTTGCCTTTTTTCATTTTCTGAACTATGTTTTGTATATTCCTGAATCCATTAATAATAGCAAATTTTAATAACACTTGATCGTTTCTCTTCAATTCTGCTTCTTGGAAATCGGGATTTCTTAGATTTTTGAAATCTACCGTAACATTGTCCTCGTCAAAGAGATTTTTCGCTGCGTAACGAAAAATGAAGTCCGCGTAACCACCTGATCCTGAGCCACTATGGCCCCACAATCTACTTCCAATTTCTTTATTATAGGAACCGAATGGTTGTTTAATTTCACCTTCATCTATTTCGTTTAATACCAAACCATCTTCATTCAACATCTGTTCCAGTTCAACTAAAAGACAAAGTTGATACTATAATTTATCTTAAATTTATATATATATATATATATATATATATATATATATAATTCTAAATAGTTTAATATATAAAAATATGTATATACTTGACGTTATGACACAGTCTACGTCTCTCGTCTTTCTTTGCTGATTGTAAAAGTCTTCTCTCGAAGCTTCCAACTTCTTGTCATAACACGGCATTACAGTTACATGGTATACCTGTTCTGGTAACAGACCCATAATTTCAGCTAAGTGATACTTTACTAATGATCCCATAATTTGTTGAGGTGATTTTGTGACACTTATATGTGGCAATATAAAATTTCCGTGAGTTTTCTCAGCATAACATACCCAACCTAGAAATAAGAACATTACAAATTTCATTGACCAGCATTCATTTTCATAAATAAATATTTGTTATACCTGGACACGAAGAGGACAACATTGGTAATCTTTTTATGCCTTCTTTGCTGGCTTTATAACGTTCGATGAACTCTTTGGCAGCTTCTAATAAAACAAAATCGTCAGCCACTGTCATATCTAATACCGCATCAGCTCCTAAGCGATAGAAGAATCCTGCCAGTTTACGGAGAGTTTGCTCAGGAGTAAGTTCATAACGTTGTGCCAGTGATAACACAGGTTGCACCGAGAGACTTACTATTATATATTTGGCATCTGTATTTCCAACGTTCTGCAAAAACACAAAAAAATATTGTGATTAAAAAATAAATTAAGAATATATCTTGTAATCTAATTATGTTAATTGTAATGTAATACCTCTCACAATTAATGAATATTGATATTATATTTTTAATTTATAAAGTAATACTTAGTAATAATAAGTAAGTAATAATTGACAATTAATACTGCATCTAAATACTATATACATATCATTGTAATTATTATATTTAAACTTTATACTGTTCCATCTATAAAATCTCTTCATTTTTATACATAAATTGTAGTAAAATTTTATATAAACATTTATAATAACAAATTCAAAGTCTACTTTGCCAGTGAATATTAAACAATAATTTCGATTGCTCACCGACCCGTCTGGCAATTAAATTGTGAGAACTTTTTTTTCCTTAAATATTAAAATCTCTTTCTTGATCTCAATCGCTTAAGTCGGTGATTTCTGCGTTTAAAGTCTAATAAAGTCGGCGCGCAGCTCAGCGAGATCAAGAAAGAGAGTTCAATATTTGGGAAAAAAAAGTTCTCACAATTTAATTGCCAGATGGATCAATGAATAACAAAATTATGATTTATAATAACTTTATAAAATTATATATAGTACTTTATAAATTTATATATAGTAGTAACATATTTATTCTTTACCTGTTGAGCTACTTTCTCCTGGAATACCCTAAGCAATTCTTCTTGACTTTGTTGAGTAACTAGCACACTCTCAGCAGATGTGATACAACCACTGCATGCTAAACAATCGGCAAGTGTAATCTCAACTTTTTGTAACTTTTCTGGTTGCCCAGTCTACACAACAAAATAAACTTCAGTAAAAAGTTTCAAGTTAGAATTATTTCAGTGAAACAATTATTGTAGATATTACTTACTTCATTGAGCGCCGAATGAGCATTATCGGAGTGTATCTTAATCTTTGCACCTGTTTTGCTTTTGTTCGCCTGTATTTCTATAGGTTTAATGCATTCCTATAACAAATGTAATTAAAAGTAGCCCATGGAGATTGGATCTAATTCAGAATGACGTTGATCATTATACCTGCGATGGAGTGATAAAGTCATCCAGATTTGTAATCTGCAATGCTCCACTGAATCTTGATGCCATTTTTTTTTCAAAATCCACTTCTTAAGCTTCAGCTCTTATACAGATATTTTCTGTAAACATGAGTCATATAAAAGAAGCTTACATACAAAATAATCTGTTCATCTTTTATAAATACAAGTGTCATTCAATTAAATTAAACAAGTGTCTCTTACTTTTTAACAGTTATTAAGATTGTTCCTACACAGTTGTAAAGATTTCTATTTTCTAAAATTTACAATTCTTCGTGATATCATATAGCAACATTAACACAGCGGCAAAGGTGAACATAGATTCTCAAGAGTATAGTCTGAAATAAATATTAATGTCAATGTTGAAACGAGAAAGAATACACCCTGATTGGAACTTAAGATATTAACCTCTTCATCACTCTTGGAATATAAATAACTTACTAAATTTTGAGATTTCTGCAACTTTATTTTAAATGAATTCTCCGTAACGCGCAGTTCGTCTACATGCTAAAATAAAAAACGGTTAAAAAAACACGCAAGAAATATTTTCATTAGCTACATAAATTCCCTCGTTGACGAATAACTTATGATCACAATATGCTCCTCTGACACACAACACAACGTGACTCACTGACCTGCGCCTGAGACACCGCAACCGTTCCACTGTGTGGCGTAGCCGTGTTAGCATCGTTAGAGGGGTTTAAGCGCGATTTGCTTATAAAATTGCAACAATGACTGAAGTAAAAAAAGATGATGTTGTGAAAATTCTTCACACTTATCCGTTTTGCAGAGTGAGTAAAATACGTTCCGTATTTGATTGTAATTTATCGTATGGATTTGCGCTGCGTAGGTACATGCGAGGTGTCGTTTGATCAATACGGAAAGCGCACGTTGCGTTTATCGAATAGACGCTTCTAATTTAAAATCAAAATTACGCGCATTTCTTGTCCGGAATTTTTAAATAAAATGTCAATTTGTCCAATTTGATTTGGCATAATACGTAGTGATATTTAAAAATTATTTGATGTAAAATTTATAGGAATTTTGAGTTATAATATTACAAAAATTGTCCAATTCGAATATGTTTATATATACGAGCGAAATTTTGAAAAAATAATTTCGAATGTTTATTTACACAGAAATGTGATATGTCTGACGAGATGAAGCAAGAGGCGATGGAATTATGTGTGACTGCAGCAGAAAAGTACGCAGACAACTATGAAAGCGTGTCTCGAATGATCAAGGAGACAATGGATAAGAAATTTGGTGCTTCGTGGCACACTGTCGTTGGGGAAGGCTATGGCTTTGAAATAACTTATCAATTGAAGCATCTCCTATACATGTACTGTGCCGGAAATTTGGCAATATGTATATGGAAATCCGCATAGTGTGCAGTTTTTGATATCTAATTTATTTAATATATTTATTTATATGTACTTATTTATATACATGTGTCTGTGATTGTAACATTATCTTCATGTGAATGTACAAAGTATATATGTAAACTGTTACGAGAAAAGAGGAAGAATACTTTTAGTATCTCATAAGTATGGGTCCAATAATCTGTATTTAAGAATCATACATATATATATATATATATATATATATATATATATATATAGTAATTAACCATGCTTTTGGAAACAAACGATAACAATGATAATCTAATTGAGATATATCGAATAACCATTAATGGAAATACTTTTCAGTACAGATTATTGAATTATTTATTATTTAGTGAGAGCAATTTAGTATACATATAAGAATATATAAGCAGTATAATACATAAGAGCAGTATCACATAAGAATATATAATATGTCCAACACCAAAAAATGTACTCCTTTATATAAGAAGACAGTAATATATAATATATATTTAAAAAATTCATGTACATGACAGTGTTTGAAAGTACACCTTTACCTTTTTATAAAACTCATCAAAGATCTATAACCGTCCTCCACACAAGAACTGCTATGTTACCTCCAATAAACATATATAGTAGCGATTTTTCTTGATATGTAATTGCACATGCATAAGCTTCCCCAACAACCACTTGGAATGGTGGCCCAAATTTTTTATCCAGATTATCCTTGATCATGCGAGCTGCATGCTCGTGATTCTCTGAATATTTTTCCACAGCAGTGACACAGGTTTCTATAGCTTCCTGCTTCATATCCTCCGGCATGTCACTGTGCTAGGGAGAATGTTGTAGTTGTCTATATCCTAATTTCGATATAATATTATAAATTAAATTAAATTTACCTTACATAATGGATATGTATGAACCATCAAAGTTGTAACATCCTTCTTTACCTCCCCAGCCCACATTTTACAAACTCTCTTCGATTATTTTATTGTATGTTGCGTACAATAGAAACTATGTTGTCTATTTTTATCTGTGATATTTGATAAGCTCCATATATTCAGTTGGTTTGGTTACACTGAATGTTATACATTTGAACAAATGAATATACATCACACTGCATTGAAATTTTGAAGTGTATGTAAAGAATGAATTTGGCAATGTATCATTTGCACGTATTATATGCATATATTAAAACTTAAATTTAATATTAAAAAATTAAAATAAATTAAATATTAATTTATTTTAAATTAAAATTTTTCGTGTAACAATTAAAATAAATTAAAATTTTAACTTATTTTAATTGTTACACGAGTTGCTATTAATTTTTAAAATTTATAATTGCCCTGAAGTAAGAAATTTAATCAAAATCAAATAAAACAACAATTGTTGACAGCAACCTGGCACGATTGTAAGCTTTATTCGCTACGTTTCGACCCTTGGTTTGGGTCCTCTTCAGACAATATCGCTGGCAAAGAAAAGATTATCTTTTGAATTTTTAATCAAAATGTGAATTGCTAAGTAACTACCTTCAATAGCTTGATAATAATGTTAATAAGAAATAAATTAAATAATCTGAAGGTCTCTTATAAAAAAGAAAATAGTTCTAAATATATAAAAATTTGTTATAATTAAAAAAAAATTGCATGTTTTCTTTCTTTCTCGCAATTAGAAAGGTTATGATACGCCCCTCTTCGGTAAATACGGATCATGTTGAAATCGCGGGGTTTTCAAAGTGTTCCAAAACTCATCGAAAAAAACGTAACGCTGTAGGCTGCGTTCGGAAATTACTGCTAGTACTGAAATTCTATAATATACGTAACATGAACTATAGATTTTTAGTACTGGCAGTAATTTCCGAACGCAGCCGTAATGTATATATTACGAATGTATTTCAGATAATATAAATGTTTATTCCAGGTAATTTACGAAGGCTCAGTGATGCTCGAAGCGAAATCAGCACCGTCGTAGCATCGAGTGTAAAGTCAACGGCACACGGTACGAGTTTTCGTAGTATATCGCATACGAGTTAGTCACTAAGCAAAGACGCTCGCTTTCTCTCGCTCTCATGAGTGGCTAACTCGTATGCGAGAAAAATCGTAGCGAAAGGAAATGGGGGAAAAATAGGAAAAAACGCCACCATTTGCGCTTTCTCTCCAATGCTCTTCACTACTACGAAAAATCGTACCGTGTGCCGTTGGCTTTACATTTAGGAGAAATAATAAGGAAATGGGGGAAAAATAGGAAAAAACCGTTTCCACCATTTGCGCTCCGTTCCGCGTCAGTGTCCAATGGTGTGTCCTCGACGTTCGTTTTACCGGCAGTTCCGTTTAACGTCATACAACCACCATATATGTAATACTCCTATATTGCTGGCAGAGTGTCGACCTCAGCCCAAACATTACGGTACAGATGTATAAAGGTACAATTTCATGCGAGTGAAGAAAAGCTAGCGTTTACCCCCTCTCCATCAATTTTCGACAGAGATGGCTAAAATGGCTGCATCCAGCGAAGAAACGCTAAAAGTTCGACTGAGTCAGTTAGCAGTCTAGCGTATAATATAGAAGTCTGCATACAACACCTTTCGTGCCCCTTTTTTTCGCCGTCTCTCTCTCTCGTACGCGTCACCGCGCATCGCCAGGCACTCCTTCCTTTGCATATATGACTGCGACCGAAAGCACGAGTGTGAGGAGCATTTTTGAGACGACGTCTGCGATACGTTAACATGTCTGCCCTTCAAAAGTCAATTTTGAAATCCAGATTACCACCGTCGACGGTTAATTTCTCAGCATTGAATTCCAGGTTCGTGCGACGCTTCTGAAAAATTACGAAGGCGAAATTTAAAGTGATAAGTCGAAGGAAATTGCTGCGAAATCAATATAAAGTTATGTTTTTTTTCTCTTTTTTCTTTTTAAGACTTGGCAAGTCGAGGGGAGCTCAGCGTAGGAGAGACTATGAGCCGGTGCGGTGGGATTCGTACTTCGATCATTCCAAGGATGTGCCGGTGGGACAGAATATTTTTCACGTTTACATCAAGGGTACCGAGGGGCCGTTACTAGTTTTGTTGCACGGTGGTGGTTACAGTGGTCTAACGTGGGCAGAACTTACAGTGAGTGCCAAGTACGTTTGCTAATAACATGCTGAGAAAGAGATTGACACACGTTATGAATTGTAGAAATCGATAACGACAATGGTATTATGTAGAGTCATGGCCATTGATCTTAGAGGTCATGGGGATACTCATACCACAGAGGATGAGGACTTGTCTGCAGATACTTTAGCATCGTGAGTAAAATGTACTACATTTAATTAATTTTTTTACATCTTGATTACATACTTCAAATCCTATGCTTTTAATTTAATGTCAAGTAAGGATAATATGAAAAAATGCTATAAGGTTGTATATTTATAAAGGTTCATGAAAATTTTTCAATTTTTAAGTGCATTGTTTGATATATCATTTGATATTAAGCTGCTAATGTAAAATCTTATGAAATATCTTTAATAAATTCTGGTCTTATTCAGGGATGTTGCAGCTGTTATAGATATAATTGCGCATGATACTCCAATAATTCTTGTTGGTCATAGTATGGGTGGTGCGATAGCTGTAAGAGCAGCTCTGCTGATTTCAAATTTATATGGATTGGGAGTTATAGATGTCGTAGAGGGCACAGCAATGGATGCATTAGCCTCTATGCAAAGTTTTTTAAGATCCCGACCATCTAGTTTTAGCACCATACCTCAGGCTATAGAGTGGTGGTTAGTATTTCTTTTAATACATATTACATTTATTTGTTATTGTTAATTGTGACAAGTATGCTCTTTAAACAATCTACTGTTACTTGAAAATAACTTAAATTCTTAATTATGATTTAGTTCTTTATGTTTAACACATTTTTATGGACAAGTAAAGTTTCCAAATAAAATTAAATCTTTACTTGTTTTCAGCGTTCGTAGCGGACAAATTCGGAATATACAATCGGCAAAGGTTTCTGTTCCTGGACAGATAAAGAAGTTAGTGAGTTCTTAAAGACACTTAAGCTTTTATAATATTTTTATATTGAAATATTAAAATAAATAAGAGTTATGCAACACACATGCCATTTCAGCATTGAAACTAGCAAATTAGCAACTCATGATATTGACTCAATGCCAACCCAATACAACACGTGTGAATCTAATCCAGAACCAGTTATACCGCGAGATGATATTATCCAAGAGGAAGAGTCATCCAGTATGCCACCGCCACCGCCTGCGTCTTCTGCTATCACTACAAACAGAAAATATGTCTGGAGAATAGATTTGGCAAAAACGGAACAGCATTGGTTCGGCTGGTTTAAGGGATTATCGACAGCATTCTTGAATGTCCCCGTACCGAAAATGTTGTTGCTAGCTGGAGTTGATAGATTAGATCGTGAACTCACTGTAGGACAAATGCAAGGTATATAATTTTTAACGCTGACGATGTTGGCATAGTATAAGTTTTGTAACATGAAATAATTACCTGTTTCCTGTCTTTTCACGAAAATAGGTAAATTCCAAATGCAAGTATTACCTGCTTGTGGGCACGCTGTTCACGAAGATGTTCCGGATAAGGTAGCAGAAGCTATTGCTACATTTATGGTCAGACATAAGTTTGCAGAGCCAGCGTCAGATTTTCCACGGTAAGCTAAACTGTACTCTATTTTCACATTCGCAATTTCATAAATATTATAAGATTTTTATAAGATTCTTTGGAAAGATGAAATTTCTATATTTTTCATAACTATTCACGATTTTGTTCTAATTTTGTGAAAAATATATAATTTGTTGAATTGTTTCAGGACTTTTCCGGCTTGTTAAAAAAAGAATTAAATAGGTGGAATGTAAACATAATGAAATAATGTGAAAATTTTTTAATTAGTTAATAATTTTATTTATTTCAAAAGATTATAACCACCAATATAGAAATATATACATATAAATAAAAACATTTATCTTGATGAGAAAAATAAATTTATTCTTATATATGTACATTTTTCTTCGATTCTTACAAAGTAGTTAGTATAATTTTACACACAGACATCGTGATTATTTGAACTATTTATATTTACTATATTTATTTTTCTAGTTTTTCTCCAGCACTCTTTCATATCTCAGTTCATATTAGTTATTCTTTCATATCTTAGTTCATATTAGTTATTCTTAGCAAAAATGGATTCACTTTTTTATATGATTTATTATTTAAAAAAATTAGACATTTATGAAAAATGAACAATATTATTTTATGAGAAAAAACATGTTTATATATGTGTACATATACTTTATTGAAAATTTTTGTTCTTATATTCTAGATTAATATGATGGATACAAATTATCACATTGTCGATAGCAAAATTATTCGTTACATTGAAATTTTATATAAAATCGAAGTATTATGTACAAATAATAAGTATTAAATACAATGTTTGATGGTTACAATGGTTGAAATTTCCTTAGCACAGTACGAAAATATGTAAAAATCCTATAAAAATTGCTACACGCTAAAAGAAGAAATATAATACTTATTTAAATTATCTAAAATTGTTTCAGAAAAATAACAGTGCGATTAATTTAACATGCATGCAATATCACAAGAGAGTAGATTCTGTTATATTTCTGAAACACTTGAATCATATATAATTACAAATATAAATTGCATAATTAGCAAGTCCAATTGTATTTAGTAGGAATCTACATATTATTGGTTAAATTTTTTACAACGACGCAGGGTCCTGCACGGCCAGCCTTAAGAGGAGCAACCTTCAAACACATAAATATATTAAAATTTACAAAATACATTTACAATTGTTTTTGTATTGTATTTAATTACAGGAATAGTTTACTCACAGGTTCCCATTCGTTGAGATGTGGATCATAGGCTTCTACTAGTGTGAGATATTGCTGACCGTCATATCCTCCCACAGCCATAAGTCGATCACCTAATACACACACACCAACCGCATCCCGCGGTACACTCATTGGCGCAACCATAGTCCATGTATCAGTTTTAGGATCATACCTATATGGTCATATCGCATTATTTGTAATTTGTAGATTGTAACATAATGTAATAGCAGCTTCACCTTTCTACACAATCGAATCTGCTAGCATTGGGATTGCTAGCTGGAGCGTCGTGACCACCGAGTGCATAAAGACAACCGTTTACTACTCCTACACCTACACCGCCTCGTCTCTTCGACATAGGCGCACATGGCGTCCATTTGTTCGTATGCGGATCGTAACATTCTACGGTATTTAAGCAGGAACTGATATCTCTTCCTCCTACGGCATATAATCTAAAACATAAAAAATTGCATAAAAATTTCTTTTAAAAACTAATATATGTTAAAATGAGATTTAAAATTAATGTATATTAAAATATATTCATACGAAAGCATAACTAAAAATGAAGATAAAATCGCTGAAAATGGATATTACATGTAAATTTGATAATTTATCTGTAAAAGCTTACTTATCATTTAACACAGCTACACCGACTGTAGATCTTTGTATGGACATAGGACATATCGAACTCCACTGACGTGTTGCTGGATCCCACCTCTCTACTGCATCAAGGAAACTCCAACCATCGTGACCACCAACAGCATATAAAGGTCCACCTAATACTGCCACTCCTAAGAAAGAATATTAATGTATTTACCAGAGTTTTATTATGAATAAATGACATAAATTGCACATTAATTTTGCAAATTTTCTAGCATCAGCACCTAATCCATGACGATGAACATTCATAGGTGGTAGAGTGCTCCACGTAAGAGTGGAGAAATCGAAGCATTCTACCGTGTTCAGCGTTTTTAAACCGTCTCTACCGCCTGCGACAATCAATTTTTTATCAACTACTACAGCGCCAAATTGCAATCTTCTACTGCTCATGGCAGCTAAAGATCTCCAGGCGTTATCACGCAATGAAAATGCATCTATAGACGTTGCACCTAGAAAGTATGTTGCAAAATATTTCACTTGGAAAAATTAAAATAGTGTGATAATGTATTAATATGATGTATTTTCTTTACATTAATCATGATCGATTCATTATCGAGTACACGATTAATATTAAATAATTCATTTTGGATAACAAATTACCTTTATTGGCATCCATCCCTCCAACAGCTAATAATGTACCTACAGTGGCTTTTCTAGGTTTCGTTCTGCCTGTTTGAAGCAAAGGTCTTCGCTCAGGCAGCAAATGATACTTTAATGCTTCCATTACTAATTCCTGCGCTAATCTTTGGTCTTTGAATATTTCATTACTCTCAATATTATCAGCTATAAACTGTTTTGATTTATTAGTTGATCTAATATAAAAGTTCTGCCGAATGAAAAAGTTGCGCTAACAGTGAACTTACCGCGGGTGATAACAATGGTAATTTGACTAAACCTAATAATTCACTGGCATTTTTGCTCCTGTTTTCTGGGTCGTGTTCCAGCCAAGTCACTAGAGCCTGAAGCAATAATGATATTAATGGTTCAATCAATTGATACCTCAGCTTACAATTAGATAAAACATTTTATTTAAAGATATATTTAAAGATTTATTTAAAAATTTATATTTAAAGATTTTAATTGCATATGTATAAAATGTTTGCATAAGCAAACATTTTAAAAATATATTTATGATCAATAGCATAAAAAAAATTATAGTAATCAGGTAATATTTTTTTCTTAATAATAATAAATTTCATATAAATTTGTTAGCTTAATAAATAGTGTTTGTCTCGCATTTATTTACAGTGAACAAATTAATCTTTTTTATATATAACTTTTTTATATATTTTATATATGTAGTTAATCTTACATGAAAAATAGTTTCTTCTGAGGGGACATTAAGATCTTCAGATTCAAGTAATTTCGCAACTTCATTGGCAGATAACAACAAGAATTCTTGATTTTTTGTAACTTCCATGAAATGTTTGGTGGTGTATGCATGTGCATGTTCAAACAATTCCGAACAACCTTGTGTATCGGCGAACATCCGTATGCCCAGGCAGTTGCTTGGATGAAGTTGTTTGATGAGAAACTGACAGCACGCTTTGATAACTGGATTCAATTGTAATAAACATGCTGTTGCAAGTAGAGTCTCTACGCTATCTTCCTGCAATTCTATGCAACCTGCGAGTATACAAAAATGTATATTATTAAGAACAAAATATTGAAACAAGAACAATGTGAGTGTCTGTAAATATCTTTATCGTAACGTTAATATTTTTCCAATATCTTCTAAAGGAGAATCACCTGTATAACAATAAAGAACCAAAGCCCATAACGCATCTCCATCAACATTCATTAATTCTATTTCATTTTGTGCAGACTCTCGCAAAGAACTTGTAAACATGGCAGCAAAATATTCAGAACCAGCACTGAGTACCAATCGATGAGCTGGGACACGCTTATTTCCTGAGGAAAGATCACAGAAAAAAAAATATGAAAAAATAAAATGGTGCAATTGTTAAATCGAGCGTGAAGAATCTTTTCAATATGTAAACAGAATATATCCTATCTCTCTCCTTTACTGGTTAAAACTTAAATTTGAATAACAACGGCAAATTATCCACTAATAAAGAGTTCTATCAGCCTTTATATAATAATAATAAAAATAATTTTCTTCGAACTTAACTGTACATAAGAACTGTACATAAAATTACATATAAAAATGTATATTTTATGTATAAAAAAAATATTCGGAAGTAAAATAATAAGTTTCCCATTTAACTGAAACGTTTGACCATTATTATATCTGAATCATAATTTCAATTGACAGTTGACACATCGACAGGTACGTGTCATGAAAACAAAGTGTTTGGGCCCGGTACACTCACCCGCGATCAGCGTGACGTCTGTCAGCTGTTGCTTGTGCAGATAACTCTCCATGACGCGGAGGCTGATTTCCGCGTGCTTTGGCGAGATGGACACGCACGACATCATGCTGGAGATGCTGTGCTCGCTGGCGTCTTTATCCAGACCCAGCGGGAATTCCTGTTGTTGCTGCTGCTGCTGTTGTTGTTGCTCGCCTTTGTTTGCGGCTCTCGCGGGAGAGCTTCCCGCTGCTCTCGACATGTTTACTCACGGCTGCGTCCTCTGTTGCCGCAAGAACGACGACGACGACGATCGGTTGCTCGCCAACGAGGACACGGCGCGAGATGCCGTCCCTCAGGATGCGTCGATGTAAACAATGGCTCGCGTTCAACCGCGGTCAACGACCATCGCTACTTATTCTACAGGTCAGCGCACTCGGCACCGACTGCTGCCGACTTCTCTTCTCGCCAGCCGCTCGATCGGCTGCATCGGGCCGCTCGTTGTTCGCTGCGCGACGCCCGTACGTCATACGGAGGATAAACAAAGAACCAGACGTGCACAGCCGCCAGCGTAGTGGTAGGAGAGAGCGCATGGAGCTGCATACTCGCTCCTTTTTCTTACTTTGACTCCTGCTCTCTCCTCTACACATACACACACACACACACACACACACTCTTTCTCTCTCTCACGCACACGCACGCACATCTACATGTGTTATACAGTGTACACTACTGACATTTTGCATTAGAAAGAGGCATGTGTTGGGAATGAAGCTGTTTATCCATTAATTAAACATAGAGCTTACATAAAATGTCCTTCGGACTTGAAATTAGATTTATTGATTTTAAAACATGAAAGAGGAAACGGATTTTATTGGTGATTTAACTGCATTCTCCTTCTCACTGCATCGGAAACCTTGAAAGATCATTTCTGGTTACCTGATGTCTTTTTTAGTTATACATTTCTTGGTGAAAAAAATTTCAAGCGTGACTAACGCTAATGCATTAGTAATCATAGTCGATTACATTGACCTATTAAAATATTTTACATTAAGGCAATTGAAAAATAATTTTTACATTTATTAATATCATCTAATGACACAATATTTCTGGTTTTAAAATAAAATATTTTTATATTTAATTAATTATATCGAACGAGGAAAAGTTCAGAAGTGTCCCTCTCCGATTTTGATTAGCTTTTAATATGTATATGTAACGATAAGATATATATATATATATATATATATATATATATATATATATATATATATATATAAAGTCACCTAAACGGTCAGAGCTGGATCTTATTAGCAACCAATCAATAATTTATTTTAATATATATGTTGTTTTCTACCTCAAAATACGGAGACTTTTTTTATACGTGCTCATTCGCACTTTTAAAAAGTAAAATACCCTTTTGAAAGAAATCGGCTTCTTTCTTTCAGAGCGAATACAGGGTCCATTATGAAAGTAATGCGCATGATTTTATTGTGACGCGAATATCCATCGCAGCGGGGTAAGATGAGTCGGGAAATGTAGTGGGGGGTCTGCCCTTCCAAGGCTAAGGCAGTCGGTCACCAGTTTGCTCCGAGCAGTCCGAGTGGAAAGACATGCCTCCGCGTGAAGTGTGTTTTTCGTCTTTGTAACACGGCGCGATGGAGAGTTCGCTTGAACAGCGATACGCCATCAAGTTTTGCGTGCGGCTTGGAAAGAATGCAACCGAAACATTCCAGATGCTTCAAGAGGCGTTTAAGGAAGACTGCATTTCAAGGTCACAGTCCGGGAGGTGGCACAAGGCGTTCAAGGAGGGCCGGGAGGAGATCGCCGATGAACCCCGGTCTGGACGCCCAACAACGGCCAGAACCGACGAAAACGTGAATCGTGTGTACGAAGTTTTACGTTCCAATCGTCGATTGAGCATCCAGTACACAGGGCCGGTTTGAGGATTTATGACGCCTGGGGCAAGGATTTAAAATGGCGCCCCCCCCTCCCCATTTTGTATGTGTACCACGCCAGTCTAGCAAAGGAGGCACCATCGAGTAAAGTATCAAAATTTTTAAATGTATATATGTATATAAACAGTATTTACATATGCATACATAATAAATTATTTAATTCAATTTGTAATAGTGAGTAACAAAATATTGAGATAAATTATTATTAATACTGGCGCAGCGCACATATACAGTACTGCTTCTTGCGGCGCCCGGCTGCACACGGCGCCCGGGGCAGCCGCCCCGCTCGCCCCGCCCTTACGCCGGCCTTGCCAGTACATCGCTGACACCCTAAACATATCCACATTTGCGGTACATGGGATAGTGACCGAGAATCTGCAAATGCGCAAGATCTGTGGGAAGCTTGTGCCGAAAGTGTTGACAGAAGAACAGAAAGAACTTCGAATTTCGCGCTGTCAAGAATTGTTGGATTTGATTCAAAATGAGCCGGACTTTCTTAACTGTGTCGTAACCGGAGACGAATCTTGGATGTTCGAGTACGACCCAGAATCGAAAAGGCAGAGCAGCGAGTGGCACACAAAATCATCCCCCTGCCCCAAGAAAGCGCGAATGAGCAAGTCTCGCATCAAAACGATGCTCATTGTCTTTTTTGACGTCCGAGGAATCGTCCATTTTGAGTTTGTGCCGCAGGGAGAAACTGTCAACTCAGCCTTTTACCTGGAGGTGCTCAAGAGATTGAAACGCCGGGTCGCGCGCGTGAGGGCTGACATCAAAGACGCGATCAAGCTCCACCATGACAATACCCCCAGCCACACGGCCTTCATCGTTGCCAACTACCTCGTCCGAAGCAACACGCCGGTGGTCCCCCAGCCCCCTTACAGTCCCGATTTGGCTCCGTGCGACTTTTTTTTGTTTCCCCGTCTGAAGAGAGAGCTGAAAGGAAAGCATTGGGAGTCCGTGGAAAACATCCATAAGCATGTTACAAGGATCCTAAAAGACATTCCCGTCGAGGAGTTTCAGCATGCCTTCCAGGCATGGCAGACACGTCTCCGCAAGTGTATTGATTCAGGGGGGGAGTATTTTGAAGAATTTTAAGCATTTGTACCGCTACGATCAATAAATCTATTTTTCTCAGACAATGCGCATTACTTTTATAATGGACCCTGTATCTACGAAATTGTAAAAGATAGAAAAGAAATTCATACACTATTTGTGTTCGTCTATGTGCTTCTTCACACATTTTCCTGTAATAGAAGATCTCCTAAAAAATTACCTTTTTAAAAAAAGGTAAAAAAAGGTGCTAAGTCTGCGGCAAAAAGTATTTTTACAAAATAGTATAATATTATTAACTCTAAAAAAACTATTAAAAAACCTATTTCCAAAATAGTGTAATTTTAATCCACACAAGTTATTTTAATTATCATTCTACAAAAATAATTGTATCAACAAATTGTGCTAAGTAAAAATAAAAATTTATAAAAATATTTTAATAAGTAAAAATTAATATAAAAATAAAAAAATTTAATTAAAAGATTTGGTGCTGCTAATTTTTAAAATAGCATATTTTGTAGCAGTGCTAAGTCTTTTAATTAAATTTTTTTATTTTTATATTAATTTTTACTTATTAAAATATTTTTATAAATTTTTATTTTTACTTAGCACAATTTGTTGATATAATTATTTTTGTAGAATGTATAATTAAAATAACTTGTGTGGATTAAAATTACACTATTTTGGAAATAGGTTTTTTAATAGTTTTTTTAGAGTTAATAATATTATACTATTTTGTAAAAATACTTTTTGAAGTGGACTTAGCACCTTTTTTTACCTTTTTTTAAAAAGATTTAAGATTACACGCTCCTGAGATGAAGAAGGTCACGCGCGCGATTGGTGGCTTCGCCATCGAAGTCTCGAGCGATAGTAGAGGGAATAGGAGGTGTCGCCTCGGGAATCGGCTCGAAAAATGTGCAACTACCCCAGTTTCGATCTAACGATACTTATTAGTGACTTATTAAATGATTTACATTTATAGTCAAAACATGGTATGTATCATATTAATTCTCAGAAAGATACCGGCAACCATGGCGCAGTGCGAACCATGGCGCTGTTCTGATGAGCCAAAGATTCAGGTTCAAATCCAACCGAGGACAACTGTCTGATTTTATTTGACTGTTTTATTATCGGTCGCCAACTTCCTGCCAGTCATATAGACAACAGCGTTACCGGTCCTTATAAATCCGGATAAAAAAGAGAAGATTCACAAGTGGTTGAAAAGGACAGTTAAATTCTTTTTTATAAGAACAAAAATTACTTAAAATACAAAAAAATTGATAATGTGGAAGTTTTAAGATTAAGGGAAGGTTCTAGTCAAAAGGCCCGAAAATTAACATAATTTCATGATTTTTTTTTGAGCGAACGTAAATGTTTTTTGAAAAAACTTTTTATTGCATTTATTAGTACATATTTGAAAATATAAATAACATTTTTTCCCCCCAAAAAAAATCAAAATGGCGGCTCCAGCCCTCACTGAATAAAGCCGTGCGCGGCGATAAGCAATGTGCGCTGCACACTCTACGGCCCTGCCAAGTGATCTGAAACAAAAAAACCAAAAATATTCTTAAAATAGATGAAATTTGGGGGGCCTTATGATTTTCCGATTTTTAAAAAACCCTTTTAAAAAGAAATGACGGCCATTACGAAAAAGAAGACCCTCTTTTCCCGTTTTTTTGTTTTGCTTTAACGTTAAAAAAACAATAATAAACAATTTTTTTTTTTAAACGCTTCCTGAAGGCCCCCTAAATTGAATAAGCTTTAATTTGAGCCGTCAAACATCGAAATCGGAAAAACGCGTCTAAAGTTTGAAGAAGAAAAAATCGTAAGTAATGTTTGTTTTTTGACACTTACATCTAATCAGCTATTCCAGCACCATACAGGGTTCCTTCCTCATCCTCAAAGAGCATGTTTTGCTGCACTTGGGCGCTAATTTTTTCAATTCTGGCCTTTTTCATCAACTCTGACTGAGCGCGCGTTTATACCTGTTTTTCGGCCGACGCACTCTCTCGTCTAATACGCTATAACTCCTAAAATAAATTATATAGGGAAATATCCTTTTGGCTACACATTTTCAAGACCCTAAGGATGAAAATAAAGCAAAAAAAAAATTTTTTTTTTTTCGATTTTGACTAGAACCTCCCCTTAAGAAACAGATAATATCAGTTAATAGAAAAAATTAATACTTTAACATTTTCAACTTATATTATTTTCTACTTAATTTTTTGGTTTTTTTTTGTAAAAAGGTGAAATTTAGCTATTTTTGAAAATAATAATTTATGTTTATGAAGAGACTTTATTTTATTCTAATGTAAATACATAAGTCCATATTCTGAATCTTCTTTTATTGATAAAAGTACTTCTAAAAGTGGGTTATAAGACTTTTCATTGACTATAAGCCACTTTTAGAAGCACTTTTATCAATAAAAGAGAACTCAGAATCTGGGCTATAGAATGAGTATAGAATATTCTGTGTAATATATTACACACATTTATAGAACATTCTATTAGGACATATATAGAATATTCTATGAATATACATAAAATGTTACATAGAATATTCGATAGATTATTCTAGTCACATTCAAAAAACATTTAAAGTAGTGCCATTCGAATATACTGTAAACATACTATAAATATATAAGAATGTCTTATAGAATATTCGAAACATTCTTAAAGAATATTCATAGCACGTTCATAGAAATGTTTAGTGCTATCTGGGCTGGAGAACAACATATTAAAGCTCAAGATCGGAGGAAAACACTTCTGAACCTTTTCTAGATGTATACAGAAATAAAAAAGTATAGATATTTACAACAGATATTAGAAAAAATTGCGTTTGTACTTCAATGTGAATATAAATATATTTCTATGGATAAAGTTACGTTTGTGCAAGTTTGTCCTATCCACGCTAGATTACAAAGATTTTTAATATACACATTTTAGTACACACATACATCAAAATCAGAAATACGGTCATCATCACGCACTTCATTAATTAATTCATAATATTCGATATCACTATATCAATTTTATGAAATAAGCTTGCAGCTGCTTGTATATGTATATGTGTTGTGTGTATACTTAGACTATATATTACATATTCTTTTCATAACTTTGGTATAACACTGAATTGGTTATGTATAATTAAGCTGCAACTCTTGTATGAGATTTCTAACTTTACTTGTTTTAAGAATATTATTTGTTGATATTATATTTATCGCAAGAGTAATGTATGTATGTTCAGAGTAATGTATGTAGATTCTAAATAGATTCTGTAAAGTGTAAGATATATTTACGTTTACAATAAATACATAATTGTATTATACATGTAAATGTACAAGAGTTTTTTCGATGAAATACTGTACATAAATTTTCGCCTTATTTTACTAACAATTCCGCTGAACGTTCATTTCTTGTCTTTCTGCGTTCGTTTCATATACTTCGCAACACATTTATTTTACATATTTAACATGTTAGAAAAATGAATTGACTCAGTCAACGTGTTGGAAGTTGATGAACTGTAAGAGACATTCAGTAGAAAATTATCTTAAATTTAATTTTTTCTGCAACCAATCATTTTATATCTATTAAAAATTAAAAAAAGGAATATAATACAATCATATCACTATTATAATAGATTTTTGTAAAATATTATATAAATTAAACTTAGATGGCAGTAACAGAAATGTCTCGCGTTGCGTGTGTCGCGATTGTCGAATAAATTTGCTACTAACATTTATAAATGTTCGTGAAAATCTTATCTGGTTGCATCAACTATAACTTCAATTATAACTTTTTTCCTGTAAGTCGATAATTTATTTTTTAATGATTAAGAAGCTAACATTATTGAAACTATATTGATAATCAAAAATACTCTTTACTTTTTAAAGGAAATATTCTTAAAGAACTTTTAAAGATCGTTATATTTTTTCTAGTAATTATAATTTTCTTCACAGAAATACAATTTCTACAAATTACACAAAAGATTAATATATAGTTTATTGGTACGAAATCATATTGTATATAATTAAAATAATTTTTTAAATTGAAATTTGAATTAAGACAAAAAATTGCAAAGTAAAACTAAGATGATTAAACTGAGGATGTTGATACAACCGATTTAATATCGTACCGCGTATCCATAGCACCGTAATACTTCCCGGTGCTCTTCATTAACGCACTAGACGCAGATGGCGGAGTCGCATACTTGCTCGGATTTAGTTGAGGAGTCCGATTCTGAAAAGGATCCATAAAAGGGCCTTTTCCGACAACAACAAAACCGATCAAGCAACTCTGACAGGTTGCTTCTTTCGGAGTCGTCCCTGAAAATGCCGCTTGATGCCTCATCTGTGCATGGAGCTATAAATGTCTGCACGTCGTTCTTCGGGAAACCTTCACGATAATAAATCTTGATCGTGTCGTACGCGTCCATTATCACAGAAATGAACAAACTTAAGACAACATAAATGTACAATGAGATGAACGAATATAAATAGATTCTAGCGTACCACCATAACACAGCCGATTTGGAAGACGTAATGGAAAACGTAGCGAACATGTCATCGCCATTGATTAACGCAAACAGACACTCAGAAGTGGTCGCGAGGGAGCGGAATTTCATATTATATGGACCGAGCACTAGCCAGCCGCAGAATGTAAAACCGGCGTAAATGAGAACTGCGCATATCAAAAATCTTGCCACCTTCGGTGTTGCTTTCTTTAGAGTTAAGATAACAACGTTGTACGTCTTGAAAAAGCCAAGATAGCGCAACACGCCGAACCACACAAGCAGATTTCCGGTTCCGAGAAATATGCTGCAAATATTCCAGTGATCACTCTCAGAATGTTTTCGTTCGATTTGTTCCTTTATAACAGTACCAATGATAATAAGTAGATCGTTAATAATGATCATGATGTACCAAAGGTTCAGGAATTCCAATCGACCTTCGAGGCTTAGCGTTGTGCCGTACGTTTTCTTGAAGAAGTTAATAGTCTCAAATTTCAGTATCTGTGCTCTGTATATCGCTCGCGAGCATAACAGTAGAGAAATCGTACAGATCAATATGACAAGCAAATTTAACAAAGTTCTCAGCGCCGATTCGATGCGATTGTCCGTGATGTAACGGGTATCACCTTTGCATTGCAACTTCCTAGCCTCGGTATCTAATGAGAGCAGCATCTGCCCGTCGAAATCACGGTTATCAAAGATGATCTTAACGTTGAAACGATAACAATCGGGTGGTGTCATTGGTCCAGCTGCTTTCAGATTTATCGTTTTTAGAGCAAATTTGAGATGAGCGCGTACTAGTGCGGAAAAATTGACATTAATATTTCTATCCTGCAGAAGATTGTGTGACGAGTTAAATGTGTTGAAGGTTTCTAGGCTGATATTCACACATGTTTCCACAATCTCGCTGTCAAACACGTAGCTCTCATTGAAACCAAATATAATGCCCTCTTTATAATGATAAAGACATAAGATTACGGGGGCGACTGAATTATCTTCGGCAATATAGGAGTACGAGCCAATAGCACCATCGACGTTATAATAACCGTCCAGGGCATAATCGATAGCATCATAAAAATCGCTTCGCTTGTAGATAGCTAATGGTCCTGCCGCAGGTGGATATGCAGGTACCTGAAGCATTTACAAAAATCACAAGTTTATATTTATATTTATATGCGTAGTTACTGATATAATAAAAAAGGAAAAAAAATCAATTCAGATGAAATAATTTCTTACGCGTTAAAAAATAATATTTATCTAGATGTTACAAATTAAGTAAAAATGCAGTGGTCATTTAAATTTGCTACTTGCTTTTAAAACTATTTCGAGTTATATGATAAAGAACATTATATGATTAAAATACTATTTTCATATTTTGTTAGACAGCACTAAAAAATGAAAATGTCTAGATTTATGAAGTGTGAACGAAAGTGCATACCTCTTGAGCAGATTCCCATCCCATTAAAAAAAGATGGGAGAACGTGATTCGGTTGTCCCAAGTATAATTTACGTGCATATAATTGTTGTGTGCGAATAAACAGAGTTGTACGGTCACCAGGATGATCTTGATAACTTGGACAACAAATTTGTAAGGAAAACGTCGTTTTGCCTGCCACTTTTCGATTGGATTCATAAAGAAAAATCGCAGTTTGCGCCGCATTTTCTCTTCCGCAAACGTCACAACTGGACAAGTCTTGCATTCCATTGGAGTAGAATGATTTTGCCTATAATACATAAGATGCATTTTACAGTTATTGTTTCATTATTTCCAGAGAACTTTTTAAATATCAGAACTTATTAAATTTTGTTATAATAATATAATAAATATTGTTCCTGCAATTTGTAATTTTTTATTATAAATATAATTTTTTTAATACATTCTTGACCGCGTATTACTAAATAGTAAGAAATAAACTTCAATTTGCCTTTTTGCGGTCGAGCCTGGATCTTTTTGCCAATCAATGATCTGCGCAATCACAGTACACAATTAAATACAAGGTGCGCGTCGACACTGTCGAATTTGAAACGCAAATCACCAACATAAAAATCAACTTGATTCCAAATGTTAGTGTTAATAATTTTTTTGTAATAAGATGTAATGAAACTTTCGTCGAAAAGAATTTCTAATTATATTATAATTATATTTAATCTTAAGAATAATATCATAAATAATATCGTATAGTATATTTATTTATTTACATTGTTTTGTATTACTAATTTTCGCTAATTTTTACTGGTTTCTTTTTTTTCATCTGTCTTACATTTTTATAAATTTTAATTAATATAGAAATAAATAAAATAATTTTCTTCTATTTACAGAATATCTAATCAATCGTGTATGCAAAGCTGTAAGATGATTTTGATTAATATTTAGTTTGTGATAATGACATTTCTGTATATAGTAAGAATGATACTTGAAAATATGATAACACATACTATTTAAGTTCGCAGAGATTATAGATATTCACGTAGGTATATCGTGGTAAAGTGTCAATTATTAGTAGATAGTAATTTTTTTGTTGATCATAAATTATTTTAAATTTAAAAAAGTGTATATCTCTACTGGTATTTATCTTATCTCTGAGAAATGCGCCGACTAATGAAGCTAGATTATATATAGGCATTTATTAACAATACCGTAATAACTTCTATTGAATGTTAATGCATGTAATTGTAGAATTATAAGAAATATAAGAAATTCAGTACAAATTATGATTAAATTAGTGACAAAAATTATTTGTATCATATTCAATATTAACAGTGTTATGTATCTGTATAAAAATAAAATATAAAATTAACCAATATAAATTGAATTTATAAGATTTGATTATAGTAATAAATTAATGAAATTAGCACACTAATATTATTAATTAAAAACCAATTGTTTTTAACAACAACAGTGTAAAATAAACAAATTTTGTAACATTATGTATTATTTTGGCAGCATAAATATGACAAAATTTTCTCTATATTTATATTTAGTATAATCAAAATGTAAAGACTTGTTGATAATGTGTATATTTAATGCCAAGATGATATTCTTTTAACACAATTGTAATTAGGAAAACAAATGTAAAAAAAATAGTACAATTTTCTAAACAAGTTTATAATAATAAATAGATGATATTATATACTTTGTACTTATATATTATGTACTTTAAAAAATTATAAACTTATATATATAAATTATGTATATATATAAATATATATAAATTCTTATTTACTTTATTAAATATAATTTATATTTTTATTGATGATTTTTTCCAAGTTTAGAAATTTTATCAGAATATTCATGAGTTTTGAAATATACAAAAAAAAGATGTTGAAAACAAAGTTATCAACTTTTTATATAGCAGTGTTTAGTTGGTCGAGATGTAACAAAGAAACACAATGATACCAAGTCTGTTATATGTCAATGATACCAAGTCTGTTATCGATCTACTTAATGTAATTTAATAGTGCTCGCAATGAAAAATATGATTATAGAAGTCTTCGACTGACTAATAATTTCGATAAGTCTGGGTCACACAAACCTTTGTTCGCTAACTTCATTTAGTAATGTATTTTCACTGGCGACTTCCTCCTCTTCGCTGTCGTTACCGTGGCTCCAGGTACAGTTCTGTAGCTTGTTCCCGGCTGAGGTGTCCTCGTGCTGTAGTTTCTTGTGAGCTTCCATCCTCTGAAAGTCTGATGTACGATGATCAATGATGAGCGAGTCTCCGTGAAAGTGTCAACAAGCGAACGTTTTATCCCTGAGTCGTCGTTGTCGCTCCACTCTCCAATTGTAGATGAAACATCCAGCTGTTTACACGTGTGGATCTATGTAACAATGATCGGAATAAGTATCGCGACATTGACGTCATCATGTTGATAGATTAAACATTACTTGATCACGACGCGTATTTAGCAGTAGACGCAGCAATGTCAAATCACCATCCATCGCACGTAAACCACCTCGATGCAACGACCGAGCTCAACTACTCGAAGCTCTGAAACGCTCGATTATACTCGATCACAGAACATGTGCTCGACTGAACAGTGAACGATACCGTGGGCTAGTGGCGTCACTGATTGGTTGATCGGGTAATAAGAGAGAGGCAAGAATGTGACGCAACTGCATTTCTTGTCAATACACATACAAATCGAGACAAATGTTTCAGTCACGGTAGTTTACGTAAAAAGAGACAACACGGTCTCCGTTTAACTTTCTCTCTCGATTTTAATATCTCTAATTGTTTTGTACCGTAGAAGGGATGGTAATGCGCTTTTTATTGCTCCAGCACACAGGATGCGGCAACGCGTTCGTTAATCACTGTCTTGCTTTGTCGGAAATATTTCTCCTATTTTCGACAAAGCTAGAGACACTCTAATCAGAGACTGGCCACAACCGCCACAACCAATCCGCCATGTTTCGGCAAAATCCTATGAGAGAGAGAAGGAAATATACATTTTCTAACTCTAACTTGTAGTTTGTTCTTTGTAGCTGCACTTCTGCACTAGGGCACTGTATGGTTGAATCAAAAGCATGTTAAGGGACGATTTTTCCAACCTCGTGGTAAGTTACCCATACAATACAACGTCTAAAATCGAGACATAAAACGTCTTAAAGACAACTTAAAGACGTCTCTCAGACGTCAGAACGTCAGAAAATCAGCGGCAATAGAATAAACATAGCGGACCAATCAAAAGTGGCTTTCTCGTGGCCAGTCTCTGATTAGAGTGTCTCTAGACACTCAAAGTAAGACAGTGATTGGCAAACGCATTGCCGCGTTGTTGCGTCCATGTATCTAAGAATATATGAATGGAGCATAAATTCGCGGGGATGCAGCCAGAGCGGTGAGGGGAAAAGTGATCACCGGTAATGGCGGCGCCAATCCCAACGGTGACAACACTCACTACTACTATGTATGCATATATGTAATACTACTATATTGCTAGAAGAGTGCCGATCTCAGGGTCAAACATTACGG
Organism: Crematogaster levior; assembly: GCA_901521435.1. Lineage (NCBI taxonomy): Eukaryota > Metazoa > Arthropoda > Insecta > Hymenoptera > Formicidae > Crematogaster > Crematogaster levior. The sequence continues at coordinate 45,028 of CABEGB010000672.1, read as the reverse complement.
TACAGATGTATAATAGTCTCTCTCTCGCGCACGGTTCAGCTGCTTTGTGCGCATGCGCTAACACGTTAGTCAGACCAGGTAATGTTTTCTCTTTTCGTGTTCTTTCCGTCTCATTTTCTAATGCTTAGCCTCTCGCTCACACTCACTCAATAGACGCGCCTGCGCATAACGAGTTACGAGGCTTCACCGTCTGCCCATATTTGGAATTCGTGCGTCTCTCTTTTATGGGCCTTGAAGCCCATCGCACACGAAATGCATAACAGAGCATACGCATAACATAAGACCGCTGGACCAATGCGCATCTTATGTAAACCAATAAGCGGGAAACACAGACTTTTGCATAATGCATAATACATATGCATAAGAAATTCGATTGGTCGAATTCCTTATGCACATGATAACGGACCAATCAAATTTCTTATGTATATGCGTTATGCGTTATGCAATGGTCTGTGCTCCCCGTCATATGGCGACTTTTTTCTAGGTGTTTATTGGTCCAGCGGTCTTATGTTATGTTTATGCAACGCTATGCATTTTGTGTGCGATAGCCCTGATCCTCTCATTGTGAAGATACGGAACTAGCAATATAGTAGTATTACATATATGGCCGCAGTATTACGACATTTTCTGCAAAGCTCTGATTGGCTGCTTCTATGACGCACTCTCTATTCCGTACTTCTATTCCGCACCACGTGATTTTAGCCTAAACATAGTAACTGTCCACTTTAACTGTTACTCTTATACGGAAACGGTTGTATTCTGAAATAATCTGGATTCTTGATATTGGTTGTAATCGTCCTGTCCAAGAAATTGAACTTTTATCTTTAAAGGTAAGATTAAAAATTTCGTATTGTTCATTGTTTCACGATTGTATGTTAATTCATATTATAAAGTAAAATTGTGCATCGAGCGTACGTGTTCCTCTGCATTTCCTCAATTTCTTGATTTCTTGATTTATTTCTTCAGAAATGAATTTTAATAGCTGCATCAGCAATAAAATTGGGCTTAATCGATGCGTTTTTACACGAAACTAAAGAATTTGGCAGAAACTGATTCCGTGTGTGTGTGTTTTCTGCTATACACAAAGCAAGGTTCAATCCACAATATGTATGGCAGAATGCACCCCCCGCATCACTCCTCTTTGGTGTGTGTGTGTGTGTGTGTGTGTGTGTGTGTGTGTGTGTGTGAAAAACTACACTAAACTATGATGACACGCACTCACATTGATTACAGAGCATGTGGCCACGGAGCATGCATATGTCGCAGCATTTCGTCGGTATGACAAATTTCGTAACCTATCGAGTCGTCAACTTTAACAATTAATATCTCGCTTCACAGAGCAGAGCGACACTTTTATTTGTCAGATTTTTTAGTTTCATGTAAAAACGCATTGATTAAGCCCAATTTTATTGCTGATGCAGCTATTCTGAAGAAATACCACGCGTCGATTGAGCCCAATTTTAAGGTACAATTTCATGCGAGCGAAGAAAAGCTAACGTTTACCCTTCTCCATCAATTTTCGACAGAAATGGCTAAAATGGCTGCATTCAGCGAAGAAACGCTAAAAGTTCGACTCAGTCGAACTTTCAGCGAAACAACGTTGAGATCAAAGTGGGGTTGTAAATCAAGGTGATAAAGTTAAGATATATTAATGTTGCAAATGTTGCAAATTATAATTGCTGCACAGCGAAAAGAATCATAATTAAACTACAGTATTATCACATTATTTACTCAGTTTTCTTGCTTTCTCATGCATGTTCCTATTTTATATAAAACTATATTTTATAATACTATTTTATAATTTCAAAAATTTATGGAAAGTAGAAGATGATAATAATTTATTTGGAAAAGTACAATTGTCTGGTACATTCTAATAAAATCTGTTTATTTTTATTTTATTTTATTTTATTTATTTTATTATTATAGTTCTATTATTTTGCCATTGCTCCCTCGGAAATCCGTCGAGTGTTCTTAGTTTATTGCAAGTAAATAAAAAGCCGACGAAAACACGCTCCATGAAAAAGTTAGGAGACAAAAGCGAACAGCGTTTCAACACATCTTTACTTTGCGGTGGAGTGGAGATAAACGCTAGCTTTTCTTCGCTCGCATGAAATTGTATCTTTATTGATTTTTGTACTGATGCTGATAGCTATTCTGAAGAATTACCCTATAGAAATCTACTTTTTCTAAAGTTTTTGATTCAGTTCCATATCAAATCAGTTATAATTTTCTTTAATCATCATATTTTTTGTTGGATTTATAATCTCTATTGCTACTATCTACATGCATTGATAAATAAAATAAAAAATATATAATAAATTACACAAAAAACATTTTTAAAAATTTTAGTAACTTAAAAAAGAGTTAAGTGTAAATATAGCTGAGTAGGGAAGAACTGAAATTTACAGGGGTTGATTGTTTAAAATCTTATAATTCACTCAATAAATAATGAAGTGTACTTTTTTTAAAATGTAGATTACTAATATAATAATAAATTACTGTATAAAATGATTTGCCACTTGATTTGTACTTTGCTTTGTCTTACAAAGTACATGCGTGGACACAGTAATTTCGCTCCCCTGCGGACACAGTGCTCCACTACCAAAAAACTAGACACATAGTTTCAGGTTGAATCTCGCTTCGCGTCGAAAATTGCAAACCTATGTAGAACCTCGTTTTGTCTTACAAAGTACATGCGTGGACACAGTGAGTTCCGTTCCCCCCTTTTGCCTCTCACAAACCGGGGTGCTTTTTTACCGTGAGTCCCCTCGCCTCTTACAAACCGGGGTGTTTTTTTTACCGTGAGACATCATGTTATACTCCATCAACTTCATCAATGATTTTCTCAAAAACTATCACTCGTAGAAGAAAAATGGAACGTAAAATGTGTAAATATTTCAATGAGATCTACAACTTTTATTTAAAATGTTTTTCAAAATTCTCAGTATTTCCCAAGATAAACATAAAAAAATCATAATTTTTATGGGTTTTTCATGGTTTTCACCATGAAAATCAAATAGTCGTCAATGTTCATTATAATATTTATAAGTGCATCAAAATACGTAAGAACATTGAGTTTCAAAAAAATCAGAGGTATGTACTTTTCGGAACCACACCCCTTTTTTGTTTATCTCAATCCATTCTATCACTTACAAACGTTGATCAAGTTGGTCTGGGACCCTGTATAACACATTGTACCTTGATTCCTCTATCTTCTTAACTCTCTTCTTTTATCCTTCTTCTTGTACCGTCGTCATCCTTTCTTCTGCTGCGTTTCCCTCCTCCACTTCTCTTATTTTCTTCAGTTCTCTTTGTTTAAACCGCATTATGGTAGTTTATAAAAAGATTATAAGAATCTCAATTACTCCAATTTTTTCTAAAAAAATAATAATGAAAAAATTACACCAATTATTTTAATACAAATAATTCAATACAAATAAAAATTTTATGATTAAGAAAACTAATGTAAACAATTTACAACGGCTTCTTGGATATCCAATATCAAAATGAAATAAAAGTCTTTTCAGAGCTAAAATATATGTATATATGACATGCAGTACAAATTTATTAGATGTACAACTTTGCTTCCGCCGTTTTCCTATAAATTTTTTTCCTAATAAATAGATCATAGACGTCATACAATAAATAAACTCATGCAATAAACTTGGACATCTGTCAACATAACCCCATAGAAATATTAAATTTGTGTTTGCATCATAAAGTTAAGCCGACGACACACGGTACGATTTTTCGTAGTAGATCGCATACGAGTTAGCCACTACGCATGAGAGCGAGAGAAAGCGAGCGTCTTTCGCTCTCTCTCACTCTCGTGCTTAGTGGCTAACTCGTATGCGATCTACTACGAAAACTCGTACCGTGTGCCGTCGGCTTTATTCTCGATTGAAAATGTCAGTTTACGAGCCAAATTCTCGTCATTTGCGGGAGGTTTTAATTTTCTGCTTCAATATGAAGAAATCTGCGGCTGAGGCTTATCGAATGTTCTCAAATACTTATGGTGAAGCCGCTATTAGTGAAAGAACGTGTCGTGAGTGGTTTCAACGCTTCAAGAACGGTGATTTTGACGTCGAAGACCGGCATAGCGCTGGAAGAGAGAAGATTTTCGTAGATGCAGAATTGGAGACATTACTTGATCAAGACTCGTGTCAAAATCAAGAAGAATTGGCACGATCATTGGGAGTGACTCAACAAGCTATTTCAAAACGCCTCAAAGCCATGGGAATGATTCAGAAGCAAGGAAATTGGGTGTTCTACGAGTTGAAGCCGAGAGATGTTGAACGGCATTTGTTTGCTTGTGAACAGCTGCTTGCAAAGGAACGGATTTCTGCATCGCATTGTGACTGGGGACGAAAAATGGGTTCATTACGACAATCCCAAGTGCAGAAAATCATGGGAGTTCCCGGCCATGCTTCCACGTCGACGGCCAAACCAAATATTCACGGCTCCAAGATCATGCTCTGTATTTGGTGGGACCAGCTCGGCGTAGTGTATTATGAGTTGTTAAAACCGACTGAAACAATCACAGGCGATCGGTATCAAACGCAATTGATGCGTTTGAGCCGAGCATTGAAAGACAAATGGCCGTAATACAACGAGAGACACGATAAAGTGATTTTGCGGCATGACAATGTCCGACTCCATGTTGCGAAAGTGGTCAAGACATACTTGGAAACGTTAAAATGGGAAGTCCTACTCCACCCGCCGTATTCTCCAGACGTTGCTCCCTCTGACTATCACTTGTTTTGATCAACACAGCCTGGCTGACCAGCACTTCCGGTCTTATGAAGAAGTAAAAAATTAGATCGATTCGCGCGTGGATTGCCTCAAAAGATGACCAGTTTTTTTGACAGTTTTTTCGGAATTCGTACGCTGCTCGAATGATGGGAGAAAGTAGTGGCCAGCGATGGACTTACTTTGAATCATAAATGTATAACCAGTTTTTTACAATAAAGCTTCGAATTTCGGAAAAAAATGGCGGAAGCAAAGTTGTACATCTAATATTATACACAAAAGTAAAAACTTGTCGCAAAAAAATTATACATACATAATTGTCAGACGCATTTCACTGAACCCTCTTCAGTAACGCAAGATTTAATAAAAAGTTATCAACGCTGTATAACAGGTTTTTCGGAAACGCAATCCCATTGTCGTGGAAATGGCTGTAGTCATATTTCTAAGAGTGGATGTCGGTAACTTTTTCAGATTGGAAATTTCCGTGAAGTGGTGACCATAATAAAACCCACTGTACAAGTGAAAAAAGAAAGAAAGGAGGAACCAGGATTTATACAGGGTGGGAATGAGTTGAAATTAAACGATTGGTTCTCTCCTCCATGACTTCAGAAAGGGTGTTATAGTTAATGGTCGTCCGCACTTTTATTTTGGCTGTAGTAGAAGCAAGTTTGTGCGCGTCAAAATGAATAAATTGACAACGGAAGAAAAGGTCTATCTTATCGAGTGCTTCTTTTCTAGAGGAAAAGTGTATAGTAATGCTTATAGGGGATTTCGTACAAAATATGGAACACATAACGTTAAAATTTATTATTTATTTAAACTTATGCGTTACATTATTTCATTTTTTGGCTAAATCTCCGTTGTGTTGTTTTTAACAGAAAATTATCGATAATTTTATGCAATATGGAACTATCCAAGACCGTAGACATAATTGCCAGGTCCTTCTCTTTTTTTATTTTTTTTAAGTTGTCAGCAACATTGAAAACGACATGTTACAAAAAGTTTATACGAGTTTTCGTAAAAGAATTCAGTTTTGTATGGATTCAAATGGTGCGCACTTCGAAAATATTTATCATTAGCTTACTTAATTATTAGCATATTTTTAGCATCAATAAAATAATTGATATACAAACATTTTATTTCCTTTTATTTGTACCCATTCAAAACTGCAGAGTTTCCTTTTTTCAACGCAATTTTTGTTTTTTCAATAACTGAATACATTCGAAAATGACAACTGATTAGTTTCAACTCATTCCCATGGAACACCTTGTATTATCTGAAGTATGATAAATTTTGAATGCTATTTATAGTAGTTCTTTGTTCTGAATAGTTAGAAGAAATTTCTGTATAGAACTGTAAGATATTTATATGTGTAGCTTTGCGACATGGCCCTTTATGGCTCTTCTTCCGTTCGATGATTATTGGTTCCCACGAGTCGCCTAGTGATAGCGGGCGCCAATAATACGGCGACCGATGCGATTGTCTTTTGTCGCGTCGCGAAAGCCTGGAGACTGGCGCTTGCTCAGCAGCAGTCTTGTGCGAGTACCTTCAATGTACACACACCTCGTGCGGTGACTCGATTAATTAAAATTCGATTAATTTGATTAATTAACCTTGTTATCCTTTATTAGTCAGTTTTTACTTTTTCCAATCTTTAATCCTGACACCGACATTGTTCCTTTACGCTTTCCATCCATGACAGTAAATCCATATCTCATACGCGTATCATTTCTACACGCGTATCACCACCTTTTCTACAGAACAATGTGAATTCTAAATTTTTAAAAAAACCTGTTATTATTCCTTGTAATCTTATTACATGTTATTACTTGAACATATCTTAGTTGGTGCTAATACTGAGATAGACTAAGTATAAAGATCGAAAGGACAGTCATCACGACACGAATACCAATAACATAAAGTTATGAAGGGTAAACAAAAATTAATAGTTTATTATTGTTTGTATAAATATTTTATACTAAACACTTGGCGTTGTTAAACCGAATAAGTATGTGACTGCTTTAATCTCTTTCTTTCTCTCTGTCTGTTTAGCAGCGCCAAGTGTTTAGTATAAAATATTTATTTGTATTGAATTATTTATATTAAAATATTTGGTAACTTTTTGATATCATTATTTTTTAGAGAAGATTTGAGTAATTGAGATTTTTGTAATCTTTTACAAGAATTCTTTTTTGAACGCGTTCTTTTGCGATGCGTATACTTGGCGCTTTTTTGTACCCTTTTTTATAAAAAGGTAATTTGTTGTGATTTCACATATTTTGTAATATTAAATATCTTAAGATTGCGGATAAACGACGTGTGGTTCAACAAACCTATCAACAAGTTAAAAAAAGAAAAGATTCATAAAACCATGGATCTAAGAATATATGGTTGGAGCGTAAATTCGTAGGGGTGCAGCCAGAGCGATGAGGGGAAAAATGATCACCGGTAATGGCAGCGCCAATCCCAACGGTGGCAACAACTCACTACTATTGTATGTATGTACATACATATCACACTTTACTACTATTGTATGTATGTACATACATATCACACCGTAATAGGAGTAGTAGGGTAAGGTTAGAAAAAGTGATCACCAGTAATGGTTTTCCCGTTGGCGCGGGTCCCTTCGCCCATAAACCTACTTTACACTCCATCCATATATTCTTAGATCCATGCGTAAAACAAACATATCGAAAGAATAAGAATGATCGAGCCGTCACTTACCGCCATTGTCGATTACTATCGATCGATTATCGATCACACTATGTTATTATAAACGCGGATTGGTCAAAGTCTTCGTCCAATAAACGATGTTTTGTAGCACATTTCTTCACCTCTTCCGTGCATCCCTTGCCAACACTTGACGACTAAGAAAACGGAGTTTTTTAATCGTAAATTCGTCACTTTTAGACTTTGCATTGTAATATCTTTGGTCGTAGGGCACATAGGGGAAAAATAAAAATACTTTTCTTATTCAAATCAATCCCGAGCTATCTGTTGAGCATACTTAGAAGTAGATCGGATCAGCCGTTATTGAGATCTAATAATCGAGGGGTCTCTCAAAACTTGGTCTCGCATAAAAGAGTCTCGGCTCATGCTTTGCTGTACGCGCTGCGTACATACTTGGCGCGAGACACTATCGTGCCTTTTGATGTGGTCTATAAAGCCTCGTCTACAATAGTCACACAGGCTGTGTCGCAGGTCGCACAGGCTGTGTCGTATGTCGCAGGCTGTGTCGCAAGGCTGTCGGCAGTCGCAAGAGCCCTTGTCGCACGAAGTTGAGTCAACTTCAACTTTCTGCGACTGCGACAAGCGTGTCGCATGAGATCAGCCAATCACAGCACAGAATGTTGCCACGCGAAGTGTTTTGACGATTTGCGTGTGTTGCTAGCTATCCGTGGTATATTTTCTGGTCGCACCCATCATCTTCTGTTGTGCGATTCAGTAAATAAACGGTGATATAAGCATATTAAATTTAAAAATTGGAAGCAAAGTTGAAGAAAAATTAGTAATTGCTGCCAATCATTCATTGCAGTTGCAGTCGATTTAATACACGCGAACAATCTTTGTGACATATTGGCCTAGTTTACATCGTGCACTTGATACGCGTATCAAGTAGTATATTTGAGCTGATCAGCCAATAGTTGAATCAATGTACTAGTTATTTACTATTTGATACGCGTATCAAATCCACGATGTAAACGTAGCCATGTTGTAGATACTAGTCTAGCGACACATGCGACAACTTTCCTGCGACACTACTACTTACGACATACGACACAGCCTGCGACTATTGTAGACGAGGTTTTATACATATCTCATATATTATTCTTTATACAGGATGTCCCAGACTTAACGCACCATAGGTAAAAAGGGAGATTCCTGAGATCATTTTGATACGAAAATCCTAATTTATCGCACCAAAATATCGAGGGTACTATAGTTTTTAAATGAGATTTATTTATTTTGTTAATTGAATTTTTTTTTTAAATTTCAAGATTTCCTATAAATTTAAAATATAAATGCGACTTTATATTAAATAATATATAAAATATATTATATTAATATATTATTTAATATAATATACTCTAATATACTCAAATATATTTAAAAAATTAATTAAAATCTAACAGTAAATAAATTAGTACTAATGCTCGTTTGGATTTAAAACAAATAATATAAGAGCGATGCCTTTCATGAGCAATAAATAAATCAAGAACAATAGAGTTTAAAATATACATATATTGTATATATAAAATATATTGTAGGTCAAACGCGTTTCGGCTTACAAAGGCTTTTTTAGACTTGTTTTCTTTACAACAGTTAACCAGCTAGGTTGTTCTCCTTCAGATTGGATATGTTCGTATAGTGACAATTGGAGTGGCGGACCGTTTCTAATCGGAATTATATTTTTTCGTGTCACAGTGGTGGTGTAAAGTAAAATTAGGATAAATTCAGAACTAATAATGAATTACATTTTTTTGCGAAATAAAATATAATAGAAATAAAGACAAAATCGAAACAAAATTAACTTTAATAATAAATAATAAAATAATAAAATTTTTTAAATAATAGTAAACCTGATAAAACAATTCCAATCGTTCACAGTCCATAAATTAAACTTTAATGAGATTGATACGTAATACATAAAATCAATAGAAAGAAGTTTAAAAGTAAAACCAATCAAGCTAATAATTAAAGTTCAGTTATTTGTAGTCATTTGGTAAAATTGTAATTTTTTTTAAAAAAAGGATTGTTGAGTCTTACTGTTAATGATGTAAAAATGTAAATCCTAGTTCTAATCCAAGAGAATGACATTGTGTTTTTGGAAGCGTCTAAACTATTCAAACGTAAAAATACTAATGAAGGTTGGAATTGATCCGGGCGCCACACCATCATCTCCGAGACTAATCATGGAGGGGAGGGGGGGAGAAAATTAAAATTTAATTGGAAAGAATTTAGCGGGAAAACAAGAGTACCTTATTTTTTAGCATAGAACCAAAATTTGTAATAAAAAAGGAGGTTCCCATTAAAAAAATTTCACCTAGACTTGATTGGGTTTGCATCGAAAAATTCATTATTGCATCAGATTACACGTTCGAAAATCCTAAAAATTTTATCTCTACATATTTTTTTGTAAACCCAGTCATTTTCAAGATATTTTGATGAAAAGTTTAAAATGGAAATATGTTAAAATGGAAATATTATATATATATTAAAATGGAATACTTTGTATAGACACATATATGTATAGTAAATCATACTTATTTATGACGTTATCTATTCCTTTTGTCATACAAATGAAATAAACAACTTTCAAAGACAACTTTTATGTACAGGTAAATAACAGAATTTATCTTGTTTGTTTTCACATTAGCAGTCTTCTATATAGGCTTAGTTTATATCGTGCACTTGATACGCGTATCAAATAGTAAATAACTAATACATTTATTCAGCTATTGGCTACGTTTACATTGTGGACTTGATACGCGTATCAAATAGTAAATAACTAGTACACTCGCGGACATCGATTTGTTCCATGACCCCTTTCCGCGGGGCAAGGGGAATATGGAGAAGATGGAGAATATCCGTGGCGCCACCCAGCGGCGGCCCTGTTTTATCGCTCCTGATTTGTCATATCCATATTCCCCTTGCCCCGCGGAAAGGGGTCACGGAACAAATCGATGTCCGCCAGTGTACATTGATTCAGCTATTGGCTGATCAGCTCAAATATACTACTTGATACGCGTATCAAATGCTCGATGTAAACTAGGCCATTGGCTGATCAACTTAAATACATTACTTGATATGCGTATCAAGTGCTCGTTGTAAACTAGGCCATAGTGTATCGTAGATACACCGGCCAACCGTAAGACCGAATCGAGCAACGTGATTGGTCAAAATCTTTACGGCTACTGTTACGGAAAGTGTGTGCTTTACTGTGTGCTATACCTTTGCTTACATGTTCATGCTTGACGAACGCACAAATTTTAAATAATTTGATTGAATAATTTGATTTTGAATAATTTGGTCAATTTTGGACACTTCTTATTTAAGAATGATAAAAACCTCTGTATATATTAAAGTTTTTGTTTCGAATTTTGAAATATCAAAAATATATCTTTAACATCATAGATGGTATTGTAGACGGCTAAAACATTCTGCATATTTTTAACATAACACAAATAAATTTAGATATATTTAAAATAGATATAATTTTATGTAATTTAACACTGTAAATATGATATTATAATGCGACATTACAGAATCTGCTAAAAGAGCACAAAGTTTATTCTTCATATTTTTCGTTTTCTTTCAGATCATCAATATGACGTCATCAAATTACTTAGACAATGAACTTTCATATTTTGAGCATTGTGGTCAACATTTTTATGTCGGTAAAGTATACGTAGAAAAAGAAGAGGATCATGTTGATTTCATTTATCAACAAATGAAAAAAAGATGTGCCGACATCTACTATGATAGCAATGATGATTGTTTGTTATATAAAGTAATTGAGAATACCAAATTGCGAAAATATTTTCCAAAATTACATTGGGTACGTGTATTTTTTGACATTATTTATTATTGTGGAAAGTAATCATAAGCTAACTTTATGCTAAGATTTTGTAGTTTCACACATTTTTGACTTTTTGATACAGAAGCGTTCTGATGTCCATATCTCAATATCTCCACTCTTAAAACAAAACAAAACTTTGCTTGATTACACCGACATTCTTAAAAAGACTTCTGGTAACTCGTATATACACCTCTGCGATAAGACTTTCAAAAAAATCGATAATTACATTGGTATGTAATGTTTGAATTAATGTTTTGAATTGATAAATAAAATTTTGTTAAAAGAGAGATATACTTCAGTTGAAAAAAAATTATAATTATATATTTTATTTTTTAAGATATCGAGTTTCCCGAAGCTGTATATCCAATCAGAATCTCTATATTCGAATATAAATCTCGAAACCCAATTCAAATTTGGGCTCAAGATTTTGATAATCATCAGTGGTATCTATTGTGGGAGTGCTCGCATGATAAATCTCAGTATGATCAGAAACGCAACTATCCACCATTCTTTCCCCCACATTTAATATACAACTATTCAAGATTATTTTCCCCACCTTTAAAGTTGTATAACTTTAAAACTAAAATGCTCAGATTATTAGAATTACCATGCTTCTCAAATATAAATTCTGTAATGCTTATCGGTACATCAAAAATGATCCTTCCTAGAAATCCTAAGTTGAATTTAACTAATCTGTTGAACGGCATTAACTGCATGTATAATTACCAAGACGATATTAATAATTTAACAAATAATGAAGAAAATGCACACTTGGATGTAGTACATCTTCAAGAGAATCTTTTTGAATATTGTATTATTTCTAAAAGGTATTGTAATCGTCAACATTAAGGAATATTCTATCTTTTTAAATCTCCTAATTTCAAAAATTAATTAGTTTCAATATTATTTGCAGCAATCTCTCTTCGGATGAATCATCATCACGTTTCAATTTATCTGAGCTTCCTGTAAAGCATTCTAAGAAGTCTATTTTTCATAATAATATTACATAATAGTATTGCAATGCTATGTGTATTAAAAATTTATATTTTATTTTTACAGGTTGAAATAATACTAAAAATATTAAAAAATTTAGATTTACCATCATTATGCTGCATGAATCAAGTAAATAAATTCTTCAGGGATTTAACACGAGACCCTCAATTATACAAACGTTTGAACGTGTGCAATATGAACTATCCTGATGCTTCTAAGGATACGGCAGATATATTTCGTTACTTTATACCTAGATGTAAATATATACAACAGTTAGATCTTACGTCAACTAGGTTTTATCCTGATGATTTTATATCATTTCTTAAAAATTGCGGCAAACATTTAACGCATTTGCGATTAAGTTATTGCTTTGACGTTAACGATCTTATCCTACTCAACATTTCAAAAAAATGCAAAAATTTGAAAGGTATATACACGTACACCCTCCCCCCTCACACACACCCACACACCCACATTTCGTGTGGGTGATTATCAAAATCGATAAAATTGCATATAACTAATACATATTTTTTTTAGAACTAACTCTAGGCTATTGTAAAGAAATAACAAATGAAAGCTTTTTGTCTCTCAAAGAGCTACATAACCTGGAACATTTAGACATTTGTTATACACTTATACAAGCTAAAGTTCTTTGCGAAATACTAAAAAGTAATGTACAAATGCGTGTGTTAAATTTGAAACATTTGGAAACAGACATAGATCCAATTGCAATTGAGTTAAAAAATTCTTGTCCAAATTTGGAAATACTAAATTTACAGTTCGTAGATAGATTTACATCGCAGGGTATTAATGCTCTCGCTGACTGTAAGAATTTACGAAAAGTGAACCTTCATAGGTAAATGTGTGCTATATTTCCTTCTAAAATGTTATCGTATATATATTACCGTATTATATATACGGTTTACATTTCGGGAAAGTTACAATACGTTGATTTTCTCTTTGCGATCAAAGTACTATAATAATAATATGGTTTCTGTTTGAAATTACAGATTCGATAACAGCGGTGTCTGTGACGATGATTTTTACAGATTACTTTCTTCTTGTCAACGTCTAGAAGAAATCCATTTACCTCACATTAACTTCAACGATCTTTATTTGGACTTACTATCTCAGTGCCAAAACTTGGAACAATTATATCTTTTCGACTGGCCGAAACTCATGAACCTGACATTCGATAAATGTTCACTTATTTTGGAACGATGTTCTAAACTACAAAGGTTTTATATCGTACTCCAGAATGTTATAGACTCTATATGGTTGTCTTACCAAAAAGTATTGAGGGAAGAGTATCCTCATGTATTCATCGATTTTACTTCATATTCCTATTATAAAAAATTCGACTATTTATCAATTTAACTACAATCTTGCATTAATTACCTAATGTTTCTCCCTTTTTTCTAAAATCTTAAAGAAATTATTTAATTAGGTACAGGCTGATTCGTTATCCGATTTCTGAATCAAATTGAAATGTTTTTCTTTTTCATAATTTCTATGAATAAATCTGCTTTTTTTAAATAAATGGAGTGTTGTTTAATCTTGCGGAAACAAGAGGAGCATGAGTGTCTCACGCGAGGACACGGTGATCGCGATGGTGTGTCTGATGGACATGCTTCTTGCAAGTCTCGAGCACAACATCGATGTGGGGCATTTCCAGTCGGAGTGCTTGTTCTCCAGCAATAAGAGAAACGAAATTTGTTGGTTTTAGAGGAGTAAGATTCGTCCGAATAAAACGATAAGATATTCGATAAGATTTTTGAAGTTATAATAGAATTAAGAATAATCTTGCAAAGCCCACGAATGTGTATCTCTCCAATCTTGATAAACTTTTAATATATTTAATTGTTTTCCAGCTCAAAATAAGAGATGTTTTCTTTTATACGTGTTCATACGAAATTTAAGAGGATGAGACATCCCGTTTGTTAGTTTTATTTTATCAATGCTTTTTATTAATGGTTCGAATAAGAAATTGTATTACAATGTATAACATAATTACTTGACAAAATTTGGGGAGTCGAGAAATGTTCAGACCAGGAGAGTATAACAAGAGCAGATTCTCTCTTGAACCATAGATTATAAAGTAGACAAGATCAGCTCTCACAATGTAAAGAAACAACTTGAGATTTGAGAAATTCTTACGTCTCAAGATTTGAGAAACGACTATAAATTCGGGCCTTAAAGATGCACGGAAAATAACCTAATAATAGTTAAATTTAAAACATAAGTAATTAAATGTATTAAATGAATACAATGTTATACAATATTTTTTTTTTCATTTTTATTTTTTCTGTATGAATTATTTTCTGTAGTCTTTATTTTATTACTTAACCTTTAGAGGACCGCAAAGCCACTATAGTGGCTCGAGCTTTGACAAGCACTGTATAAGACAGACTGACCTATATACATATATATAAATTTTTGAGAAAAAAATACTGATAATTTCGTGTAATTTGCCGGTCCTCTAAAGGTTAAGTAATAAAATAAAGACTACAGAAAATAATTCATACAGAAAAAATAAATAAAAAGTGAAAAATAAAAAAATATTGTATAACATTGTATTTATTTAATACATTTAATTACTTACGTTTTAGATTTAACTATTATTAGGTTATTTTCCGTGCGTCTTTTAGGTGCTCTTCCTTTTTTCTCTTAAGCCATAGATTATAAAGTAGCCAAGATCAGATCTCACAATGTAAAGAAACGACTTGAGATTTGAGAAATTCTTATGTCTCAAGATTTGAGAAACGACTATGAATTCGGACCTAAGGGTACTGTCACATAGCGCGTATTTTTCAAGACACATAATTTGTAAGAATCGCAAATCAGTGTAGAACAGAAAGTTAACATTACCAAGGCTGTAGATTGAGGAACGGACTAGGTAAGGTCGTCGCATGGTCCGCCATTTTTGAGCCTGCGAGTTTGTGGTGGTGTACACTCACAGGCATTGTTTTGTTCCGTAACCCCTTTCCGCGGGGCAAAGGGAATATGGAGAATATCCATGGCGCCATTCAGCGGCGGCGACTAACCCGTCCCTGATTTATCGACCGCTAGATAACGTGGGTTAAGGGGATTCTAAAGCCGTCTGTTTTACCGACAAAATACGGTCAATTAAAAATTAATACTAAACTTTTTTTAAATTTGGTACCTTTTCTGCACAAAACAGCTTGACTCCCGGCTCCGTTGAAGTGTCTACTTTAATCTTACAAAAGGATTTATCGTTCCATGCAGCCAAAAAAAAGTTTAAACGTTTTTAAACTAAAAAAAGTTTAAACTTTTTTTTGGCTGCATGGAACGATATATCCTTTTGTAGGATTAAAGTAGACACTTCAACGGAGCCGGGAGTTAAGTTGTTTTGTGCAGAAAAGGTACCAAATTTTTATATAAAATTGATATTTTCACGAGTTGACATTTGCTCTGAAGATAAATATAATGTAAATATAATGTAATTTTGTAATTACTTCCTTCTTCGGCGTAAAATTTGTACCTCCAGTGTTCGTTTGCGTGCATACTTTAATCCTGGAGAAGGATTTTTAATTCTGTGTAGTTAAAAAAAAGTTTAGTATTAATTTTTAATTGACCGTATTTTGTCGGTAAAACAGACGGCTTTAGGATCCCCTTAACAATACGCGACTTTTACAAAAGTAAATAAATGAGATGAGATGTATACATATATACATGTACATTTATACATTTATTAATTTTTGTAAGAAAAAGTCTCGTATTATTAATCAGGGGCGGTTAGTCGTCGCTACTGGATGGCGCCACGGATATTTTCCATATTCCCCTTGCTCCGCGGAAAGAGGTCACGGAACAAATCAATGTCCGTGAGTGTACGTAGTATATAGCTATTAGTTGTGTGAGTGAGTAATTACATGTCGTAGATACTGCGGCAAAGCTCTGCCATTACATGAAGCGTGGAAACGCGGAAACGCAGAAAGAATAGTAGATTCCGCGTTTCCGTCGTTTCTTTCTATCCCATTTGAGCGGAACAGCGGAATTTGTGTATGTTTGTGTGTGTGCCAAGGTGTACTATAAAAGAAGTGTAAAACGTTTATAATGGAAAAAAAATAGGTTGTACTCATATACTACGATCCTTTTTGTCTTGCAATTTCTTGTAACGCAAGTACAAATACATTAAAATAACTTTTTTCATTGTCATTTCTTCATACCTCATTGGTTCATCTCTTGCTTGCATGAGAAACTTCATAAACATAATCATTAACATAATATTTGGATCCATGATATAACTTATCTGAGGTATCTGAGTGCAACAGTACAGAGAAAAAAAACGAACATTTGACACGTACGTTCCGCAAGTTTATTTCTCCTTATATTACATGGAGCACAATTTGTGCGGAAAAGTCGGACAATATGGTGATAACTAGACATTTATATTCGTTTATTAAATGTGTATTCATTTAATTCATTGCAATTTGTATTAGAATGCTTATC
Source organism: Crematogaster levior (assembly GCA_901521435.1). NCBI lineage: Eukaryota > Metazoa > Arthropoda > Insecta > Hymenoptera > Formicidae > Crematogaster > Crematogaster levior. The sequence continues at coordinate 28,233 of CABEGB010000672.1, read as the reverse complement.
TTTTCAGCTTATTTATTGAATACAAGTATTTTAATCAATAAATACCACTAAACATTCTTATTTTATAATTCCCTATTCGCTTTTCCGTGCAAATTGTACTCCATGTAATATAAGGCAATTAAACGAACGGAACAGATCGCGGAAATCTAGTAAATTTTGTCTTCCGCGTTTCTGCGCTTCATGTAATGGCACCCTAAAGCGTGAAGCTTCAAGCTGGCCGCGCGATTTATGAATTCCCTCCTTCGTCATGTTGCTCGCAAGATGTGGCGAGCAGTTTGAAACTTCGCGTGCGGTCGTAGTTTTCCCTGTATTGTTCTTCTGTCGTAATATAATAAAGTGTACGCCGCGTGCGATTAACGTCGATTGTGTCCGCGATTAGTCGTGGTCGCGAGTGAATGCTATGCGTGTACCAAGAAGAAGAAACCGGGAGCAAGAGAGAAGGCGAAGCAGCAATAGGGTAATTATTATTTACTATTAAGGTTGCATTCCGATATTTACTGCCAGTCTGTCTACAATTTACAGAAATTTTAAATCATATATACTATAGAATACTATAGGATTTTTTAGTGCCGGCAGTGAATATCGGAACACAGTCTAAGTAAGGTTTCGCTATTTTAAAGTGCGACTCGATTAAATTCTACAATATTGAGACGCATTTACAATATAACATATAAGTATTTGAAGGAAAATTTGTTATTAGGTACAGAATATATTAATAACATCGATAAGAATGCGAATATAGTTCTGTCAAGTTCTGTGTGACGATAGTGTTACTATAACACAATATGTCATGTCAGTACAAACGTGTAACAATTTCGTGTGATTGTAAAGCTGATGGTTCAGATTTACATCATTTTGTTGTATCATGTCACGATCATGATACAGATACGCTGATGCGTGTCTGCCTACAAGCTTTATTTTCAACTTGTATCCATATCCTAGATCTGTATTTTCTTTTTAGTTTTCCATCTAGCAAGTCTCTATCTTTTACCAGTTCCAGACATCATATAGAAGTCTGTGGACATGACTGAACAAAACAAGTGATGTTACATCCTCAGATCAAGGCAGGATCGAGATTACATCCATACTGATTCGTATCACGTATCATTTCTTTGATACATATACCGTCTGCGTATTATACTTTGTAATATGCAAACACGATACAGCACTCTGTTCATACTTGGCTGATCGTGAAAAGATATAATGATCGTGATATGATACAATGAAATGATTCAAGTCTGGACCTGGCTTTTATATGAACGAGTAAATTGAAATGTGCAATAGTGATAAGCAGTGAATATTTTTTACATATCATTATTCAAATATATTTGTTTAAAAGATAAATAAAAAGCAAGCAAAAATTGTTTTTTTAAATATTGATTATAATATTTAATTTTGAACATTACTTTAATTTGGATATATTTGTATGTGTGTTACAGAGATTAGGCTACTGCTGCTACGTATCTTTTTCTCTTACCGGTGAGTATTAGAGTATTTTTTATTTCAATCTTTGACATATGTTCGATAAGTATGCAAATACGTACATAAATGAGAGTATAAATCTAATAATTTTTTATACCTTTGTTGACGTTTACCATGCTATTTCACATATAATTAATTTATAAGAAACATATATGTATTGGTATTTTGCAAAGATATAATAATTTTTTATTGTATAGTAAAGGAAGCATGTTTCAATTTAATTAATGTAACAATTTATAGGAACAATATTATCTATACTATATTGCTGAATCTTTACAAGATACCAATCTAATAGTACAGGATTATTTAGAGCAATATGAATCTTAAACTTCATTAGAACGTATGGAATAGAAAAGAAATTATTAGTATATTAATTTTTTCAATAAACTTATACTGCATATTCCTAAAAAATATAATACATATAAAATATTTTTATTGAATATTTGTAGACATTGAACATTTGTAAAAATTGAATATTTCTATACATAAATACATTTTTTTTGTCATAAAATTTGTCATACTTAAGCACTCGATCATATTTAAAGAAGTTTAATTTTAAAGCAAAAAATTTCTTTATAGAGATAAATGTTTTTACTTAAGACTTAATAGTACGTCAGTCAGGTAATCAACGTGTCTTGGTTAGATCAAGAAAGTTTATCCTTAGCTGTCGCACTTGCATAGCCATGACTGAACAAAATAAAAGCTTGCGTTCCAGTTTGGTATTGAATTCAGTCTTCTCTATGTCGCCATGGTAGCGATTGCGCGGGTTATTTAATCTATGACGTCATTTTCTTAATAATATTTAATATTATTAAATATTTAATATTATTAAGAAAATGAGTTGAGTATAAATTTACGTCTACTCTAACTTTATTGTATTGCTTTTGATATTTCTTTCTCTCTCAATTTCTATCTAATTTTTTTCACAATCAGTGAATTGTGTAAATTAATTATAGAAAAGTATTGCTTTTTAGTAATTAATTTCATTTATTAAATAATAAATTATAATTGTATGGCTTTGAAAGGATATTTAAGCTTGAAAGGAAATTAAATTAAAAAAAGTATATTATATTCATTTTCATAAAAAAAATTTTTTTTGGAAAGGATTTAATGATTTATTTTTTATCAAATATTATGAAAGCAAATAAATTTAAGTTTGATATAAGAAGTTCCTTTGAAAATTTATGTTATTTTGTAATATATTTTTTAAGAAATAATATTTTTCCAAGAAAATACATTACGCAATAAAATAAAAATAGCGTAACAAAATAAAGAGTTATGTTTTGTATTACAGTTTTATATTACAGTTTTATTACTCACATGCGAGCAGACATACACGTACATATGCGCGCAATTTCTCAAAGCTTTCTATCTATTTACTTTTGATTTCGTTTGAGAGAAAGATAAGTGCTAAGTTTGTATACAAGAAAATTACAATTTAAGTACTTATACGACAGTGTAAGACAAGTATATAGTTTCTTAACTATGTCTAAAATTATGAAAAAGTAAATAAACAAATATAATATGAATAAATAATACCTTGAAATTCTGATTTATATTATCATGTATACAGTTATATAATATTTCATTTCGAAAAATATATTTTTTCTGATACACGGTATGTATGTATATGAATCTTTATTTTGTCATGCTACTTTTATTTTTTATTGCATAATATTATATTTTCTTGGAAAAATATTTTTTAATAAGTGTACAAAATCGTATTTATTCAAGAGGACTTATTATAACAAGTTTAAACATATTTGCAATGCAATTTTTTCGCTGTAAAATTTCATATAAGAAATAAATTCTTTATGTGAAACTTATGAATCTTTATAAAGCTTAATAATATTATATCTGTCTGAATTTTGTATACTTTTTCCAACGCAGTAAATACGTCGATTATTTGTCGATCTTAAAACACAGCTTACCATTGGAACAGTAAATCCACTTTATCCGTAGCACATAACCATACCACATAACCATATTTTAAATTCACGTTATTATTTACCGATTGTGTTTATTATTTTTTAATTTAATATTATTTTATTAAGGGGTTATATCCAGTAACCAAGTAAAAAAAGTTAGGTATTTTTAAATTTCCAAAAAATATATTTTGTTTTACATGCTGACTGGGTATAATCCCTTAATTAACGCGCAGTTTACTGAAAATGAGTTGGGAAAAGTATATAATATTCATACAGAAATAACGTTATTAGAGGTTATCAAGATCCAGTTCCGTTCGTAAATGATATCTTTTCTTTTAATTGTAGATATATATCAGTCATGTTTTATTTATTAAATATCAAAATTTTCTCTTTTCAATTTATAAAACGAAAGAAAGTAAGGATCTACAATCAATGTCGAATAAAAAAATGTTTTTTTTTTCAACTTTGTTATTGTAATCAACCTACTAATATCATATTTGAAGAGTATCAATTAAAATAAAACGAACATGCACTTACGTCAATAAGACGTATAGCTATCTACGTGATAACATTAATCGCTTTGCATATTGACATTGTTACGTATTCAATATTTACAGATAGATATATTGCGAGCGGATGAGAGATAATGCAATATATGTATTGTATGTTACAACAAAATATTAACAAATAATCTACGGATGAGAATATTTGGTTTTTTAGAGTGCACATTAAATTTTTTGAAATCACTGAAATCACCTAAAAAGAAAGGTAGTATTTGACGACAAACTGACTATATAATGTCTTTATTAGTATTCACGACGTTTCGACCATTGGTTTTGGTCCTTTTCAAGTGAGGCATACTCTTTCACACAACAGTGTTACATAGGAGGCTGTGCGTCAAATAGAGTGAAAATATAAAATAATAAATGAAAAGACATCAGTCTGTGCAAATGTAGAATAGCGTGTCAAAGATTCGTGAAGGCACGAGAGAGGGACATTGAAATCACATTTGTGATTTTTTCCGGAAAAAAATACAACCACGAATATCACGACTTGGGTGAGATTCAAGCTACAGTCATTCAAGCTTGAGTCGCGTCAACTTGCTGAGGTAATGACGGAATAACCCTTGACAAAATTCAACGGAGCATGTTGAAATATGTCGGAATGAATCGCGAAGGATTTAGTTTGCGTGATCAGGAGCCACCGGAATTAGCCAGAGTAGACTGAAGATAAGCGCACCCTAGAGGAGCACTCTTGATCATGACACGTAGTCTCTTCCGAGGGTGAGAATCGAATGGTCACTACTGGGGGATGCGCGCGCCTTGTCGCACGATATCGGTGGCTGCGCGTTGATATGACGCGCGTTCTCGCTGCGCCGGCAGCGCAGCATTATGACCGCGTTACCCTCGCGACACGGAAGAGCGAGCGGAGAGTGCGTCCTGACGCGCGCGCCAAGTACTTAGGCGAGGAAGCGCGCAGCCAAGAGACCCGAGCGAGTCGAGCTCGGTCCTCGTCGCCGCTCCGACGTGGGCGCAGTCTGTCGCTCCTCGCCGTTACGACCACTTCTGCGAGTAGCAGATATTAATTCGTGCGCGAGTCGAATAATAATCGGGTAACGAGACTAGAATCCGATCAGCCCGGCTTTTCAACGAGAAGATCGCCGAAAGGGTCGTCACGTGCGAGCATAAGTTAGTTCTAAGAGCAGTCTGTTCTTCCTCATAAAAATCCTGAAGAGCAATCTTTTTCCGCGCTAGCCTACCGCGATCGACTCTGGGATTTCCTAGGTCGTCGACCTGTGGTCTTCCTGCCTCTCGTCGTCCTGCGCGAGTGTCACATAACGTTTCACCGAGCAAAGTGCAGTTTTGTGTCATTCGTTGTCGTGTGGTTCTTTGTTTTTAATCCTCCTGGGAATTTCTCAGCTGTGAGTCTTCCACTTGTGGTGTCTAATCATTTCGTCAGCGTTGCTTCGTCGGTCCACGCGACCAACTGCTACCGTCTTCCTTCTCTCGCTCTTTCTCTCTTACGTCGCGCCAGTCGCAGCATGGGGGACCAGGAGCAACAGGAAACGATGCCAAGCGTGGTAGAGTTGAACGTGGGCGGCGTCTTCTACACCACTGCTTTGACCACACTGACCCGCGAGAGCGATTCGCATCTGGCTGCACTCTTCACCGGCAAATCCGCTGTAGAAAAGGATGCCAAAGGCAAATATTTTCTGGATCGCGACGGCGTGCTCTTCCGTTACGTACTAGACTTCCTGCGTAATCAGGCGCTTGTTTTACCCGAGGGCTTTCGCGAGCGTGAAAGGCTCAAGCAGGAGGCGAATTTCTACGGCCTGCCTGGTTTGGAGAAGGCAATTTTGGAGAATACCGATTCTGGCGGACAAAGCGGCGGCGCGATTGGCAAACGCGCACCAGGATACATCACCATCGGCTATCGGGGCAGCTTTGCTTTTGGTCGCGAGGGCCTAGCCGACGTCAAGTTCCGCAAGCTCTCGAGGATCCTCGTGTGCGGTCGCGTGGCGCTCTGCCGGGACGTCTTTGGTGAGACATTGAACGAAAGTCGCGATCCCGACCACGGCATGTCTGATCGCTACACATCGCGCTTTTTCCTGAAACACAGCGTCATCGAACAGGCCTTCGATATGCTGCAGGAACAGGGCTTCCGACTAGCTGGTAGCTGCGGCTCCGGCACCGCCGGGAGCAACTCCGAGCAGCTAAAACCCGGAGTGGATTCTGAGGAGAATCGTTGGAATCATTATAACGAGTTCGTTTTCGTGCGCGATTAAAAAGTTTTGCAAGCGAGTAAGATGTACTTTGGCTTGTAAGTATCATCAACGGCACGCATTTTGCGAAGCCGTGCAAAAGTGTGAGATTGCAGTTGCCGCGAAAAAAGACTTTTTCGATTTAAAACGATTCAGGCGAAAGGGAACATTCGCGAATACACGTGTGCCTAACGTGCGAGCGAATAACTTGATAAATATGGAACTCTCGTTTATAGCTTACTCCATAGAAGTCGATGTGCAATATCAAGTTTAATGGGACTTCGTACGAAAGCATCAGATAAAACATCGTTTTGCGAAGTTCTTAATTAATTTTCGTCTCGTAAGAAAATTTCCCAAAGTCATTGTTATTCATCAATCAACGTTGACGTAAAAGGGATTTGGGACACTTCGACGTTCGAGAATACTAACATCATCAGCTTTCCGAAACATTCTCAATTTTTTTTCTCACTTTAATAGATTCTTTCACTAGAATGAGAAAACAGGATAAGACACGACGAAGATAGATATCCGAGAACTGTCGTCTTTCGATAGAACCCTCGTCTAAAACATTGACAGCGCTGAAATAACGAGGAATTGGATTTTTGTATTAAGGAGAACCATGAACTCGTCGAGCGTGATCACGTCGGACCTATGAATACCATTTGCTTAAATCAAGATGTAACATAGAGAATTATGAGCAGGAGATTAATTAAGTCGAACGTGATAATCCAGGGAACGTAATAGTCGTGCTGAAACCAAAAACATTTCGTTAAATTCGTAATTGTATGTTTTTCTTGTAATTAGATATGCAACTGTAAATGAGTTTGATCCACAACTGTACAAATAGAATCTAAAAAACTTTTCTGAATGCGGCGTGTTAAGATCTTCCGTAATTGAACGCGCCGACGGCAGTAAGAAAATTGCCATTTCCGACAAAAATCCGACATGCTCCTACCAGGGACCGTTGCGAGGTAGAAACGTTTATTAAAAAGCAGTCTCGCGTAAATCCATGAGATGAAAGACGGCAATATCGGGCGTTTTTCATTGCCAGTGGATGCGAAATAAGATGGTGAATGAAACGTGCACAAGAAAAGCGGATCGGGATGAAGGGATGATGTTGAAATATCTACGAGCGAACGCGACTTGACCACTTAAAGAGGTAACAATGTCAGATATGTCAGTGATAAATGTCGCTGGATGCAACGGACGAGAAAATGTAAGGAAACACATAAATGCAAAACGGACTTGACGTGGCTACAAGTATCGGCTATTTAAAATCAGATTGAATGAATGACGCAATAACGTTTGCGTGTGTTTCATTCGCATCTGACGCGAGAGGAAATTAAAGGTGATGAAAATTTTCAATTATCATCTGATAACGAGATCGTTATTTAAAGAAAGTCTCTGGTGCTAGTACGCCGAGTAGTTAGTGTTGGTAAACGGTCGGGCCGAGTAGTCATTGCTAGAATAACGGTCAGACCGAGTAGTTACTATTGTTCGCTAGTCGGACTAAGTAGTTAGCGGTCTGCTAGAATTGGACCTTTTCTTTAAGTAGGAAATTTGCGGTGAAAGAACGGCAGCCATGTAAATATCAATATCTTATGACCTTTTATGTATAAATTCGGTTTAAATAGGTGACTAGCACCATCCTCGTTGGATGGAGCAGTTTGTCGAATGCGTGTACTTACAACCCGACACGATGTCAAACGCGCCATTCGAAAGACGGAACGTTCAAACATACATGCTCCCTTTTAACGGTTTTTTGTCAGTTTTTAACGAGCTGTTTTAACGAGCCAATGTTTTTTTTTCATCTTAATTCTTTTTTCTGAAAAATAGAATGTGTAATTGTAAGCAATTCATAACTTTTGATCCGTTGACTTGCAGAAATCGAGACACGACGAAAGCGAAATGTTATACATTTACAGCGAGTTCTACGTCGTAAATTAGTGTACTTGTGAAATCATCTAAGATAATCGAAACATCTTTTTCCTTCCTGATATAAAATTATGTTTTATGAAATATATTTGAAAAGAAAAGTTTTGAGAAACTTTTTAAGTGAAAAAAGACCACTTTTATTATTTTTAATTTTTATTAATACAATTTTATTTAATACTATTTACTTAATATTTATTTGTATGTCACTTTTAATCAAGATTTCTTTACATACTTTGAAGTTTAACTTATCTTATATAAGTTTTTATTATGTTGTTTATTTATTTACTTATTAATATTACATTAATAAATTGTTTGCATATTCGGAATGATGAGAGAATCGAAAAATTCATCGCGATTATAATCTTGTTGCAACAGGTTATCCTAACAGTAATGTAACAGACAATGTTTAACGATTGTTCCGAAGAGTGCCGACGGCGTTGAACAGACGGTGCATATCGAGTTTCGTGTTAGCTGCTCGTTATCGTAGAAAGCGTATAATGTCGAAGATTTTCTTAAAAATTAATGGAGATAATAAATCTTGTAGCAATGTCTTATATATTATTATCATTATGACACTATTATGGCGATCGATGAATGTGTAGAGTCACAAGAAATAGAATCTCAACTTTAAATGCACACATTTAACTTTCATAATTTTAGCAGAATCAAAATTATATATTTGCGAAAGATTTATTGTTACGAAAATCAAGACAAAAATTCACAGTGGATGCTTACCCTTTATAATTTCGATATGCGTTGTGGTAATTCGAAAAAACAATTTCGGAGCGATGATGTGAATAATACGTAATTGTTATTGTTAGTGCATGGTTCGCTATTCGATGATCGATGCATTTGTGTTCGCAATGGATTGATTTATAATGACATTATATGTTTGGGTTGTCGTGCAAGTTATGTGTGTCAATGTGAGGTGTTATATGTAACTAAGAGTGGACATGATAGCTCAATGTGCGTTTGAGAAAATTTAAATTGTCAATATTACGCGACCTATTATCGAAACCTTTAATTTTTCGCCATTGTGACATTTCACGAAAACTGATGCTGTTAAAATTTGTAAGACGACGTCCCGCATTAAGAGGAAATGTTATTATTGCACAATATAACTCGAGTGAAACGAGTGAACGACGTTTTCCAAGTTTGTGTCTTGTGAGATATCAGCTTTCAGATATGATCTGCAATTGATCATGATGATGACGACGATTGTCTTGAACAACGCGTCAATCTCGTTGGGAGATTCTATTGATTAATGTGGAGCAGTGGCATCGTAATCGCGATTACAATTAGAAAGTAAATTGCCTACTTCCATTTGCTCTGTACAAACTATAAAGACATTCAGGTAAATCAAACTTGTAAGATAGTAGACGGATATTGCACGACATTAATATAAAGGAGTCTCGTAGGACGATTATAAACTTCGATTTACTTTATAATAGTACAAATTTTAATGTTTGCCAACAGTATATACTATTATTCAGATATTTATTTATTATTAATATTTAATACTTTTAATATATTCATTTATTGAATTTCTCAATTTTATTTGACAAAGTTCTATATGTTAATTTATAATTAAATTATTTGCACAAATGTGCGAGTATGTAAAATTGGGCCCAAATAAATATTTATGCGACAAGTACAGCGCATTGGAGTTATTCATTATTAATATCTCAATTTGAGTTTCCGTAGTTATTAAAATTAATGACTTTTAAACTATCATTTAGTTTATCTGTATAATGTCAAATAGAATTAAATCTGTATAATGTCAAATCTGTATAATGTCAAATAGAATTAAATTATATTTTTTGATCCTTGTATTTATTTCTATTTCTATTGAGAATGATAAAAAAGGACTTTTAAATGTAACAAAAAGACATATAAATATTTTATATTTTGTTTATCTAAGTATTAATATTTAATTAGAAATATTAGAATATATATTTTTATCTTTTTGTTTAATGTTTTAAATTTTTCTTTCAAAATTGATTTATATATATTTTTACATGGAAGCAAATGTATAAAAAATGATTTTGTTGTAAATTTCAGAAGATAAATTGTTTTTATCTTATCCAGTATACATAATATTGTTTATTTATTTGTAGCGATATATTATGTGTGCGTAAAAAATAATAGGGAATTGAGATCGATAATAAGAATGTCGACTCTAAGACTCTCTGAAACTCTGTTTCTTAGATTAAAAACAGTATTACAACTCGTTACGAAAAAAAGCGAACGAATTTTGACAGAATTTCATTTTTTGAGTTTTATCGAATATTAAAGAATTCGAATTTCGTCGAAATTTATCGATTAATTAAATTTTTGTTTAATATTATAACTTTTGATAATTGAGATATAACTATCTTATCAAATATTTTCTCTTTACCCTTCTTCCAATTTAAATCTTTGTTTTAGAAAGTATTTGATGAAATTTGAATTTCGCGAAGGTAGATTAAATTTTCTTTTAGCTACTTTTAATCAAATAAGCTTCTTATAAACTCTTATAAACTTCTTTCTTTAATGTAAAGTTTCTATATATATTCTGAAGTTTAGAGTTTGATGTTGACATTCCAAATTTTATTTGTAAAATATTTGAGAAAATATAGGAATATAGGAACCAGTAGGAAAATAATGTAGTTAGACGATCGGATCATTTTTCAAATTATAACTATGATATATTAAAAATATCTTTGGTATCCCCCCCCGTAATGACAAAATGGTTTGCTAAAATATTTTTTTTTATTTAATTAGGATATATCTTGACCAATCGAAAAAAATTAAGAAAAAGATGTGAGATACTTTATATATTATTGAAAATACCTACTTAATACTTATATTTATTGATATAATTGATGAAAGAACGAGTTTTTTTCAAGTGCAGGTTGATATTTTTTGAGAAATAGTCTGACCAGAATTGCAACATGCATCGTGAAAACATTTGATTCTCATATTCGAGAGAGACTCAGAATTTATTGAAAGAAATTTCACGAATAGAAACAGGACGATGTTAGGTAGCGTGTAAGATTATGACGATATAAAAGATTATTGTACATGTATATACATATGTCTAAGTAAAAAGAAGAGAAATAAAAGATTGAGATGGTACAGAATGAGCCTAATTATGATGATCCTTGATTCATGTTTCTCGTGATTTTTGATACTTTTCGGTCTACAGATTAAGCTCCTTTCGCAGCTTTTTTCAAGTCAGATTCAGATTTAGGTCAAGCAAACAGAAACAAAAAGTTACACGTAATATGCAATCATGCAAATGTTTCGAAAGGTAAATTACGGTTGAGAATTTATAAAGTACAACCAACAACAAGCGGTAAACAGGTTTTTTTTAGTATTTTTAAGTTATTTCTGTAATGGAATCAGATATTAAATTTTCAAGATGTATAGTTAAAATTTACTGTGTGATTGATTTTTTACAATGCAATTATATTTTCTTTAAAAAAATGTTGCTAGATTTTTTTTTTAGTATTGGGTCACAGTTAAGAGAAAGAATATATCTTATTTAAATCAACTTGAAATATAAATTCTAAATGATGCAGTATTACATGGAAAAATATTATATAAAATTTTAGACAGAAAATATATATGTATTTAATAAAGCTTTTAATATTAATAATACTTCGTGCTTTTTAAAAATATAAAAAATTATTTAAAAAATTAGAATATTATACAATTTTATTTCTTTACAGAAAATTTAAATGTGTTTTGTTACAGTAAATTTAACTTGTAGTTACAAACTATTTTTAATACTAAAATTTGTACTTGTACTGAGATTAATTTTATTATATGCTTTGGCGATATTTATTTTTGATCGAATTGAAGTATAATAAATAAAACTAGAAATATGTGTCAGGTTACTTTTGAAGAGAATCCCTAAACAAAACGCATGCGAAAGAAATACCATGTTTTCTACATGTTTTTCTTACAATATTATTTACAACATATTTGAGACTTATTGAAATCCAACAGAAACTGAAACGAATGTTTCCCTGTACACTTTCCATTATGGCGAGAAGTAATAATATTCTTCAAAATAATTTTTCAACCATAGACATAAATTAGTGGAGTGAATAATTTTTATGCTATTGAAATATATATTGTAGATTATATAGGTAATCTATGAGATATAAATTATTAGGTAATCTATGAGATAAAATTAGTTGCTTGAGATTAAAAACCTAAAAGCTGAAGTTGAAAATTTAAGAAATTAATTTTTATAAATCTAACTTTTTGAGATATATTAGAATAGAAATTCAAATTTGAATGAGAAATAAATGAATTTAATTTATAAATCTTGCGTATTTGAAAAACAAAAGATATAAAACTAAAAATATAAAGCTGTTCTTTCAAAACATGATATTTTTAAAATTAGTATTTTCTTTTGAAAGTAATATACGTATAAATTTTTATTAAGTCGACGGGAATATTAGGAAAAATCATAATGACTGCATACAATATCAAATTAATCACAGCAAGAAAGGATCGTTTCGTCGTCAATCGGGGGAAGGAATAGCTGATTCTCCTTGCACGATAGTTTTGTCGAGGAGGAGATTGCGCGTTAACGAACGAAGCGCCGGAAGGTGGTGGATGCAAACTCGATTGCCTGTTTGAATGAACTGTCACACTTGCACGGAAGTGAACGCCCAGTTCGTTGGATGTAGCAAAGCTACATAGGGGAGCAATCTGTTGCTGAGTTTTCATCCATTAGTAAGAGAGGGAGGAAAAAGAAGAAAGGAAAGAGAAAGAAAGAATACGCATCATCAACGAGATGTAAGTAAAATCAAGGTCAAATCTCTTTTCGCCTCGTCATCGTATTATTGAAAATGCGACTGAAATAATACGACTTGCTTACCCACGTTGTTATTATTATATTTAGAACTTCTGATATAAAATTCTATGAACAAAATCATTTTTCTTGTGAAAGTCAATATTACCGCTTATACATATACATCTAAAGTGTGTTTTAGAAATGTGCTTACATCTATGCTCTTAATGGGAACAAAGAAGACCATACTATTTTTTTATAGGCTTGGTTTATGAGAGATATTTTAGAAACAAATGGATTTTACAAATTTAAAATAATAATGAAAAAAATTGATAAAATAATAAAGGAAAAGAACTCGCTAAAATTAAAAAGAAGTACATAATATACATTTTAATCACAACTTTAATTTTTTTTTTATTTAATTTGAAAAACTAGATTAGTAATAAATTAATTAGTAATAATTAAAAATAAAATCCTATCTCATTTTTATATATTATTTTTAGTTTTTCAAAACTTGATCATAGTCACCATAGAAATTAATGTAATATTTATATAGATATAGATGCGTGTAATATGTTGTATATAATTTAAAACTGTATAGAGCTTAAATTAAACAATTAAACATCTTAAAAATCTTAAAATCTTAAAAAAAAATAATTGTATTAAATTTGTTATAGTATCACTGATCGTATTTGTATTAAATGTATTATATTACTTAATATATATAATAATATTGATTAATATTGTAATAAATATTACGAAATAGATTTGTACTATGTTCTTAAAACATGCTTTTTCTATTGAAAAGTTTTTTTTTAAATATATTAGTTAGGTATAGATAGGTTAAAACGACGAGAAGAGTCTTCCATTAGAAAATTTCGTTGAAGACGCTTTTTTTTATTGTGAGATTTTGCCTATAACGTTAGTCTAGCAGAAAATATCGATTATTGGTCAAGTATCTCTCTTTTTCGCGTGCAATCTATAAATATTGGATGGGTTCTAAAAGTGTTCTGTTCATTCTCGCGAAAATATGCTAGGGAATCTCGATGTATGCACAATGTATAGGTAGACTTTTAGGATTAATATGTTTGTACATAAATTCAAAAAATTTTAAACACTTGTTTAGGAATAAATTCAAGGAAAATTTGATACTGGAGCAAGCAGTAAAGGAGAAGTACAACAGGACCAACGTACATTGCATAAATATATGTCTTTTTTCAATCTAAGATATTTATTTAATTCTAACCTTTCACGAAAATTTCTTCGATTTCATTGAGTTTTCCTAGTGAAGTGTACTTCTTCAAATGTTTTCTCGGTTTCTTCAAGCACAAATTACACATAGAAAGTCGATCCTACCAATATTAATTAATAATTTGGACATATCATTATGTGCATTATGTGAACGAATCATTATGTGCATTTTGTTATGTCATATCATTATCGAGGCATATCGCAAGCAGGATTTATTAATTATACAAATTGTGCGTAATTACTGTGCTATATTGTATAATGTAATAATGCACATTACGTGATTCATTTTAATCATTATTATACTACGGATTTATTAAATAATATAATATGATATAATATGATAATGATACAATGTAAAGAGTGCATGTAAAGAGCAAAAGTGTTAAACATACGTATATACATATATACCACATGCATTACATATATATATATATATATATATATATATATATATATACAGATATATATATAGATATATATATATATATAGATATATAAAATTTATATTTTTTAAATTAAAGCATAAATATGGAAACAGTTCCGCAATTATATTTTTATATTTTATATTGTTATATTTTGAATTTGTCGTTTAATGGATATCTTCAATAAGACAATTTATTTAAATGTTTAATTTTTTATTACATTTGTTTTATTTACATTTGTTACATATGTTATAATGTTAAATGTTATTACGTAATATCATTTTTTGGTAATTAATATATGTATTTTAGAAATGTTACATTATATTTGATGTGTGTCATTAGATAAATGTTATAAGTTACATCCGTAATAAAATATTAAATTAAATGAAATATACGGAAATAAATTGGAAGGAGGATACTACAAATCTTATTACTTTCTTTAATGTTGTTATTTATGACATATAAAATATAGTATATTAAACATCATAATTTTATGTATCTAATATTATTAAGATATATTACTGATATTAAGATATATTATTATATGAAATAATAAATGAATTATTATTATTAGTTATTGCTATATTATAATACATTCTGTATTCTTAATATTACGTATATGATATTTATTGTATGATATTTATCCGACAGACAAAAGTAAATATAATATAAATGCAAACAAAAGAATTTTTGTTGGGTATTATATTAGAAAGAGCACTAATGAGAAATGTCATGCGATAAATGTCAGGTTTAAACTTAGCTTCAGACGGAAACAAGTATTTTTAAGTGTAAAGTGGGCGATTTGTGCGAATCGCAAAATGCATTAAGCTGTACATGTGTAATGTTTTTGTCCAAGGTGAAAAATCGATCTGTAATTTGACCTTCATTTAAAAGTGTGCACGAATAGAAATTAAAACAAAAAAAATACTGAATTCAAAATAAACAAATCACAAACCCAATATCAATTAAAAATCTTGATCTGTCTCTCGCCGATTAAATATTTTTATTCCTGACAGTGGATTTTACTGGGTTTATTGCATGACAAAAATGAAACAAATAAATACTTAGTGATGAATAAAGTGTTGAACGCAAGAACGGCGCGTGCCTGTTAATGCAATGATTGTAATCAATCGCGTTTCTTCGACATCCGTAATCTATTGGAATACGAATTTTATATTGTTGAACGTATTGTTATATTGCAATCCACAGTTGTAGGAATAAAAATTATAGATAGTTATTTTTGTATATATTAGCAAATTTTTTCTATTCCACAGAAATAGCTCTTACAATTATATAATCCATATTTTTTGTAATATATTAGAATTTAGTCATTGAAATTTAGTTCCCGTTTTTGTTAAACATAAAATGAAACGTAAATGTAATATAAATCTATTTAGAATTGATGTATATCTTTTTATATTTAAAATTATTTCAGTTTTAACGTTAGATAAAGTAAATTTGATAAAATTTTAATTTCCTTAAAATTTTCAGATTTTTTTGGATTTATTTGCAGATAAAATGTAAAAACATAACCAAGCATGAAAATTTAATAAATAGTTATAAACTTTAGCAATATATAAGAAACGACGAAAAGTTTAAATAAATAAATAAAGCATAAATATGTGTGTTAAATGGATTGTGTGCAAAATATTCGATAGTTAAAATCTGTATACACCAGTTACAGCATTTTCGAGGTTGCTTTGTATTCGGTCCTTCGCTTGGCGGTTTATCAATTTTTCGGGCCATTTGTCGAGTTGTTCTGGTTGTGCAAATAAAGCAACGGTCGCTTCCATACACAGCCATCCATTTATTTGAATTTCCATTTGTCGCTTATATTATCATTGCCGTACAAATTTTCTCCGATTAACTCGTAATTATCCCTCTCGACCCAGGTCTCTGCCGTTTATTCCCCTGCATCCCTCGTCCTCGCATCGATCGAATCGGATAATTATAACACTGCGGTGCTGCGGTTCGAAGGACGAGGACGATGACGACGGCGACGAGGAGCGGTGTGGCGGCCGGAGTGAGAATTTCAATCTCGTGCTCGTTGGCGAATTTCGGATACTCGAGGTGCCAGCAATTTCCCCCGACGACAAATACAATTTCCAGGTAGGTACTCGCATTGAATACTGTTTACGTGGCGTTACGAGAACCACGGGGTCATCTTGTGGAAACTATTAATGAAGCTGCGGGAGAACATTCATTCTGGCACGTTCGTGTCGATTCTCTCTCTCTCTCTCTGTTTCTCTCACTCTCACTTTCACTCACTCTCTCATACACTCGCTCACTCACTTTTCTCGTTTTTAAATATGTAATATTATCATTATATAATATTATTTTTAATAGATTATATTAATAGTTAAGTTTGGATAATATTATTAATTAGAATAAACATATGCTCTTATATGTCTTTTATAAAATTTGAAGAGTATTGTTTAAGTAGCTTGTTCAATAACTTTTTCAACGACATATTGCTCTTTGAAAACCATTTCTTGAAATGTTTATAAGTGTAATTTCTTTCTCAAAGGAGAAGTTTTTCTTTAAGTTGTTGAAACTGTTTTCGTGGAACGAAAAAAATTTAAAAATTTAGTAATTACCAAGTAAGCGAGTTCTCTCAATTTCAGATTAAAACAATGTTATTTCACAAGACTTCCGAACCTTAAGCTAGCGCAGACTATGCGCGATTCGCGATTCGTGATTCGTTGAAATCTGAAAAGATTCGTCATTCGCTATTGTAAAGCTCCCACACTATTCGTGATTCGCAATATATCATTCGTAATAGTGTAGACACGAATGGATTGATTCGTGATGATTCGCGTCCTTTGAGATTCGTCAAAAAACCGTTCGGCGAGCGAATCGGTGCGAATGACGAATCGCACATGACGAATTGACGAATCTTCCATCCACACTATTCACTCAGTTTCAGAATTCTCTCAGTTTCAAATAAACGAATCACGAATATTTGCCGAATCGCGCATAGTCTGGCGCTAGCTTTAAAATTTAACGGAAGTGTTAAAGAAATCCTTCTTTTGTGTTTTGATTTCAGTTGAATAATAATAAGGTATAACATATATGCGTGTCCTCGTTAAAAATAAAGAAAATACGAGAAGAGATAGAAAAAATATATTGCAGGAAATCTGTTGAAAAATATTTGAATGTGATATCTTTCTCTTTCTCTCACGCACGTACGCACGCACGCACGCACACACAACAACGTAGGATGCATTTACGATCCTTTAAAGATAATAAACAATGTGTGATATAATAGCGATATATCTGCGTAATGGTATTTTGGATACAGGGTATTTGATTCGTATTAGCGAGACAACTTTCTGGGAAAGTAAATTTGTATTTCATTAAACGATTTAATAAACATGTCGATGGGAGTCTTTTGTAGATGATTTTAGAAATTACGAGAAAATTAAACACGACTCAAATAAAGCTGTTGCACCGATTTATCATTGATATCGTGCGCCCCTACGTATTCTTCAGGTATATAGTAGTTCATCGCATTAATAACTCTCTGCGCGAATATGTGTGTGAGAGAGAAAGAGAGAGAGAAGAACAGATTGCAAGAGAAAACAGATTGCGACTAGTTTTAGAATATAAATATAAATCATACTTGACAAAATCACAGAAATAAGAAATATGTTAACAAGAACAATTTTTTAAGTCGATAGTAATCTGACCACTATTTTATTTAATGATAAGTTTGTTCACATTTTGATCCTTGATTTGGATTCTTTTCAATTGTCTGATCTGTCATCGAATGTAAAAAAAATGTTAATAATATAGCCATAAATAAGACAAAATTTGTGGTAAAAAATACATTGAATCGTACCTACGTCATCAAGTGACAATGTGTACAGAAAATGTTATGAAATTTAATGTTATGAAATTCTGATGAAAAAGACCATAAACTGTATAAGATGTTTTTGTGTCCAATTATTATGTAGCCGTCGTGAATGACTCTGCATTACTGTACAAGATGCACATTTTTCCGAAAATTTATCTTGATAAAAACAAGAAGTACTAGAAGCATTATATTAATTAAGAGTGTACCGAGGAATTAACAGATGTATACACCTTAAACGCTGACAGTTGACTGAACTTATAACAAAAGGGGGTATAAGGAATATATAAACAATGTCGTTAAAAGTTATTGAGAGAAGAGAAAAAGAAAAAAAAGTACTAGAATAAGAAAAAGGAAAACAAAGAAAGAACAAGGGATCAAATTTTAATAATTTTACCATATATTGAACTCAAATTCTCAATATCTTTAAATTAATGCTATTATTTGAGATAAAAATCATTTCAACTATCTCTTTTCTTAGTATGTTTCTCTTTATGTAAAATTTTTGATGAGGACTAATTCAAATCATGTCTATATGCGGATATTGTCATGGATAACTTAGAGACACAGTGCCTTTAATCACTTAATTTTGATGTCTGTTTTCTATAGATATATGGATGACATCTTTACTATCGTACCAAAAACGAAAATCAGTGACATGCTTGCAATTTTTAACAACTATTTTCGTTTAAAGTTTACGTAATAGTAAGTAAATGGATCGATCAATTTTCTTGATTCCACAGTCATTCATAGTGATAATTTAATAACTAATTGATACAAAAAAACCTACTTTTTCCAGCAGATATGTAAACTATTCTAGCCATCCACTCAATTACAAAATCAATACCATAATTAATTTAGTAGATCGAGTAGTTTTACTCTCATTGTCAGACAAAAGATTTGACGCCAATATTGAGTCGGTAAAAAAATATTCTCAAAAACAATTGCTCACAAAACTCATTAATAGACACATCATAGGAAATTAAAATTCCTAACAAAACAAAAACATTTAATAAGTATATGTAATAACAATAAAACATTCGGTGCACGAAATTACATAATAATTACGTAATTCGTAAAAATTTGAGTGTTGTGTTAAAGATGTGACTTAGATTGTAATATACAGAATACAAAACATAAAAAAACTCTTTTAATCAGAAAGAGAAACTATAGACTCAGTAAGAACAAAGATATAGAATTAGTTTACAAAATCAATTGCATTAATTGTAACGCCATTTATATAGAATAAACGAAAAGACACTTGAAAATACTAAAGAACACAAAAAGATATTATGGAGTATGAGAATAACCATTCCGTAATAAGCAAACAGAGTATTATATATATTTGTATTGTAGCATCACTTGATGACGTAGGTACGATTTAATGTATTTTTTATCACAAATTTTGTCTTATTTATTGCTACGTATTATTAACATTTTTTTACATCATCATGCAGGTTAGACATTTGAAAAGGACCTAAACCAAGATTCGAAACATAATGATCGAACTTATCTTTAAATAAAATAGTAGCTAGATTGCTGTCGATGTAAAAAAATTGTTTTTGTTAATCACCACCGGCGATACCAAAGTTTAAACTTTGAGAAATATATTTTTTTCTAAGAAACATTACGATGGTGATTAAGTTTTTAGATTTGTTTCTACTCTTTTTTTACTTACAATCTTTATGATAATTTGCTTTTATGATATATCTATTGGAGAAAAATAAAGTATTTTTTTAACAATTTTTTAAAACTATTGGGTGTTAAAAATGACAAATTTAAAACGTGATCTTGCTTGATCTTATAAATCATGTGGATATTACAATTTAAAATTTTTCCATAAAATTTTATATTTAGATTTTTCAATTTTCAAAGCTTAATTGCAAATCAATTTCATTGTAAAAAAAATGACTTTGAGAATAATCTTGTTTGGTCTTGTAAATTATGTGTATAGGCTTCAAATAGGTATAGGCTTTGAATTTTTCTTATATTTTCACATATTTTTTATAAAAATCTAAGATTTTATTGTAAAGCTGTAAGAAATTCAAGAGAATAAAAATTGATAAAAATTGCTTCTTAATTTTCGCTGCATAGATGAATGTTGATAGGTTATCTATATATGTAAATCACTCTATTCGAATATCTCCGTCATAAGGGATGATCGCTTTATCGTGATGTGCTCGTAATGGCACATTCGAGAGTTGTTCGATGTGGATTCTGCGGACGTCGACGACGTCGCTCACGACGACCGCATTTTCTCAGTAAGTAATCGGGATTGAGTTACGTCGTCGCAGTAGCAATCATGAGTAGCCACGAGCGATCCCGGGAAATCTCTAATGAACGGGAAACAATTAAGATCCTTTTGAGACGTTTGCTTTGCTCGCCTTTAAACGTCAGAATGAATTTTTTTTCCAACTTTTTACGGCATTTTTCATTTACCTCTTTGCGTTCTTAATTAATTCTCAGCTCTAACAATGTCCAAGTATTCTTATTCTTAAGCAGAGCAAGTTCTAACTCTTTTCTTAATTTGTTTTTTCTGTTGATAGATATATTTTTTTATACAAGAATATTGTTACATAATAATGAACAATTATACTTTTTATAAATTATTATCACGTTGAAAATAATTATGTCATTTTCTTTATCATTATTTTCAGTCTTTTGTAGTACATATAAAAGAACTTTTTGATTTATTATTACATATAGAAGGCATATTCTTTTTATTATATATAGAAGAGGGTGAGCGTATCTAATATTAAAATTAATATATATTTTCTCAGCAGTTTAGAAAAATAAAGACTTGTTCAGATAAAGTAGAACACTTAAGATAAATATACAGTTGCAGAGTTTGAATGTTGACTTAATATAGTTCTCAAAAGTTAATTAAATAGTTTTCACATTCAAGTTAATACTATCAACAGATGTCCTTAAAAACCAAATTTTAAATTAAACAGTTTTAATATAATATTTTTTTTACAAAATACAATATATACAATACATTAGCTTGTAACTAACAAAATATTAATGCTCTATTATTAATCATCACAGATTGTTCTGTTTCTCTTTTCCTATCTCTCTTTCTCTTTAACTTAAACTTTTCTTGAAATATAATAAAATGAAGTAAAAATAAGAAATAGGAGAATATTTTTTGAATTTGTATTTAAAAAATACACTATTTACTTTACTGTAAAAACTCGGTAAAATTATTTTTCTAGAGAGAAAGAAAAGAAAATAAAGAATATCGTAAGATCGACAAACTGATCTGATAAGGAACATTCGATCACAGCTCAGTATCGATACAGATGTATCGTAATCGTATTTTGGATTCGCAGATCTGTCTGGTTCGATGAGTCGAACCAAACTGAATGTTCTCGTAGTTTGATCAATACAAGTAGCGCGCAGGCGTTCTCGGCAAATGGAAACACGAGGCTCTCTCGTTTTTCTGCTCACGTCTGATCGGAAACAGGTAGATGGTAAGAAAAGTTACCGGGGAAAGCGTAAGAAGATTCGTAGTGGAAAGACAATTGATTTTTCGCCATAGCACACTTTAGTTAACCATTATCAAAAGAAGAAAGAAATAATCTGCAAAATAAAAAAAATTTTGGTTTTCAATATAGAATTGTTTTAAAATTATAATTTTGAATTTTTTAATTATCAAGGATGGTTAAGAAATTATTCTAGATCAATTTTTTGTTAATAAAAATTATTTATTTAGCAATAAGATTAAAATATGATAGAAAAACTGTTTTTTTAAGTAACTTTATTATCTCTTTTGGTAGAAGGAAATCAGGAGATATTTGATTATCGATATGTTTGAGAAATGAAGAAATAATGTATTTGTCAAATGCACATATTACCCATCATATTACATATTGTCAGCAAGAAAACCTCCAATCATTTCAAGATGGCAAGTCTCCTTACCATGACTGATTTAGGACGGTCCTCGGAATACCGAATTATTGGCTTGAGATAACATTTTGTTATGTCAATGTTTCTCCCCCACAGCACAAATTTTCTGCTTAGTTTCGTCGATATGGCCTATTGCGTTTACTCAGTCCCGCGAGAAATGATGCAAAATTTCTCGATGACACAATTCATAAATCCCCAATCGTATCTTTTACTAAAATTTTTTAAATTCAACATAATAAATGTTTATATAAACTATTTTCAACTTTATAGATAGATTAATATATACAATATATAACATATATTATATTACACACACACATATATATATATATATATATATAGTTACGATCTTATAATTGTGATGACACAAATAATTTTAAATCAACTTTCAGTGAAAATGTTGAGAGAAATAAATATTTTTTTTTAACTTTTTATATTTTATATTCTTTTTTGTGGTTAAATTTAACGATTATATTGCATATTCTCTTTTGTGATTAGATTTAACAATTATTATTCTGTTAAAGTGTAGAAGTAATTATGCAACGTCTCGTCCGGATGGATACTTGTAGTAGCGTTCCGCTGCTGCGCTATCCTTAACAGGTTTTAACACTTATAAGAATTTACATTAGGCGCCGCTCTCCTGCCCGAGGCGCGCCTATCTCCACTTACGATTGTCATTGTTTTCCTGTTGTGCGATTCCACAACACGTTAGTTTTTTCACTTCGTTATATTTCGATAATAGTTGTGTTTTAGGGTTTCTCAGCGATGGGAAAATCATCTCATAATTCAAGGAAGAGGAAATCATCATCCTCCGACCGGCTAGCAAGCCTGGAAAATAAGATGTCACGCCTAATCGACATCTTGATGCAAAAAGAGGTTAGAGCATCCTCCCCGCCCGCTTCAATACCCTCCTCTCTGATTCACCAAGGATCAGGTATCGAGTCAGATACCCCCATTCAGATGGGATCTGGCTCGGAGGATAATCTCTCGGCACCCCTTGCGAGACAAGTGGGGCCGCAGATAGGTGTGTATGATACTGCTGGATCTGTATTTGCGAAATACAGGCGGCATGACGACACAACCTTTTTCCGAATAATCGGAACAATCCTCTTTTTGCAGTGGTAAGTCATAACCCGGACGAAGGTGCATCACCCGAAGCGCAAGACCGGGTTACAACATGCGAGGATTCTGTGCCTATAACGGCTACAGCGGAGACGGAGGATAATGCAGAGGCTCTCGTCAGACAATGGCTTGGCTCTGATCTCGAAGGAGAGGAAATTCTGCCGTGGAATGATCTGGTGGTGCAAAGGTGGCGTGAAACAACACGTAACGGCCTCCCAGCCGATCAGCGGGAAGCCTTATCAAAGAAGTACGCCCCCCCCGAGACGGTTTCGTTTCTTAAGGCTCCTATATTAAACCAGGAATGTAAGGTGGCACTTAAGAATAATTCTGTAGTAAAGAGGGATGAATTTGCCGCCAAAAATCAGGACCAACTGGGCATAGCACTATGCGCACTAGGCGAAGCAGTCTCAGACCTTCTTCGTTCAGAGACACAAGACTCCCTGAGCCCAGTAGCTTGCCTAGCCATCACAAAAATCAACGAGGGAGCAAGAATTCTAGCAGACCTCTTTTATCGGCTCTCCCTAACTAGGAGAGCACAAATCACACCAGCTCTCAACTTGATCGCCAAAAATACAGCGGATGCCATTCCGGCTGACGATCTCCTTTTCGGTTCTTCATTCGGAGAAGAGATAAAGAAGGCCGCGTCTATGGAGAAAGCGTCCAAGGACATCATCAAGACACCTTTGGTCATCTCTAAGAAGATCCAACAACCGATTAGGCCCCCAGCGCAGGTGGCCCAGGCTAAAGCGGGAAACGCCCGCGCCCCTGTGAGACAACCGAGAGCGACGACAAGGAGAACAGGGGCAGCGAACAGCAGTCGTCGTCCATCATACCATTCCAGATCCCATTCGAGGAGGCGTTAAACTGTGAGGAGGTAAATATCGCGGGAAGGTTATCATCCTTTCTCCCCCAGTGGAGAAGGATTACATCCGACCCGCTAATATTACAAACCATCGCGGGCTATAGGCTGCCGTTTATTCAACAGCCGCCTTGTCAGACCGGCGAACCCTCCGTTGCCTTGTCAAATCTTGAAAAGCGGATTTGCGCTCAAGAAATCGATAGACTTCTGAATAAGAGTGCGATCGAAAGAGTAACGGATTGTGAGTTCCAATTCGTATCACCATTCTTTATTATTAAGAAATCTTCAGGAGGATGGAGATTCATTCTTAATTTGAAACGTCTTAATCAGTTTATTTTAGCTCCGCATTTTAAATTAGAGAATTGGAAGACGGTTATCCGCCTTCTCTCTCCAAAAGATTTCCTAGCCTCGATTGATTTGGAAGACGCATATTTCCTAATTCCTATTCATCAAGATGATAGGAAGTTCCTGCGGTTCCGGTTTGAAGGCTGCCTCTTTCAGTTCAGAGTCCTACCCTTTGGATTAGCTTCGGCTCCCTATATTTTCACAAAGATTTTAAAACCAGTCTTATACTCCCTTAGGGAGAAGGGCCTATTCTCGGTTATATATTTAGACGACTTTCTTCTTATTGCAGATACATATGATCTTTGCGTGAAGAATGTCAACGCCACTTTAAGTCTTCTATCATCCCTAGGCTTCATTATCAACAAACGTAAAAGCGTACTCAGACCCGCAAGATTTTGCAAATTCTTAGGCTTTGTTTTTGACACGGAGCATTTTGCAATTTCGATCCCGCCTGACAGAAGAAAGAACCTTCTTCAAATGACACTTGCCTTCCTAAAGAGGAAGCACTGCAAGATTCGCCTCTTTGCCAGCTATATTGGATCTTTAGTATCAGTTTGTCCAGCAGTACAGTATGGTATATTACATACGAAAATTCTGGAGAGAGAAAAATTCCTAGCTCTTGTGGCCTCGGATAATGACTTTGAGGCCCGGATAACCCTCCCAGCCTCAATCAGGGACGATCTCTTATGGTGGAAAGACATCTTTACAAACAAATCACAACGCAATTACATCAGATCGGGCCGCTTTGATCTGGAGATCTTCTCCGACGCCTCCTTAACCGGATGGGGAGCTGTATGCGGCAATTCTAGCACGCATGGATTTTGGGCACCGGAAGAAAAACGATTTCACATCAATTATTTAGAGCTCTTAGCTGTTTTTCACGCTCTAAGATGTTTTGCATATCAAGCAGAAGGAACCAACATCCTTTTAAGGATCGACAACTCCACGGCCCTTTCTTATATTAACCGTATGGGTTCGGTTAGATTCCCCGTGCTATCTACCCTTGCTCGAGAGATTTGGTGTTGGTGTGCAGAAAGGAACATATTCCTCTATGCCTCATATATCCCTTCAGCACAAAATGTTGAGGCAGACGCGGAATCACGCGTTGTGTCGGAGGAAACAGAATGGTCCCTCGCGCAATCGTATTTTGACAGGATCAATTCTGAATTAGGCAATTTTGATATCGATCTATTTGCGTCGTCGATTAACAATAAATGTCAACTCTTTGTATCCTGGCATCCAGACCCATTAGCACAAGCAGTGGATGCTTTTTCATTGGATTGGAGCAGTCTCTACTTTTACGCCTTTCCTCCTTTCATCCTGATTTTAAAGGTCCTACGGAAAATCATTAATGATAGGGCGACAGGGGTGGTGATAGTTCCATGGTGGCCAGCCCAGTCATGGTTTCCTTTATTCAATAAACTCATAGTCGATCGACCGATTCGATTCGACCCAAACATTAATATGTTGTCATCTCCTTTCAGAGACGTTCACCCGGCTTGGAACCGAATTTCCCTGGTAGCCGCGAAGTTATCCGGCAGGCTTTTTCACTCAAGGGAACACCACCTGCCGCACTGAAAGCGACACTGGCATCAATTTCAGAAGCCACAATAGCCCAGTACTCAAAACCTTTAAAAATGTGGTGGGCTTTTTGCGAGCGGAATCAATCCAGCCCTTTCACTCCGCCAATCTCTACATTTCTGGAATTCCTATCTTCCTGTTTGTCTGACGTAAACTCCTACGCCACCCTAAATACATACCGCTCGGCCATATCCCTTATCTCATCAAACGAGATAGGTTCTCATCCGTTGGTTAGCAGATTTTTCAGGGGTGTAGCGGTTTTAAAACCACAACGACCTCGCTATGATTTTGTTTGGGATCCAACGCCAGTGATTGATCATTTGTCCTCCTTATATCCGCATGACAAACTTTCATTAGAAATGATATCAAGGAAGTTAGTAACGCTTCTCGCTCTAACAACAGCTCAAAGAATGCAAACTCTTGCAGCTATTCGTCTCTCGAATGTTATCCTATCGGATTCACTAGTCATAAAGATACCAGCTAGGCTTAAGACATCACGGATCGGTAAATCCCAACCGCTACTCTCGTTTCGTCCCTTCCTGGAGAAACCAGAACTCTGCATCTTTTCGTTAGTTAGATTCTATGTTAATGTAACTCAGGATCTCCGCCAAGAAGGCTGTGATTCATTTTTTATTTCCTTACGCTCCCCACATAATGCGGTCTCTTCCCAAACGCTAGGTCGTTGGGTCAAAAACGAACTAAACGCAGCGGGAGTCAACATAGACATATTTTCGGCACATTCTACCCGTCATGCTTCGACATCGTTCGCAGCAAGTAAGGGTGTAAATCTAGACGAGATCAGACGTACTGCGGGCTGGAGTAGATCCTCAGACGTCTTCGCTCGCTTCTACAACCGTCCAATAATTAAGGACCCATCTTTTTATTCGACGATTTTAAATTGTTCTTAAGTTAATAGTTTGTAACCAGCTGTATTTAGATACAGCATTTAGATACGTACCACAGATTACATTTAGTTTCTATTAGAGGTTTATCCTACCATTGCTCTGTTGGGCATAAATTTGCCAGTTATATTTTATTTTCAATTCAATCATAATAAAGGGTATGTACAAAATTTTACAAGAAAGAGTCGGAATTAAATCAATTATACATTATTTAATTCAACTCCACCACAAATCTGGAAGTTAAACATCTACAAGTATCCATCCGGACGAGACGTTGCATAATTAAATAATCAAACGAACTTACCGTGAAGTTCGATTATAATTATGCTGTCTCGTCCGGATGGACAGTCCCACCCACCCACAATTCCTTGTCAGATTTGTGGACTTTAAACTAATGACAATCGTAAGTGGAGATAGGCGCGCCTCGGGCAGGAGAGCGGCGCCTAATGTAAATTCTTATAAGTGTTAAAACCTGTTAAGGATAGCGCAGCAGCGGAACGCTACTACAAGTATCCATCCGGACGAGACAGCATAATTATAATCGAACTTCACGGTAAGTTCGTTTGATTATTTAATTTTATCTGTTTTAAAATATAATTCTGTTTTAAAATATAATTTTGTTAAAACCAAAAATATCGCAGCTCGTAATAGAATAAAATAAAATCTTTTTTACAATAAGTCAAACATACAAGAGAATATATTTTTTTTTATCAAATAAGTCTTTCATACAAATGTCATAATAAACGTATCAGCTTACAAAGCTTTCATCAATAATAACAAAAATAATGACAACAAACCAGTAATCAATATGAGCACATTTTTTTTAACGGCGTATGTGAAACAACCTATTTGTTGTATCATATTGATTACCGGTTCATTATTTTTATTATTACTGATTAAGACTTTATGACGTTTGTATTAAAGACTTATTTGATGTAAAAAAATGTATTTGTTCGGTCCATTGTTAAAGATTTTATTATAATTTTGTTATATTTTTGTGTCTTTGAATTTAAGGAGCTTCTATTGCAATGGTTTGTAACTCAGAGAAACTGTTAATGTTGTCTTAGTATTCTTACTAAGAAAAATTTGACTTT
>CABEGB010000671.1:303582-356978 GCA_901521435.1 Crematogaster levior | reverse complement strand
CAAGAAAAAGCAAGGGGAAAGAACGAGCAGTGCCGGGGAGAGGCAAGGAAAGGGACACGAAGGGACGAGGCGGAAACGGGCAAACACAGGGGACCAGCGGGGGAGAAAGAGAGAAAAAAGGGGGGGGAGCGGGAGGGGCGGGAAAAGGGGGAAACAACAAGGCGGGGGGAGGGAGGAGGAAGAGGGCGGGGCCGAGGGGCACAAAAGGCAAAAACAAAGGGCCAAGAGGAGGGCAGAACCAAAAGGGGCCAAGGGGGGGGGGAAGGCAAAAAAAGGGGGAGAGCGAAGGGGAGGGGAGCGCGAAGGAGGAAGCCCGGCCGGGGCAGCAGAGGGGAAAGGGGAAAGGCGGACCAAGGGGGAAAAGGCGCAAAAAGCGAAAAAAAGGGAGGAGAGAGGAGGGGGGGGGGGGAGGGGGCGGCGGAAGTAACGAAGGCGCGCGGAGAAAGGGGGAAAAGGAAAAGACGGACCGAAAGGGCGGGAAAAAGAGAAAAAAAGGAGGAGGGAGGAGGGGGGGGGGGGGGCCGGAACGAACAAAGACCAAGAGGGCAAAAGGAAAGGGGCGGGACAAGAAGAGGAACAAAAGGGGGAAGGGCCCGAAAAGCGAAAAAAAGGGGGAGACAGGGGGGGAGGAGGAGGCGGGGAGGAACGACGAAGCGGCGGAAAGGGGGGATGAAAAAGGCGAGATGCAGGGGGGGGAATTCCACGAAGAAAGGGCAGGAAGAGAAAACCCGGTCGCCAGCCAAAGCCAGAACGAAGGACGAAGGCGGCCGAGAGCCCAGCGGGGGGGGGGGCGGTGGATATTAATAGGGGGGGGGGAAAGTGTTGGTGGGCAGGTGCTGCCCGCGGGGGGGGGGGCATCTCAAGTCATCATTACAAATGACGTTCAAGGTTGGATGAATTCGAGTCGATATATGACTAATGGAATAACGAATGTAGAATATCAGAAATTTGATTCGATCGTCATAATTTTATGAGATTTTCCTTCTCAATACTGAAATCGACAATCTCTTATCTTGAAATTTTGAGAAGGAATTCATAATAAAGTCAAGAATATTCGTTGAAACTTTTAACTTTAGAAATATTTTGGTCCAAATATTTTGGTCCGTTATATTGGATCTGCCATTTTCAATTTTGAAAATTTGACGTCGGATTCGTAATCAGCGACCCCAAAAACTCCTATATACCATTCTTTTTTATTTTTAGAGAAATTTCAAAACTTTGGTCCGCCATATTGGATCCGTCATTTTTAATTTTGAAAATCTGACGTCGGATTCGTAATCAGCGACCCCAAAAACTCATGTACACCAATTTTCACAAAAATAGAATAACACTTTCTTTCAGCCATGAATTAAAAAAAAAAACACTGTTTTTCATAATTTGTTTAATTAGATTAAGATTAATTTCATAAACAATCAATGAAAACAATACATTTCAGTTTGTAGCTAATCATCTTAGTCAACTTAAAAACCAAACAGTAGCACTAAAATCGAATTTTAATTATTCCAAATAAATAAAAGTTGAATTGAAAATATGTGGGATTCTAGGAATTCCGCTGTGCTTCAAAGGGTTAAGAAAGAGTAATATATCAAGAATATATTAAAAATATTTTATGTTCGTGTGTATCTTATATAGCAAAATAATTATGAAAATATATGAAAATATTGCACAATAATGGCATTATAAATTAACGAAAATGTTACAAAAATACGCTGTAACGCAGCAGTTTTGTCAAAATAAAATTTCTAAATGATATCTGTCAAAAATTATACAAATCTAATTTCGAATATAAATATTTTATAATAATTTTGCTGCGCTAAATGTGCTGAATGTGTAATACTTCATGTTGCAATATTTCTACATTATAATATAGTATCAGATCAAACGGATAAGACCGGGGTGTCGGAAGCGATTGTCAGAACGTTTGAGTCATTCTCGCGGCAGTCACACTTGACACCGCGCACCGATAGCGAGTCGGAAGCGCTTTTATAGTGGATCATAAAAAGAAGCGACCCTCTTTTAATGTAATACCGACTTCCTTTGTACGATACCGATTTCTGGCTACCGAAATGTATATAGGGTGTCCCAAAATCACAGGTAAATACTGATAGGGTAGGTAGGGGATGAGGTGGTGAGTAGTGGAGGCGCACGAGTAGTGGTGTTGTCTCCAAGCGACTTGTTATAGCGCGCCGCTGATTCGTACAACTTCCACCCTCCGTATCTCCGCGGGGGTGCATGATCGGACAGAGAAATCCTATCTCATCCCCATCACCACCCCATCCCCTACCTACCCTATCAGTATTTACTTGTGATTCTGGGACACCCTGTATAAGAAGAGGGAATCGAACAGCAGAGAGCAGATTCAGTCAGTCGAGGACTGGATGCAGAGTCAACGTTTGTGTTCCAGTTTATATTCAAATAAATAGTAATTAACCCTACGATCATTTATCCTTCTTTTAAAACCCCACAAACCTGGGGGCCTTTCCTGGATTGAGTTAAATAGATCGTAGTTAATTACGCGTCGCAGTTGAGTCAAAAATGATTGTGCGTGATTGTCGTAGTTATCGATTACGCATAAATTTGTGTTGTGAACTTTATGAGTAGTAAAAACGCAGTTGAAGAAATGAAGACTGTGAACGATTTTTCGTTCACAAACATTGAAGGAGAAATACAAGTTTTACGGAATAGCTACGGACGAGAGCTGAATTATTCAGCACTTATGGAAAAAGTTCCTATATGAGTGGATGCAGGACGACAAAGAACGAAATAATAAAACACCTACAGTCGGCGAAAACGTTGAGACATCGATGATGCTTCATTCCGAAGCGATGCAGTGCGACCAACGCGAGCTATATCTCGTGAGAAAGCAGGCGGAATTAGCCAAGCGAGAACTCGCACTCGCGCGGCGTGAGATAGAGTAGCTCAGAGGCAAAATTAGTGAAGAAGATCAAGGATGAGTTTGACAGACCGATCAGAGCATAATGGCCATTGCGAGCTTATTGGATTATTTCCACCGAAATAGTGACTTCTACGAAAAATGGGAAAAACAGGTGTGATTGTTGAAGATAATGTACAAACTTGACGACAACGAAGCGAAGGTTTTGATGGACTCGAGACTGAAAAGGCAAACGAATGGTTCTATTCAAAACCTGAATTGATAAAAATGGACACTTCGAAAATTTCTTGAGGTAGTTGAAAACAATGATCTTCCATCGACCGAGCAAGTTGGTGCGACAGAAGAAGTTTGAGGAGCGTATGAAAGAGAGGCGAACTATTTAGCGAGTATTTACACGAGAAAATTATTTTAGCAAACCGCGTACCCGTTGATACTGACGAAATGGTAGATTATCTCATCGAAGGGATTTCAGATACTTCCCTTCCAGATACTTCGCGATCAGGCGTCCAGAAGTTCGATGCGTCAATTTCTCTTCTGGACGCATTTGGCAAGATAATATTGTGGAAAATGGAAAGTGGTGCTACACCAAAAGATAACGATAAGAAGCGCATATCCATAGGATATCGTGTGCTGTCTGGGAGTATACAACCATCGTTATCGGAATATGCTAGTCCGTTTTAGTTAAGAAAAAGGAACAACGCGATTGTGTATAGATTATAGACAAATTAATAAAAAGATTACGAAAGATCGATACCCTTTGCCGCTTATAGAAGATCAATTAGACTTATTGCAAGATGCCAAAATTTTTACCACGCTTCTTAAAAATGGATTTTTATACGTATTAGTAAATGAAAATGTCGCAAATACACTTCGTTTATTATACCAGAGGGCCAATATGAATTTTTAAAAGTCCCTGTTTGTGTAACTCTCCTGCCGTTTTTCAAAAATTTATTAATGTGGTATTCAAGCGCCTAATCCAAAAAAGGATTGTTCTAACTTATATGGATGATCTTATTGTTCCATCGGCAAATTACGAAGAAGGGATAGAGCGTTTGAAAATTGTGTTCAGATTCGAAACAGCTTCTCAATTTGAATTAATAATTAATTGGAATAAATGTCATTCTTTGCAGAGACGTGTTGATTATTTAGAACATATTGTTGAACACGGTTCTATCCGCCCTTCCGAGCTTAAAAGCTGTTATGCAATTTCCAGAACCAAACAACATTAAGCAAGTGCAAAGTTTTTTAGGCCTCACAGGTTATTTCAGAAAATTTATAGTGGGATATTCATTAAAATTTCGCGTCCGTTGATAAATTTATTAAAAGCAAATGTAATGTTTCATTTTGACAAAGAAGAAAGGTTTGCGTTCCGTAAACTTAAGGCATTTTTGAGCGATAAACCCGTACTAAAGTTATATAGATTAGATCGGAACGGAATTATACATCGATGCATCCATGCACGGATATGGTGCCATTCAGTCTTACAACGCGATAACGACGATCAATTATTTCATCCAGTGTATTATTACGCGAGCAGAAAAACCACAATAGCCGAAGAAAAGTACTCCAGTTACGAGTTGGAGGTGCTCACGATAGTAAAAGCATTGCAAAAATTTAGAATGTATTTGTTAGGTACTCCGTTCAAGATTGTTACGGACTGTCACGCATTTGCGTTAACTATGAGAAAACGGGATTTATGCGTTAGAGTGGCGAGATAGGCATTGTGTTTGGAAGAGTTTACGTATTCGATCGAACATCGCCCTGGGAAAAGCTTGACTCATGTAGATGCGCTTAGTCGTAATTCTTTACAATGTGTATTTGCGATGGATGAAGATGAAAATAAATTGATGGCCAAATTAAAAAAAGCGCAGCGCGAAGACAACGAACTAAAACAAATAGTTGATTTAGCGGAACGTCAATCTATTGACGGATGTTATACATAACGGCCTCTTATTTAAAGAAATTGACCATGATGTGCGATTGGTAGTTCCAAAGTCCATGCAGTCGCAAATAATAAAATGTGCTCATAAGGTCATTTTTCGATCAATAAAACAGAGATTTTAGTGGAAAGGGATTACTGGTTCCCTGGTGCGTGTGAAAGTCGAGCGAGTAATACATAATTGTATTGATTGTATTTTGGCCGAGCGAAAACAAGACAAACAGGAGGGATGGTTGCATGCATTAGATAAAAGAAGCGTAGATTTGTATCACATTGATCACTTGGGTCCTCTTCCGTCTACGAGAAAACAATGTCGACATATTTTTGAAACTACATTGTTTTCTTTTTTTCTTTATCTCACTATAACGTCGCGTTGTCTTTCGCTCTTTTCATAAACAAAATCCTAACCTTTAGAGGCTGGCAAACCCGACGAAAATTCCACCTGCTAGCCACGACTAAAATGAAATTGTCCGGTCCTTTATCTCTGTCTTTTTTTCTCAGTTACTCAGTCATGGCAAACTGTTCAATGATGAAAAGCAAAAAGGAACAGAATATGAAGAAAGAAACATGATGATTAGGAAAAACATCAATTTTGACTGTACTATACAATATGTAGAGAATGATAAAGGATAGTGAAGTATGATGTATAAGTTGACAAAAAGCGATAGTAGTGACAAACAAGGCGGCCTGCAAAACCAGCAGAGGAAAAGAATAAAAAGAAAGAAACAGAGAGTAGAGGAGGGGAGAAACAGAGGTGCACAGCGAGTGAAAGCGACAGGCGGAAACAGACGAGGGGAAAAAATACGAGCGAATGCGGTACAGTTGCTAAAGAGACTGCGGGCGTTGTATAAAAACATTTGATTTAGATGACACGACCGCGATGAAACGAGGTACAACAATAACGCGATGAATCGCAATTACTTTTACCCGTCGCACGCTGGGGGAAGGGACGGGTGACGAAACCTCATTTGAAAACTGGCCGTATAGAGTACGGTAATTAACGACAATTAGCAGCACAACTGGTATTATATTTTACTCGTGCCAGTAGTGACGCGCTCGTGTACAAAATCTATTATCGAGGAATACCGCATGCGATATCATGGTCGTGGTCCTGCATGTGCTCTCCTCCTCCTCCTCTCCTTCTCTCTTTCTTTATCATCGATAATCATTGTTATTGCTTTCGAGTTTGTCTGACAATGCTACCGCCGTGTGTGCATCCCGACATTGTGTCATATTTATTTATTAGGTGTATAACTTTGCTTCCGCCGTTTTCCTGAGATGGCTTTAGCGGTAAGTGGTGGTCAAAATAAATAGATCATAGACGTCATACAATAAACTTGGGCATCTGTCAACATAACCCCATAGAAACATTAGTCGATTTGTGTCTGCATCATAAAGTTATTCTCGATTGAAAATGTCAGTTTACGAGCCAAATTCTCGTCATTTGCAGGAGGTTTTAATTTTCTGCCTCAATATGAAGAAATCTCCGGCTAAGGCTCATCGAATGCTCTCAAATACTTATGGTGAGGCCGCTAGTGAAAGAACGTGTCGTGAGTGGTTTCAACGCTTCAAGAACGGTGATTTTGACGTCGAAGACTGGCATAGCAGTGGAAGAGAGAAGGTTTTCGAAGATGCAGAATTGGAGGCATTACTTAATCAAGACTCGTGTCAAAATCAAGAAGAATTGGCATGATCATTGGGAGTGACTCAAGAAGCCATTTCAAAACGCCTCAAAGCCATGGGAATGATTCAGAAGCAAGGAAATTGGGTGCCGTACGAGTTGAAGCCGAGATGTTGAACGGCGTTTGTTTGCTTGTGAACAGCTGCTTGAAAGACAAAGACGGAATGGATTTCTGCATCGCATTGTGACTGGGGACGGAAAATGGGTTCATTACGATAACCCCAAGTGCAGAAAATCATGGGGAGTTCTCAGCCATGCTTCCACGTCGACGGCCAAACCGAATATTCACGACTCCAAGGTCATGCTCTGAATTTGGTGGGACCAGCTCGGCATAGTGTATTATGAGCTGTTAAAACCGACTGAAACAATCACAGGCGATCGGTATCGAATGCAATTGATGCGTTTGAGCCGAGCATTAAAAGACAAACGGCGCAATACAACGAGAGACACGATAAAGTGATTTTGCAGCATGACAATGCTCGACCCCATGTTGCGAAAGTGGTCAAGACATACTTGGAAACGTTGAGATGGGAAGTCCTACCCCACCCGCCGTATTCTCCAGACGTTGCTCCTTCTGACTATCACTTGTTTCGATCAATGGAACACGGCCTGGCTGACCAGCACTTCCGGTCTTATGAAGAAGTAAAAAATTGGATCGATTCGCGTGGATCGCCTAAAAAAATGACCAGTTTTTTCGACATGGGATTCGTACGCTGCCCGAAAGATGGAAAAAAGTAGTGGCCAGCGATGGACAATACTTTGAATCATAAATGTATAACCAGTTTTTTACAATAAAGCTTCGAATTTCGGAAAAAAAACAGCGGAAGCAAAGTTGTACACCTAATAATAATTTATTTATTTATTCAATACTTTATTTAATAATTTACGATTAGTGAGTTACAAGTTCGCGCGCACGCTCTAAACGTCTGTCACCTGCGCACGTCACGATTAGAGAGATAGATGGGTCCAAATTATTTCGTCTTATTTCTCTTCAAAACTACTATTCTCGCGAGTTGTATTCTTTTCTAGGTTTGTCTTTGGTTTCCGGGCTCTGAACTTTTGCTTAACATTGCAAATAGCGAAGATGTATTGCACCGTTAATCGACGAAAATATCAAATAATTGAAAGAGGACCTACTTTACAAGAGATTTGTTTGAGAAATTTATGGACATAAAATTAACTCGGTTTCAGATTAACTCGCGAACCGAATAAATTCTGCATGCCAAGAGAACGGGGATCTTACTCTTTTAGATTTGCGGATTTGTAAAATCATACTTTTTTTCAGTTACGACGTTAAATCCTGACATAATAGATTCAGCCGAATGGAGCACATTTTGCAATTAAAGAAAATGAGATATAATGTTGGCTCAACATACCCATAATGTATTCCTCGTATTAGCTGATGTGTTTTGGTTTTTCTAGAAAGGAAAAATTGCCACTCCGAGATTTTACCTGTGTGAATTTCACTTATAAAATTAACGAGATTTTTCTGCTGTTCAAACAGATTTCACACAGGCTATAGCATAAAGTTTGCAAGCGAGACGAATCCGATCGGTCGTCACAAATCACCCCGACTTCCGACAACGGTTTCAGCTTTATAGCGGGTACAGCAATCTTATTTTACCATAGGCAACGACTCTTTGTACTTTTCCCTTGCCAAACCAGCGTCTGGAACCCAGAATGTTTGCGTTTTCAAAAACAGTTTAGTACTGTCATTGAAAGGCTTCAGCGCTCAACGTTCGGGTACATCAAAATATACTTCGCGCTAGATCACCATTAGAAATTGCCATTTGCAAGATCACCATTATAAAATAAGTTCATGAATCATCCGAGAACAGCGTATTTCCTCTTCATTACTTTCTGTTCCGCTTCGATGCGAGATCGATATCTCCCATTGAAACATTCGTAAAACGAAACGTTTTCACAATTAGGTACCTCAACGTGTTAAGAAGATGATCGATCGTAAAATAAACGCGAACGGGGATGTTACCGTATCAAAAGTTAGGTTGAAATGATATGAGAAAATACCAATCTTCTATTACCGGTGTACAACACTTGAATATTCCAGTTCGAGTAACGAGCTCGGCGATAATAACGACGAGCTCGACGTCCGATGGTTTATAACGCCGAAACGAACATTTTTTGGAGACACACGGTCGGATCAACTCTGTCCAAAAAAAATTACCCGGAGAACTATATTTATCGACGAGTAAAACAAATCAATAACGCAGGTATAATGCGCATCGCGTATGCGAGGGATTAATTTTTTACTCCAGTGACCGAAATGCTGTTCGTCGTGTGAAGGCTTTTATCTTGGATAAATATTCAACTAAAATATTGTATTCCGCCTTATGTTTGGACCTCTTTCTTCAACGTGTTAACATACATTTTTGTAATTTAAATTTATTTTGTTGAGTCAAATAAATTTGGAGAACTTACTTTACAAAGTCACACAGAAACATTTATGTTAATAGATTTTTAAATGTATAGATCCGGAAAAATTATTGGTTCCGAAAAAACTTGAAAAACTTAATAAATATTGTAAGAGAAAAAAAGAAAATGACAAAATAGTTGAAGTAAGAAAAACATATTTATCTAAATATACAGTTAATGGTACAATATTGCAATATTAAAGTATTAAAGATATCGAATTTTTCTGATATTTTAACATTAGTGATATATGCGTAAATTAATTGCAACTGTTTATCTCACTTCGACGTCAGATTCGAAGTCGCTACTTTTCGATTTGCTCACCGATTTGCTCACAGCGGAACAAAGGGAGAAAAGATAAGAAGGGGGGGGAGGGGGGGGGGGGGGGGAGAAAAAAGAAGAGACAGCGGAACAAAGGGACATTGAACTCTCTGAGTGTGTGTATGCGAAAACAAACGTGTTCATTTGCCGTGTTCATCAAGCCGCGAATCGCGTTTCATCACGCGAATGAACGAAACCAGAAGTGAGGAAAGTGTGGGAGAGGGACGAGAGAGGCGACGCAATGGCCATTAAATTGCAAAATAGTTTCGCGGTGTTCGTCGGTAATAGATGTTTTTCTTCGTGATATACCATTACGCGTGCACATGTACGTGCAGAACAGAAGCCGATTCCCTCGCTACCTCAAGCAAACAAATTTTAAACTCACTTGTCCCTACAATATTTTTTTCCTCGATTTTTCTATTATATTTTATATTAACACATATTTACATTTTATAGATTCTGTTAATTTGATCGTGCGAGAGATATGTGTGTGACGTAGTGTTACATCCCAGTAAACCTCTTTCTCTTATTATATATATATATTCTGCTATTATAAAAGAGTTTCTCTAAGACTTTATCTAAATTTTTCTTTCGAGCATTCCAGAGGATCTTATTCTCCGGTATCGATGTTTATACGCTCAACCGTCTCTAAGATAAGAGACGGGCACCGATGACGCGTTAGATCACGATTGCTACGACCAAATCATTTTCGAACAAAGAAATTTAATTTCTTTTTCTCTTTCTCTCAGGAAACTCTTTTGTAAAATAAGTTATATGCATGCATCTATAATAACCAAGTAATTTTAGCAATAGGATAGAAATCTTTCTGAATGCGAGAACGAGCAAATCATTAAAAATTACAATAAAATAATACTTGTTGAAATATCTCAAGATCTAGAAGAGATAGAACAATGATTCAAAAACCTGATAGATTCTCCTCGCATAAGGATAAGCATAGACTAGACAAACTAATCAAATTTTTATTGCAAATATATAGTTTAAACTTTTAGAACTAAGTCGAGACTCCGTAGGGTCAAGAGTGGGGCTTACGCGGAGCTCTGCTCTCCCTTTTCTTATCTTAAGTAAGCAAGTGCGATTATAGGTCCTTCCAAACTTAAAGAGTGCTGATTGGTTATTAAGAGGAGATCTACTAAGGTATAAAAGAAGCTGCAAAAAGCAGAGACACGCAGATTTCTTCGAGACTTCAGTCAATCAAATCAACCAACGCTATTCAAGCGCAACGCTATTCGGAACACGGCTCGCAATACTCTTTATTCTTTCGAGTCCTCAAATTTTAATTCAAAGTGAGAACCATATAGTCGCACTCTCTTAGTAATTTACGTAGCATCTTTTATAATATCTTATATTTTTGTTTCTTTTCTTTTCTTTTAATAAATTCGAATATCATTTATAATAATTCTGACAGAACTTAAATCTCTGCCTTGCCTCGAGTTAAATTCTTGTTAATTAAACGTTACATTAAACACAACGATATCTAAGGAGTTGTTACGATTGTCGCTGCCGATCAGTGTGGCCCCAATCTCCAGGACTGTCGCTGCCAATAAGTGTGGCCCCCGTCCTCGCAATAACAATTCCTTGGAGCGTTTTGTTATAACTATCTTTCTTTCATGCCTTCCAAAGGCGGACGTCGAGTGCAAGTAAAGAGATTAAAGTATCAAATCAAAACTGCCATTATTGCAAACCAGGATCCTTTTTCCTTATTTAAAAAATTAGCACTATTAGAAAATAAATTCAAACAATCGAAAGTCCCTGCGTATGTTCTCAACAAATTAGAAATCAACCTCAAATTCCCTGACTATAAAAATATTCCCAAAGGCGATCCCCGTAAATTTGCTTATAAACTCCGCGACCTCTTCGGGACCGGATTCCCAATCGTCCTCCCCTCTCACTATCCGATCCTTCCTCCTATCACTCAATCCTAAAACTGCACAACCTGATCTCCGTTCCCAGGGTAAATTGCTTAGATGCATTGACCCGAAAATAGGAGAAATTCTATTATTAATACGACGTAACATCTCAAAAAATTTGGTGACAGCGGTGGGATTGCGCCAACAAGTTGTGCAAAAATATATATAGCGATCACGTAAAAATTCTCCTATGAGCAAAAGGGTGATACACACTCCTCCACCGGAAAGAGATCCCAAAAACAAAAAAAAATAAAAATGCAAAAAACAAAAAATTTAAAAAACACAAAATGTAAAAAAAAAAAAAAACAAAAAAAAAAACAAAAACAAAAAAAAATAAAAAAAAAAAAAAAAGTGCAAGTAAAGAGATTAAAGTATCAAATCAAAACTGCCATTATTGCAAACCAGGATCCTTTTTCCTTATTTAAAAAATTAGCACTATTAGAAAATAAATTCAAACAATCGAAAGTCCCTGCGTATGTTCTCAACAAATTAGAAATCAACCTCAAATTCCCTGACTATAAAAATATTCCCAAAGGCGATCCCCGTAAATTTGCTTATAAACTCCGCGACCTCTTCGGGACCGGATTCCCAATCGTCCTCCCCTCTCACTATCCGATCCTTCCTCCTATCACTCAATCCTAAAACTGCACAACCTGATCTCCGTTCCCAGGGTAAATTGCTTAGATGCATTGACCCGAAAATAGGAGAAATTCTATTATTAATACGACGTAACATCTCAAAAAATTTGGTGACAGCGGTGGGATTGCGCCAACAAGTTGTGCAAAAATATATATAGCGATCACGTAAAAATTCTCCTATGAGCAAAAGGGTGATACACACTCCTCCACCGGAAAGAGATCTCGGTACTAACGACACCACGATGGCAAAAGAATGGGATGTCGCCGAATTACAACAAAGATTACAACAACAAGAGCGGCTCATTCGACAATTACAAGAACAGCAACAACATCTAGAGCAACCAGGTACGACAATTACAACGGGCACTAGCGACAACTTCGGTAACTATACTAATCTCGGTAGCTACGTTTATTTTTCAATCAGAGACGCGCTAGAAGCCGTACCAAGTTTCGACGGGGATAACGTTGCATTTTCTCACTTCGTAGAAGGATGTGAAGAGGCATTAAGCATGATTGCACCTTCACAAGAAATAATTTTAGTGCGCGCAATTCGTAACAAATTAAAAGGTGATGCTCATAGATCCATACTCGGCAAAGTATTTAATTCATTGCAAGGCTTAGTCGAATTTTTACGGAGTAAATACGGTCCTAGAGAAACGGTTTACGAGGCGCAAGCCAGACTTGCTTACATGTGCCAAAAAAGCGACGAAAAGGTATCAGCCTATGCGAATCGTGTGCGCGAAGTAGGAAAACGAATAATAGATGCTCAAAAGCGACAATCGAGCGAAATTAGCCAGGATTTTAAAAAATCCATGGAGGAGCATTTGAAGGTTTGTTTTTTACGTGGTTTAAATTCAGAAATAAAAATAACAAAAGAAGGAACATTTGAAGAGTTAGAAAGTCGCGCTATAGATGCCGAAAGGGAACTTGAAACCATCAAAGCGATAAGGCAAGTGGTACTCGGAGAGAAAACATCCGCCGACAATAAACGCACGGCTAACGCGTCCCTGCGACGGATAAACAGCGAACCCGTGACGTGTCAATACTGTCGTAAAATCGGACATACTGCCGACCGCTGTAGATTTATCAGTGGTAATCAACCAAGATACAATCCTTCGGCTAACACAAATTCAGTTCGCACAAATTTTTCGACAAATAATCAAAATCATAATAATCAGCAGACACCACCACCCCCGGGAAGGTCATCACAAAATCTAAATAATACTCAAGTTACATGTAGATATTGCAAAAAGGCGGGCCATAAGATCGAAGATTGCCGTAAAAGAATGTTTAATAACCAAACTCGCGATAGTCAAGCACAGGGAAACGGACGACTTCCCACGGAGAGAGGGGCGGCTTCTGGGAAAACAAATACACGTCCCGTCCAAGCGATAACAACGGAAACCGACTCAAATATCGGACAATAAATTTAACGCGTACGGAAGAAGTGCCAACCGTTAGATTAGAAAGCAAAGATCTGAACACTTCCTTAGAATTCCTAGTAGATAGCGGATCGGGTCCAAATATCATTAAGAAACGGTTCCTGAAAACCAGTACTCCGGTAAATGGGAATGAAATCCTAAAATTAACAGGAATAACGGCGCACCACGTAACCACCTTAGGGCTGGCACGGGTAGACATCTTAGGACGTCCAGTCGTTTTCCATTTGGTAGAGGATGAATTTCCTATTCCGCAGGATGGAATAATAGGTTCCGATTTCTTTAATCAATTCAAGGCGAATGTAAACTATAAGTTAAATCGATTAGAATGGGATGATATTAAAATACCATTCGAGACTAAAGAAATTTTAACTATCCCCGCGAGGGCTAATTCACAAATACACATTCGAGTTGCCAACCCGGAATTAAAGGAAGGATATGTTCCTAAATTAAATTTAGCAGAAGGAGTTTACTTAGGTAACGCTCTCGTCACGGTACGAAACGGAAAGGCACAATTACGAGTTATTAATACGACAGAAGAAGACTATGATGTATTCGTACCCACAATACGAATATTTGAATTCGATGAAATAACTAACTCCAATCTAAATCTAAAATCAAATTCAAACTCGAATCAAGATCATAATCTAAATTCAAATTCTAACATAACTTCAGATTCGAGTCTAAATCCAAATATTAATTCAAATTCAAACTCGAATCAAGATTCAATCTCTAATTCAAGATCAGATCGAAATCTAAGATCTAGTTCAAAAATCTATGCAATTTCTAATTCAAATTCTAATTCAATTTCTAATTCAAATTCTAATTACGAACCAAACTCGGTATCTTGCGAAAGTTCTCGATACAACAAATTAATTAAACTTTTCGAACTAGATCATTTGAACAATGAAGAACGCGCAATTATTGAAAAATCAATAGCACAAAATGTAGATTGTTTTTATTTACCAGGAGAACCTCTTGGATTCACAAACGTTTTAACACATCACATTCCTACAAACGATAATATTCCGATACACACACGGCAGTATCGATTCCCCCCCGTTCACAAGGAAGAAATCAATCGCCAAGTAAAAGATCTATTAGATCAAAATATTATAAAACTATCCGAATCGCCATATAACACTCCAGTTTGGATAGTTCCAAAAAAACCTGATTCCACGGGAACTAAAAGATGGAGAATGGTATTGGATTTCCGGGCATTAAATGATAAAACCATAGGTGACGCATACCCTCTTCCTAATATAACAGACATTCTTGACCAATTAGGTAGCGCTAAATATTTTTCAGTTTTTGATTTGGCTTCCGGTTTCCACCAGATAAGAATGCATCCGGACGATAGTCACAAAACCGCTTTCTCAACTCCTCATGGTCATTACGAATTTGACCGAATGCCATTTGGTTTAAAAAATGCTCCTGCTACCTTCCAGAGACTAATGGATAGAATATTAACCGGGATGCAAGGAACAGAAATATTTGTTTATTTAGACGACATCGTTTTATATGCAAGCTCATTAAGAGAACATGAGATCAAATTTGAAAAACTAGCAAACAGATTACGCGAAGCAAATCTCAAACTCCAGCCGGACAAATGTAAATTTCTTCATAAAGAAGTCACTTATCTAGGACACATAATAAGCGAAAACGGAGTTCATCCCGACCCTACAAAATTAGAAGCAGTAAAAAACTTTCCAATATCCAAAAACCCTAAAAATATAAAACAATTTCTCGGGCTAGCAGGTTATTATCGCAGATTTATCGAAGGTTTTTCCAACATCGCGAAACCGTTGACAAATCTACTAAAAAACGGAACAGAATTTAAATGGAGTCAAAAGGAGCAAGACTCCTTCAACACATTAAAAGATATATTATGCAAGGAACCGGTATTACAATATCCCGATTTTTCTAAGCCATTTGTCGTAACAACAGATGCGTCAGGAACAGCCATTGGAGCTATCTTAAGTCAAGGTCCAATAGGAAAAGATCGTCCCATAAGCTACGCTTCACGTGTATTAAATGACGCCGAAAAA
Source organism: Crematogaster levior (assembly GCA_901521435.1). NCBI lineage: Eukaryota > Metazoa > Arthropoda > Insecta > Hymenoptera > Formicidae > Crematogaster > Crematogaster levior. The sequence continues at coordinate 341,661 of CABEGB010000671.1, read as the reverse complement.
AATTATTCCACCATAGAAAAGGAGCTATTAGCAATAGTTTACGCAGTACAGCATTTTCGACCTTATCTTTATGGCAAAAAATTTGTTTTAGTTACCGATCACAAACCGTTAAGTTGGCTCCACAAAGCGAGAGATCCTACTTCGCGATTGGCACGTTGGAAAATTAAATTAGCCGAGTATGACTATGAAATCGCTTATAAAGCCGGAAAAACGAACGTAAACGTAAGCGATTGTCCTTTGTAGATCGTTTCGCCGTATGACTGATTTATCATATGACGCTCGTTACTCCGTCTCTCGAAATCAGTTGTTATTCGTTGCTAAGGAGTAAGCCATTTTTTTTTTACATTGATACCCATCTTTCATTTGACATCTCTATAGAGTTCTACCTACCGGTTTCCCGTGCACTCATTGGCTCGTACGTTATAATTAATTACGAAATAAATATTGCAAAAATTACAAAATAATACGTGACATTCCTTTTATTTTGACCTATTTTATCTGCAGTCTTCGGCTTTTCCAAAATGTTTTAGACACCCTGTATATGTATATATGTGAATATACAGGGTGTCCGGGACAAGATAAATCAACACTCGTATACAGATAGAGTAAGTTAAACTGTGTAGAAAAGTCCTGTATCATTTTTTGATATTCCTAATGTTTACCGAGATATTAACGAAAAAAGATTGGCGAATCCACGCGATGTAAGTGATGATTTAGCGACCTTTGACCCATCGTATCTCAAAAATTGGCCATTTTTAGATTTTGCACCCATGAGAACTTTTGTTCAGGAGGTCAAGGACTACAATATATTTCAGCCAATTTCACAGTGGTCGAAAACCTTATCATTTCGTGCGGGGTCCTTTGACCAAAATTTTATGCAAGCTAGTTATTAATTAAATTTCTGAAATCTTATCATATAATTATATAACAACAACATGTTAAAAATCAATTTCACAAGAATCGAAAATTCAATATTTTTTGTTCACTTTTGATGTTTGCACGCATATTAATTCAGATAAAAGTTTTCTGAAAATTTGCATTTAGAAACTCTAAGTTAATTATGTGCTATTAAAGAAAATAAGATTAAACTATTAAAAAAGAATATGTGGAATCTCTTAAAAAATTGATGTTTTGATATTTTACACAAATCGGTTGGTTACAAAAAACCCATGATGAAAAGTTTTTGTAAGTACCTAATGTATAAATCATATGTATGGAAATTAACAACTCATTATGTCGGAGGATCTGATCAATCTGTTGCTAATGCTATAGTGCTATTAACAAAAATAAGATTGGACTTTTAAAAAAGAATATGTGCAATCTCTTTCACTAAAATTAGTATTGGGAGTATAAATTAGTTCGGTCCGTTTTTAAAAGATAGCTCTAGCTATTGTGAATGGTTTAACGTGATAGCTGATATTACCGTTTTCAGAAAGTTTAGGTACACCTGCTAATCACGTTCTATTTAAATCACTTTGAGTTTCACACAAAACCCCTGTTTTTTACTGTGTTGAATATGACAACTTTTGTGTTAACTAAGCAGCATTTGCGGGAGGTTTTAATTTTCTGCTTTAATTGGAAGAAAAGTGCAGCAGAAGCACATCGAATGCTTGTCGAAGATTATGGTGACGCCATACTACGCCATAACCGGTCAATCATTGCCATCGACTTCAGTATCAACACTAAAGCAGAGCATTCATGGTCTGAAGATCATGCTCTGTATCTGGTGGGACCAAAAGGGAGTTATTTACTATGAGCTGTTGAAACCTGGTGATTCCATTACAGGTGGTCGTTTTTGGCTTCAATTAATTCGTTTAAACCATTTACTACGACAAAACGGCCGAAATACGAAAAAAGACATGATAAAGTTGTTCTTCTTCATGACGACGCTCGACCTCATGTCGCAAAAATCGTAAAAAAATATTCGGAAACGCTCAAGTGGAACGTTTTACCGCACCCGCCGTATTCTCCGGACATTGCTCCTTCCGATTATTGCTTGTTCCGAACGATGCAGCTCGACTTGATGAGTCACCGGTTCACTTCTTTCGCAGATATCGAAAATTGGCTTCTAACTTGGATCGCCTCAAAAGACGAAACATTTTTTCGAGATGGAATTCGAAAATTGCCTGAAAGGTGGGACAAAGTGGTGACCAGTGATGGACAATACTTTGATTAATCTGTTCATTCAATTTGTTCTGAAATAAATGCATTTTTGACCACAAAAAAACGGACCGAATTAATTTATACTCCCAATACTTAAACTCTATAATTCCTATTTAAAAATATTTCCTATTTAGAAAAAATAATTATTTCCTATTTAAAAATATTTAAGTTCTTGAAGAGAAACAATGCTCCATTATCGATATAATAAAATATAATGTCAGAAACATAAAATGTAATGTGCTTTAATGACGTAAAGAGATAACAGCATTTTAGATAGCAGTATGTTTATATTTTAAATAATATTGTACTCTTTATTATACTAAATTTATAGCATAGTAGATATTAATAAATATTTAATGGTATCTTTTGTCGTTCGATACCGTGCCCGTCAAAGTGTTTGGCCGGTCGCTTGGTTCCGCCGCACTTTTGATGGCGCGAACTGTACTCTGTAGTTGGACAGTTTCAAAGGCTCACCATAAAATACAAAATATCTCGTAAAATATTCACTTTCCGATATTCTTATTTTACATGCTCCGACCAATCAAAGCGAGATCTGACATGCTTACCATGACTGGTTGGATTATGCTCGGATCTTGCCTTGATTAGTCGAAGCATGTAAAATAAGATTATCGGAAAGTAAATATTTTACGAGATATTTTGTATTTTATGTCAAAATATCTACAATTTTCAAGTCTCATAACTCGAAAAATACTTTATTGTAGTGTTTTGGAAAGCTTTCGAGGTAAGCTACAAGAATATGTGACTAGTTCTCAGAAAAATTCGAAATTCGTGTCCCTACTTATTTTTACCCGTTATTAATATTATGTCTTTAGATTAATATTTTTTTAATGGAAACTATACCAGTATAGTTACTTGTACCATACATAATTTTAGTGTTCTTGTTTCAAAATAAAACATGGCAGTTGATCAAATACCCTAAATATCATTCCCTCATCATGTCCCAAACTCAACATTTCGATGTATATAACGTAATTAATTCATCTTGTTTTATGAAAACGTTCATGTTAATTACATTAATTACTTTAAAAATACTGTATTTTATAGTAAATATGCCTTTTATTAAGTACACAGACGAAAATCATTTGATAATTCATTGTCTATCTCGGTCCCAAAAAAAAACATCATTCCCTCACATTTTATGAACACTTGTGTTGTACTTTTAAATTTAGTGATACGTTGCCGCGCTTATGAATTTTTAATAGTTAACAATACTGCCAATGTAACCATAACATCATTGTTGCTCAGCACGAACAGATTTGTAGAAGCGCAATAATTTTCTGCTAATTATTTCAACATTACATTTTTATGTATCATTCCCTCACTGTAAAATTTAACAAGGTAATTATTTTATTATGTAATAATTTATATGGTATCTTACATGTTTCAGGAGGTAAAAAAACTTGCCTCATCGTCTAAATTAAAGTGAGGTTATATACGATCACTTTTTGTTGATTATGTTTGATTTTATCATTCCCTCACTATCATTCCCTCATTTTTATCATTAAAAAAATTTATGTTAATGTGATAAGTTTTTCTTTAACAATTCAATTAGTTTATTAAACTAATAGATAAATTAAAATAAAATAAAAGTCGTTATAAAATAACAATAACAAATAAAATATTACAGATCTCAGTAATTTAAGAAAAATATTTGTCAAAGTGTTAAAAAACAAAAAATTTTCAAAAAATAAATTTATATTTTGAAAAAAAAATTCATAATTTACTTTTTAATTTCACGATAGTAACGTAAATATAGCAATGATATGAAAAAAACTCATTACTTCACTTAAATTATCATTCCCTCATAATTCATTTTTTTCATTACCATATAATTATAATTAAAATTAAGAAAAGTTGGGGACCACGTAGACAGTTGAGGTAAGGCACTTCTGTACTACATATTATATAGAAAAAAATGTCAAATATATTAAGTTATATTATTTGTATTTTGAAAGGTCATTTTTCGCATTTTTCTGAGAACTAGTCATGTAATAATATATCAGATGTCCCATTAAAAAAATTCAAGATGACCTTGGTCTGATCTTGGCGACGACATCCAAGATCAACCGGATAGGTTCAGTATAAATAGATCTTTTTAAACCTTACAACTTTTGTCTGAAACATTTTTTGATAAAACTTATATTTTTCGAAATATTCAAGGGTTCCGACCTTTTTTGGACACCCTGATAGATCATATATTTTCCACGCAAAGCGAGTTCCATCCACACCTATGTGTGTAGTTTTTCAGTAGTGGAACCCCCTCGTAGGGAGGGGCGGAACACACCGCCTCCACGCGTACACTTTTCAATGCGAAGCGAGGTTCCACATGAGTTTGCAATTTTTGACACGAATCTATGTTTTAGCCCCACTACAGAGAAACTAGACACATAAGTGTGGGTGGAACTCGCTTCGCGTGGAAAGTTGTAAACCCATGTGGAACCTCACTTCGCATTAAAAAGTGTACGCTGTCTAGTTTCGTGAAGCAGCCCGGCGGTGTCGCGAAAGATGGCACTCATATATAAACTATATAAACACACTACCTCCACACGTGCGAGGGCAATAAAGAAGGAGATTCAGTAGACGTCGGTTCAAAAATAGGCCCGAAAAGAGTATTTAATCCGAGTAATCTTGCTCTCTCTCTCTCTCTCTCTCTCTCTCTATATATATATATATATATATATATAATGATATATGATCAAAAAAAGGATGATTTTCATTTCTTGTTAAACAAAAGAAGTACAGCAATCTCTATTGCGAATTACCTAGAAATCTGCTGCTTTTTTCACTCTACTATACCGATACTTCAGGTGGACCACAATTTTTGTGAACATTCGATTTATTTATAGATTTCTATGTTCAGCCTTTAGTATAACGTTTCCATTGCGCAATCCGCAAGCGGAACAAGTATTGTTTTGGACAAAAATTACAAATTGTATATACATTGGCCTATGAGTTCGTATGATTTTTTTAAAAATTACAAACTTTTAAACGAATTCACAAGTTGTCAGATTTAGACATCATGATACTTGAAAACACTAAATAGAAATGTAATTTTTTTCTTTCTCAGCATAACTAAGTCGATTTTATCTGATCTTTATGTATACTTTATAATCTTGGAAAAAGATTTATAATTGTATACAACAAATTCTATATATACAACAATTCTGTATACAATAATACAGTAGTCTACAAATTCTATATAAAATAAAAAAAGTGACATGTGCACGAAAGTATTTTGTTTGTAAAACAGACAACTTCCCTTAATCTCACATTTAATATTAGACACTCGCTTATCTTAATCACATGTATATGTAAAACAATTGCGAAATAGATTTGACATTCGTACATTGTTAAAACGTGTATTTTGCGAAATTTATTGAAAATCATTTAAACAAGTAAAAGTTTACACGCTGTTCTTTAGTGCGGAGAGAATTTTTTCAGAAGTAATGAAAATAATAGGAGCGCATCATGGTGAGTGACATGTAACTGACATAAAATTGCGCGATCTTCGAATTCGAATTCCCTTCGACTATTTGCAAGACGCCCTCTGACTTTAAGTCGACGGAAGAACGTGCTTTAATTAGGGAAACTAACTCGTTGAAAACACGGAACAATATCTCATTGTTATCTATTACTCTTTGTCACTATTGTACGTTGCCTATAGCCAAGCTTGTGATCTGAAATAGTCTGGATTTCTTTTGCAATTTGGTGGAAACGTCGCACCGTCACGTCACCGTCACGTTTCCATTGGATAATTTTTTATATGTTTTAACGTAAATTATAATTAAAGAGTATCCACATATATTTCTTAATATTTCCTGTTACGAGGATTTATTAGAAATATTAATATAAAAAGAAAGAGAGAGAAAAACAAAAAAGGAAAAATATATTTAGAGATAACATTGTCTTGCATTATTGTAAAATTTAAGTGATTACTAATTATATAATCAGTATTATATAATCAGTATAAATTCTTTACCTTATAAGTTTGACATTAAGATCCATTTATCCCAAAAATGTAAATCGAATTTAGATTTCAAAAAATTGGTGAATCACTGCGATGAAAGTCTGACAAACCAAGTCGGCTCGCAGCTCACCAATCATATGCCAGTTTGACGTCAATTAATTTCCTTTATTTAAATAATCAGTATTATTTCGAAATACAATAAAAAACAATCTATAATAATCTCTTCAATAATCTTTAATAACTATCTTTAATAATCATTATAAAGTATCCGACTTCCATGCTATCTTATGTATTCTATTTTCAATTATCCCAGCGTTCTCTTGCGGGATTCAATCAGCCTTCGTGATGCGAAGTCACAAAGGGTTTGTGGTCGTAATTTTGGTTGAGACAAGATCGTGAGAATCCCTTAGGTTGGATCTAATCCGGGAGGAAGATTAATGGAGGTGACGTTACTGTAGCGTTACTGTAACTACTACTTGTAGTTCGCGTTTACCCGTTTGTTTCTTCGAAGACTAAATATCGACTTTAAGATAGAAACAAGAATAAGGCGGAAAAGAATCTTCAGAACACACACACACATGGACTCTTTATTGCTTATATTAACCGAAATTCTCAAATATACATTAGTCCAGGTAATCATGTTTCTTTTTATCAGTAAATAGTGCACGAGAGTGCAAAAAGTAAGGTCCACTTGAAAATGAAAAATATATTTTTAAAATTAAAATAAATATATATTTCATATATTTATATATATATATATATATAAAAATATATTTCAATTTCTTAATTTTTTAAAAATAAAGTAGATTGTTTCTCTTATTGTTTCTCACATTTTAAATTATAAAATATAATAATTTCTGAATATATCTAATTGTAAATGTTAAAAATGGAAGAAAAGCATAGTATTTTGGATCAAAGTAAGCAATGCATTAGCGACGTAAATGAAAAATTTCCTATAATTATATAATTATTGTTAAATACTATTATTTATGCTTTTCCAGTATTTTTTTTTATTTTATACTGAAAAAATATATTCAAACATATTATTAATATTGATATTCTCTATTCTAGATTATTAATATTAATATTAATATTAATATTAATATTAATATTAATATTAATAATTAATATTAATATTAATAATAATAATATTATTATTATTAATATTGTTAATAATAATATTCTGTACCTAAGTATAAACTAAAAGAAACACGCTATAACTATAAAACGTTATTAATAAAAACGATGAAGGTAACAAAATGTTTACATAAATAATAAGTAGATTTTTAAATTTGGAATAATCAACGAAATAAAAACAATAAAACAATCATCATGATTTATTATTATTTTATTTTTCGAAATAATCTTCTGCAAACTTGGATATTTGATATTTCTTTCATTTGTAAAATTAATTTAAGATAGATAAAAAAAGAAATAAATGTACACAGTAATGTGAAATAATGACACCAGATAGCTTTTAGTTTCTTTTGAAACTTTTGAAGAGTTCTCCTGTAAAAGTACTCTCATGTTTTTCAATCTTTATGTATCTTTTTTATAGACCGTACCAATAAAAAAAATTTTCTTTTAACATAAAAATATTTGATTGTTTGGTTTTAAAAAATTATGATTTGATAAAAAATTACAAACAATTAAAGTAGCAAAAAAAGCTTACTTTTAAAAATTAAACTTTGGAGTTTAAAAAATTATAATTTTTAAAAGTTAATTTAAAAAACTATAGCTAATTATAAATAAATGAGAAAAAAAATAAAGAAAAAGTGTTTCGAATATGTTGATCTAATGATAAGAAAAAGAACATAGGCAGTTTTGTCTTATTGATACTTGATTTCGGAATTGCATTTTTTGTCTTAAAACAGAGATTTATTTAAAAAATGATAATTCAATTTTGTTGCAAAATTAAAACAAAATAATAATTAAGCTACTAGAATATCTTACAATTATAAGTTACTAATTAATTATTAGCAAATTTTACTGTATCACTTTACTGTATAAATATATTTTATGAGAGACATTCCATAAAATATCAAGTGAGTAATAAAGTATTTTCACTGTCGGCAAAATATCGATGTTGAGTTTTACGAAGACGTACTACGGAACATATGAGCGAATTTGTCACGCGCTGTTTCAAGCAAAACTTCACTTTATATCCCGAAAAATATTCCTCGTTATGAGCTATCCTCTTTGATTACGTGGTTCACATTCCGAATTAAGCTAACTAAGGTAACGGTAATTGAGGTAACGATTGTATTGCGCGGGATAGCACAAGAGGACGTATTTCGTCGTCTTGGCTGGTTTTTGCTCACGCTCAAATAAATTCCTTAACGCGTAAGGATCTTCGAGGAGACAGGAGTGTCAGAAGAAGAAAGAGAGACGAACAGCAGGAGGGAAAAAGAATCGAAGTACTGACAACACTCTGTAGGTCCCTCGGGGACACACTTAATTGGATCGAATCGAGTCGAGGCAACGACAAGGAAGAATCACCCGCCCGTACGCTCGTTCTTAAATTTCAATTATTTCGCTTCGATTAGAGACTCTTGGATCAAAATTGGTCTATTTGTGTCGTTGATAAACAACGCAGATGTTTCCCGCGAAACTGATTGACAATGAGATTAATTGAAAAAATTTAAGCGTTTGAACGTTGGCAAAAATAACTGATTGTGAGTGACGCTCCCTCTTGGAAAAGTACTCTTGGAAATATCTTTAGTCTAATTCTATTTAATTGTCTTTACGAGTAATGAAATTTCAAACAAATAAATCTTTTAAAAAATTCGAAAGATCTGTTTTCAAGAAGATGCAAGTAGAAAATATAAAAGATATTAATATAAAAGAAAACATAAAAGATATAACGAATTCAATTGTTTGATGTCGTTTGATGTCGATTGCTATTTTTTAATGCTGAGTATTTTGTCTTTAAGTGCAAAAACTAAAAGCGTGTTATTGTTTGAAACTTATGCTGGACAATACAATTAGATAATTTATAAAATGTTAGAAATTATTAAGTTTAGAAATATTCTGAGGGAAAAGGATTAAATTCATATCTAGACCAAGATTGTTAAACATGAGATTGTCTGAAATTCATTTCATAAAAATACATAATTTATAAAAAGAAAAAGTATATCATTAAAACGAGAAAAATGCGAAGCAATTAATTAATATATTGTGCGTAACCTATTATTATATGTCTAATTTGCGTCTTGTTTATATTAGTCGTAATCTACATTATTATATGTCTAATTTCATGAAATGAGATTTTAGGATTGTTATTAATTTCGTAAATATTTTATATTGTTCTCAAATAGACTGTGAGGGGTATGCATAATATGAATTATTGAATATTCACGCATAATTGCGGCTCGTAAAATACTTTATAGCCGGTCGCGCATCACTGGTGATTTAAACACTTTCATAATCAACTAATAATTATTAGCTGTCCGATTATGTGCTGTCCGATAAGTCGTTATTCACATATTCGTTAGGTTAACTTGTTAGCTAACTTGTTATTAACTTGTTAGCTAACCAACCCGACTTATCGGACAGTATTGAGTTGTCACGAATCATGATAGTTCTAGATGGTTGTGCTTATCATATATTTCGGTCCTAGTGGAAATAACGCCTAACCGAATTATCGTAAGCACCCTGTTTTCAATCAAATCTCGTTACCGCGCTCACTGTAAATTATCCCTATTCCGGAATATTTTCTGCCAGATCGCGATTGTGCATCATAAAATAATTAAAGCATAACAAATTGGCATTGCAATAAAACACTAGTATTGAGTCTTGTGATCTTTTCTTTTTACTCAAATATTCATTGATATGTATACACGGTTCGATAAAGCACACGGCACACATGATGAACAATGAGAATTTCAATTTAACACGAATCGGATTTGATCTATAAATACTATCTTCAGAAACAATTTTTTACACTTCAAATATACAATATTTTTTACCTTAATGAAGTGTAAAAGGAAAGTTTGACGAAATTTACAACTGACTATACACGTTCCGAATTCACACAGAGTTCTAGACAGGCATAAATTTCAAGTAACATGTAACACCAAGTTTTTCACATAAATTATTTGTGCAAGATTCATACAAGACAGGTGCTAAATCTAGATTAGTTGTGGTAGATTCTTTTTTTACTTTTTTAGAATGAAAGTTTCGATCACGACGCCGGATCAATACCGGATGAAGACGTCGAAGTGAAAAACAAAATTCAATTAGAAATGCAGGTTGTAGGGCAAGTCGGGACCACGCATTCGGCAAGCTGAATGTAATGCGATTACCAGCGAACTGAAATTATATTCCGAAGAATCGAATTTGCGATCAAACAAAATGCGTCAAGTGCGCAATGCTCATCGAACAATTGATGAAGAACGATTTCGCTCGCGAAATAAAATGAGTGATCCTGTAAACTTCTTTTGAAGGATGAGGGAAAGAGGGAGGGATCTTTTTAATAGTAGAATAATAATTATATAGGATAATAATTATATAGGAATGTTAAAGAAGCTTTGTGTCAATATTTGTCGGCGGAATCTTGTTATTGACGAGATTATTGAATGTCTGGCGCAACAAATAGCACTCCGAGGAAGGGGGGGATTATCAATAACTAAAGAGGAGATATAATGGAAATTGAATTGTTTTCCACATTACGAATACTAATGAATTGAATAAATAATATAGCTTATTCTTTTATCTTGTAAGACATTGGAGCTTGAAAAATTCCAGAATCTTTATATTAAATTATAACGTACTTATTCTCATATAATAACATCTTTTCCTACATTTAATGATAAAATTATTATTCTCTATTTGAAAGACGTATTTAAGATGTCATAAATAAGTGTTCTATCTTCTTTATTATAAAAAAAAAAAAAAAAAGAGGAAATACTAAAAAATATAGGTAAATAAATATCATTGAGAATAAATTATCGGCATATGGCTCGACGAAAATTATGAAACGGAATTCTTTACTGATTATTTACTTTGTGCTTTTAATATCGATAAAAAATGAGAAGCATCATATAACGTTTCAAATTTTAAAGAGATAACAATCCTTTCAAATGACAATCCTTTTTGTCGCGCGAGTCATGCCTACTTGTCGCGCGTTTTCATTTAGCCGATCCTTATTATCCGTACATTACGTATCGCGCGAGTCATGCTTATATACGCGTGAAAAAAGGGAATGAGAGTGAGAAGGGCGACACTGACAGACAGAAAGGAAAGGATCAAGCGTTTGAACAGATACGCGACAGTCGACCGACTGTCGTCTTTGTCCCTGTCTTCTTTCACTCTACTTGCGTGCGTCTTCTTACTTTACTACTCTCCTCTTTGTCCTTTGTATCGTTTTACAATAGAAGCGACATAGCCGGCGACCAATAGAAGCAACGTAGCCGGCGACACAATAGAAGCGACATAACTGGCAAAGATTTTTGACCCGTGTTTCACCGCGCCTGAAATGAAGTAAGGTGAGCTGGGGCAAGAGCACATCCGAAAATTCAAAGTTTGTGTTTACTCTTTCCTCCCACAGGCTTCCAAAGCCAGTTTTTATACATCATGTTGCCAAATTTTTATTAAAATTAAAAATTTGGCAACATGATATATAAACTGTACTTTATAGATCAGGCCTGCACAACTGGCGGCCCCGTAGCCACGCTTGGCTATCACGTTTCTTCCACTTCCTTCATTCGTAGCGGGGAAGCTTCCCCCACTCTCGCCTACCGCGCTGGCGGAGAAGTCTCCTCGTCAAGGCGCGCGGGAAGAGACGTGCGGGAGTGACGGGGGAGGCGCGCGGGAAGAGGCGCGCGGTCAGTGGTGGGAACGTCGGAAATATCGCGGCGTTACTACTTGGCTTGTCGGCCCGCCTGAGTTGTGCAGGCCTGGTATAGAGAAAACCGTCGACACGCGACGACTCAATCCGCGTATCAATCAGAAGTTAGTTCAGTTGGCAAAATAAGGATGACCTGACCTGAGTCTCGATTTAACATACAGTTTCCTGATTTTCGTGGTAATTTATCGCAATTTGTCGCCCACACACACATCAGATGCAATGTAGGCCGTATAATGCAGACACGTGCCTCTTTATAACGTATCACTCGGTTGAAGTTCGTTTACGCTACGAATCAGATTCGCGCTTCGCTCGTGGGCGATGATCGGAGCGGTCTCGATATGGATTGTGACTCCGTTTTCCTGCTAATGAGTCGCTCGTATATAAGATAAATCATGAGGCGACCGCGATACTTCGGGAGCCGGTTATAAAAGTCAGTTTAGCAAAAAGGTTGCCGTGAATACGCACGTCTAATTTTTTACACACATTATGAAAAATATTGTTCTTTATATGTAGTTCTTTTACTGCATACAATCTACATAAACCTGCATAGATAAAATTATTCGTCGTGTATGATGCATATTAAATATTTTTTAATCATTATGAGATTGTTCTTAAGCAGATATTGCATTTTTATATAAATATTTTTTATTTCAAAAATATATATATATGATATAGATATTTAATATTTCTCGATGTATATTTTAAAAAATACAGCTTTTATACTCCACGAATATTAATGATGGCGTTGAGATTTCATAATTTTACTAATTCTGTGATAAATCGATCGATTAACTAATTCAATAATCGGATTCGCAACTTTCCAAAGAAGGGAGGTATACCTTCTAAGGAAGATTGCGCTTGAATGCATGTAAGATATCTTGTGGTAAAATACGACTCGTATTCTTATTATCCAAGTCGCCTTGAATTTGATTCGGTCGTCGACATATGCCGATGACATTGTAAAGATGACGGACGAATCTGGCGAGGGTAACCGATTTGTCGATCGATTCAAGGAAGATCGTCGCAAAAAGTTGCCTTGACAGAAACTGAATGAACTGTCTACCGCAATTGGTTTTAAAACACGCATTATATTAATAATTGTTGCTGAGACAGAATCGAAATAATCATAAAACAATTCAACCTGCTAAACTTAACAAAGAGGTATTAAAACGCGAGATTCTAGATCAAGCTGTCTTTTTATCAAAAAACACAAACAAACATAAAAATTTCGCGGTTTTTAAACATTAATCAGTTTGTATATATGCTACGGTTACGCATAAACCGATAACATGCCGTTTCCGAAGCGCTGTTAAAGTTTAAGGGTGTGTCTCGGCTGGACTTTCGAGATTTAATGTGAATAAAGGCGCTCTAGGCACGCACTTAAAATTACCTCGGACGTTAAAACTGTAACAAATTAGTCGTCGGCGCGGCCGTACGACGTCATTACACCGGCCTGCCCGTCTGTCATTATTCTCCCTTTCATCGTTTAGTCGCCGGTTAAGTTTCGTGCTCGCCACTAAGGACAGACGCGCCTTCCCCTTGTCGGTGGCCAAATGGCCTGCATCCAAATGATTTTTCAGAGTGCGTTGCGCGTGCAACCGCCTTGGGCCGTGGAAAGATCAGTGCCAACTGTAAAATCCAACCCGTGTCATTTAACTCTTAACTGCTCTGTGCTGAAATAATGTGTGTGATCTTGGACCGGAATCTCGCTGAATCCGTTAAGATTTAAATGTGCCCACAAACAAGCAGCGAGAATTTTTTTGACGCTGACTCGTTACAACCGCGTTGAAATGCTGCTGATAAAATCATGAAAACGTATATTGAGGACATGTATTACGTGCACATGTGTTATGATTTTAAACATCATAAAATCTGCATTCATAAACGTACAATTATTCTCTCAACTTTGTATATATTACGAGTCCAATCCAATTAATAAATATGCTACAGTTTCTGATTAGCCATTCAAGTCAAATTTAATAACTCTTATATAATTATATTATTAATATTATTATATAAATAATAAAAAATTCTATTGAGTTCCGTTGGAAAGACTGTTTTTCTCTTAATATAACAGATTTATTTAATATTTTCTTCAACGGTACTTTTTTTTTTTTGGTAAGGCGGGGGAAATCCTTTATGGATACCCACTAAAACCCCCGCCGGTGACCTTCCTTGGTCCTTAGTGAGGGAGAGCAGGGCATCGCCAGTGGCATTCTTCCTGCTCCCCCTCGGTTCTTCAACGGTACTGACAATTTGTGCAGTACATTTTTTTGTTAGATTGAATGAGATTGAACACGACTGGAGAGAATCAAAAATTGCACAACGACGACAATAATCCCTTTATAGACTGGCTACAATAGTATTATTATTTTATAACAAAAAGATTATTCAATAATTTATTTTTTTATTTGTTTTGTTCTCACATCTTTATTTGTATAATAAATAATAAGTATGCGCGCAAAATATTTTATTGCTCTAATATTATTAGATTGAATATCTACGTCTATGAAACTTGCAACAATCATCATGTTATTGCAGGATATGGCGAAACTAGTTGTATCAGTGTGGTCTTTCGTTACCACAACACAGAGATCATTAGAACGAAACGACTAAATTGGCCGGCTACCGTTTGGAGATTTCCTCAATCATTTCATCAACCGTCATCATGAAGCTCGGTCATATTCTCATGGACCAAATCAATCCCACGCGATCCCATCTCATCGAATTGTCGCTAGAGATATTATGTTGTCGTGGCGCAATTTTTAATATACAGTCAGATGTTCCGACTTTTCTCAGTCCGGCAAAAAAAAGGAATATATAAGTCGTAAATATAAAAGAATTATAAAAATTATAAAGCCGCAGTCTTAGCATACTAAACACGTTTATAAATAGATGTATTCTCAACGAGATGACTATTTATTTTAAAGTGTATTTTAATTATTTTTATTTAATTATACTGAGATGTTTTCTAAACAGATACTTATATAAATTCAGTTAAAAACTCTGTATTATTTTTATGATTTTTTTATGCTTCTGCTTCTCATTTATAGAACATCGTCGCTCTATTTTTCAAATGTGACAAATACAGTAAATATGAAACTTTCATAAATCCCAAACGAACGACTTCGCCGAACGTTCAACTTTTGCAAATAGTGGGATGATCATATCTGAAATGAGCAGCTCTCATTAATCTAATCGATAAAGTCGCAAAGTAATCGATAGCTGCAGTCGCAAACTCTAATACACACAAATATATCTTTAAGTGTAACTGTTACTTATGGTGTCGCTTACAATCGATGGCGTAGAGAATGATATAGTCTTAATTACATGTTTTTCATAGAATGATTCGAAAGGCAAGATTAACCAATAAGGTTATTAACAACGCATAAAATATTATGTATTGATTTGTCGAATTTTTATTTTAATAAGTACATTAATAAAAAAATTTGAGAGATTGTCTTTTATATTAAAATTAGATTTCTTCTCGTTCTGAGAAGAACACCTTTCATCATCTTGTAAAATTTTTCTCAAGATGATCGAATGATTTATGCAAGAACTGTACGTTACGATTCCTTCTATAATCGGCTGGTTATTATTCTCACGACAATATCTAATCTGAGTCGACGAGGCTTCGATGTTTCGCAAGGAGAAACATTTCATCTTTGATAGTTTGCGAAATCGAAGCGTTGTGATTGTATAAACGAAGCGCAGGGTCGGGTATCAACACCCTCGATGTTCTCGATGAGAATTCCGAGACTTCAATTCAGCGCACTGATCAATCCTTCGATTGATCTAACAGTTTGCATTGCGAAATCGTGATTTCCATCATTCCGCTCGAGTATCTGCAAATCATAATTTTATAATACGGTAAAGGATATACAATATACTTACGGTTTAGCACTGTGCACGGCTAATTATTGCTAGGCGCGAGGAAAGTGAAGGCGGATATCTCTTAAAATACGTTACTCGCCGTTTTTTAACAATCTTTATTAACAATTCGTATACACATCCGCTTGTGATGAAATCAGCCGGTCAAATGTCACCTACCGCTTCGAGGTTATTATCCTCGGCGAGCGTTGCGTTCCTTTTTGATAATTTCTCCGGACTTGAAATCGTCTAACGTCGCTTAAATCACCTGCTGGCCCATGTCTGCTCACTGTGCACGGGATGGTAAATGCATACCTGACGCTATGCGTCCGGTTTCCCATCCCCGATGCACTTCCGTCGCGTCTTTAATTAATTTCTCATTTAAATTAAGTTCGTTTCTTTTATTATTCAAGCGCGTTACCGTTGAGTGTTTTTGTTATCATTCGCGTTCGTTGACTCTATGTTTTTCTCCCGAGTGTCTTAGTCTGTATGTATACATATGTTATTTGCTCGTCCTATCGTCTACTGTCGATCTTTTCGGCGGAACATGTGTCGATATATAATCGCCACAATGGAAATTACAATTAGATTTTCCAAGATTATTATTTTTTTAAACACATTTTTTTATCTTTATACAACAAAAGAAAAAATATATTTCGTCGAATTAGTATAAGACTCCGCAAATTAACCGACAATTTCATCTTCGATTATTACCATCTCATACACATACATATACATTTTTTAATTTAAAAATATTCGAGATTATCACAGAAAAAACCGCGATGAAAATCGATGAGAAGCGGATGTACAGGATTTTCCTAGAAAAGTACTTCTAATTCTGTTGTATCATATCCGCAGGACAGGTCCGTGCAGTTTTCGATTACGTTAAGCATTCCTTCTTTAAAATTTTTGAAAGCATGTGTACAATCATGAAAAAAGAAAAGATATCGATGTTGATCGCACGGATGAATACATTTATTTTGTATTACAGAATATCTTGATACTTGAATATTGAATGCTCTCCACATAGCTTGATTTGAAGCTCCCATATCTGAAATAACTCCATGAACAAATACCCGATTTCTTCAGCTTTTTAAATAATGTCTATTATAATTTGTTTATACACTGATCCTTGTGTTCTGTTTCCAGTATAATAATATGCAATTACTTGTTTCCATCGTTGCCCTATACTTAAGAGCATGAATACTAAAGCATGTGTCGCGGTTTCATTTTGATCATGATCAGGAAATGTCCAACATTTCCAATATAAGTAAATTTCGATGTATCAAAGATAATGCCCGAAGTTATACTTACTTCATCTAAAATTACTATGCAGTTTATCTCTATTATCACTAAATTGCGAAACTTTTATATTTAAAAATTGATAAACTTCATCAAGTATTGCACTTCTAAATTTTAAATTTTCAAGTTTTCTATTTAATGTTCGAATAGATGGAAGTGGGAAATTCTGATTCAAAAGTTCCTTATATCCCGAATAACCACAAGCGAATTTTAACTTAAATGTCTTAACCCGAGTGGAAATTGAAACTCGACAGTACCCAACCATTAGCTAGCCAATTTGTGTTTTATCTAGGCCTTAGCCAGTAGTTTTATCTAGCCCTTAGCGAGTAATGTAACGCTCAAAAGTCCTAGCTACTGGACAAACATTATTGTCTTGTGGCGAGCTTAGAAAAGCTATCTAGCTACTAGGTAGCGTGGGCTAGATAAAAAGTATACAAAAAAAAATTGTATTGACTTTTTTTAATTATTGAATTTTTTTTTACAAGATATTTGTGATTCCTGAGAATTTTACTATTTAACACGCACATGGATAATTACATTAAATTAACATACTACTTACAATTTCTATCGATGGCCGTCGGGATTCGAACCTGGTACCCTTGTCGAGCTGGATTACAAGTCATTCACTCTACTCACTACGCTATTAGATCTTCATAACATATACGTTTTAAATTTTCCTTTTATGATACAAAAATTTTGTTAATTATTAGACAACTTCATTTAATATTTAATTTCAAATGTTCAATATTGCTTATATAAATATGAATGTGTTAAATGATAAAAATTTTAATTCTATATAAAAGAGTAAGTTAGTAAGAGTAGTTAGTAAATGTTTAAAAATTACCAAGAAATTTTTCTTTTTTAAGATATATATATATATATATATATATATATATATATATATATATATATATATTAGGGCTCTTATTTTTGACCACTTCGAAGATTCGAAACCTTCGAAAGAATTCGAAGCTTCGAAGTTAACTTCGAAGGTTCAAAGTCTTCGAAGACTTCGAAGACTTCGAGTTAAAATCAAGTTTAAAAAATAAGCTTTTATAGAATAGTAAAAAACATTTAATATACTATATAATATATATAAATTATTTATTTTTATTTTACAAATTAACTGAAAGGATTACATGTTAAGTGAGCACTGATTAGTTAATCATTTGCATTTGCACATATGTATATATATATATATAAAATAATATATATATATATATGGGGCATTCCACGTCAACGAGAGACCCCCCACCCCCAGAATTGGTTTAAACGAAAAGAGTTCTACTAAGGCTTAAAATTTAGGTAATTACATCTACTTTAAAATGCAAAGTGGCAAAATAAAAAATTCAAGATGGCGGATCCAATATGGTGGAAGAAGTATAAAAAAGTGCTTGAATTCACTTGAAACTTGTCACTCAGGGGTTTTTAAGGTCGCTAAACACGAATCTGACATCAGATTTTTAATATTCAAAATGGCGGATCCAATATGGATGATAATGTTCAAAAAATTTTTCAAATTTGCTTGAAACTTCTTACAAAAGCGAATTTTTTATGGCCCTGGAACACGAATCTGACATCAGATTTGCAAAGTTTAAAATAACGATCTAAAAGGATTACAAATTTTGCTCAAATTCGCTTGAAACAGAGACATCTGCCTTTCCAGACACTATCCTATTTTCGGCACTTATATAAAAGTTTACTACATTTTCTAGAGTAAAATTTGATAATGCTTTATCAGTCTTGGTTGTAGTTTTTTGTTGATACACCATTTGTATATCTTAGGTCTTAACATTTTTTTCCAAATGACCAGAAGTAACCAAATGCTTATGAAATTTTTTTGGCAAGCTACATTTTCGGAGGTGTTGTGAGAATATCTATAATTTTGAATCGTTCTTTATATCATCTAATTCAATTTTTCATTATAAAGGAGAAATGTCACAATTTACTTTCATTTCTTTTGATTGAATCTCTACCGCTTCAGTCTTATATTTGAGTTACATCTTCATATTTTTGCGCTTTCATGATGAATAAATTTCAATGAAATTATAAAGATCAGGAAATTTTTATTTTATATTGAAAAATATTGTTCTTAATTCCATATTTTTTTGATATTAAACACCAAACGCCTCGTAAATATTGCAACATCTGTCGCCATTTAAATCTGTCTTACTTGCCAAACTGATTATTAATACTTGGAATTTAATTAAAAAGAAATATACAAAAACAAATGTTATCAAACAGTATTTCATAAAATAATTAAACTTCAAACAAAGTAAACAATTGCCATCCGCTAACGTATAAAATATATCAGAAACAATTGACATTCGCAAACATATGAAAAATAGAAGAAACAATTGAGAGTGCCCCGGCGCTCGGACTTTAGGCTCTTTTCATATGTTTGCGAATGTCAATTGTTTCTGATATATTTTATACGTTAGCGGATGGCAATTGTTTACTTTGTTTGAAGTTTAATTATTTTATGAAATACTGTTTGATAACATTTGTTTTTGTATATTTCTTTTTAATTAAATTCCAAGTATTAATAATCAGTTTGGCAAGTAAGACAGATTTAAATGGCGACAGATGTTGCAATATTTACGAGGCGTTTGGTGTTTAATATCAAAAAAATATGGAATTAAGAACAATATTTTTCAATATAAAATAAAAATTTCCTGATCTTTATAATTTCATTGAAATTTATTCATCATGAAAGCGCAAAAATATGAAGATGTAACTCAAATATAAGACTGAAGCGGTAGAGATTCAATCAAAAGAAATGAAAGTAAATTGTGACATTTCTCCTTTATAATGAAAAATTGAATTAGATGATATAAAGAACGATTCAAAATTATAGATATTCTCACAACACCTCCGAAAATGTAGCTTGCCAAAAAAATTTCATAAGCATTTGGTTACTTCTGGTCATTTGGAAAAAAATGTTAAGACCTAAGATATACAAATGGTGTATCAACAAAAAACTACAACCAAGACTGATAAAGCATTATCAAATTTTACTCTAGAAAATGTAGTAAACTTTTATATAAGTGCCGAAAATAGGATAGTGTCTGGAAAGGCAGATGTCTCTGTTTCAAGCGAATTTGAGCAAAATTTGTAATCCTTTTAGATCGTTATTTTAAACTTTGCAAATCTGATGTCAGATTCGTGTTCCAGGGCCATAAAAAATTCGCTTTTGTAAGAAGTTTCAAGCAAATTTGAAAAATTTTTTGAACATTATCATCCATATTGGATCCGCCATTTTGAATATTAAAAATCTGATGTCAGATTCGTGTTTAGCGACCTTAAAAACCCCTGAGTGACAAGTTTCAAGTGAATTCAAGCACTTTTTTATACTTCTTCCACCATATTGGATCCGCCATCTTGAATTTTTTATTTTGCCACTTTGCATTTTAAAGTAGATGTAATTACCTAAATTTTAAGCCTTAGTAGAACTCTTTTCGTTTAAACCAATTCTGGGGGTGGGGGGTCTCTCGTTGACGTGGAATGCCCCATATATATATATAAAAATTATATTCTTTTAATTTTATATAAAATTATATATAAAAATACATATAAACATATAAACATATATACATATAAAAATAGGAAGAAAAAAATAAAAAAAGAATGAATGTTATAAATCCACTTTTGGTCGACGTGTATGTCTTTCTAAAAAAAAGTATCTGCCAGAAATATACATAAATGACTGATTATTAGTATAACAAAAATTAACTAACAATATATATTGTAACAGTATATATTGTAAGAAACAAACATTATTCAAATCTAATAAAATACAAGAAGAATATTAAATAAAAATGACTAAGATAGAGATGAACAATTATATTATGTATGTTTTTTTAATGGACGACGTACATATCGTTGCTCAACGGAAACCGCGAGAAGGTAGTGGTCTCTTCCGTCAAAAAGAAATGTAAAAATTGTTTTTTTAAATATTATATTATATATAATAATTTTAATATAATATTAAAGGAAATAATATTTTACATTTCCGAAGGATAAATGAGTGAATGAATGAATGAGTAAATGAATGAATAAACGAATGAATGAATTGATAAATAATTAATGAATAAATAAATAAAGTTAAAGTAGATAGAAGTAGAATGAAGTTAAAGAAAGGATAGACAAAATAAATATGATGAAAGATAGGTAATATAAAAAAATAGAAAAGTACAAAGGACAGAACAGATGATATATGTACATATATATATATCTGTGGAATGTTCTATTATATTAAGTAAAACATATGCGCTTTTTCCAGTTTCCTAACACTAGAAGTACTAAATACACTACTCAAAAAAAAATAGGGAACACTTTCCAGACACCAAAAATTAGGCTATTTTCAAATGGTTGTAGCTCTTGTTTTTGTCTACGATGATTTTTCACGGAGTACGGATATCATTTGTAAAAAGTGCAGGTTTAGCTTCAAAGTTGCGTAACTCGGTCAAAAAAAATCGTAGAGAAATTTAAAAAAAAGCATTCTGTAGGCAAAATGTTGTAGTTTGTGAGGCTTTGCTTGAATTGTTCGAAAAAAATTTGTTTGTCGAGCTGCAAAGTGTCAAAAATGCGAAATTTTAAGGAACAAAACAAGGTGTGCTTTTTTACTGCATAAGACAAGGAAGTTAAAAAAACTTTAAAAATCTGTCGATACAACGTTAAAGTTGAAACTTCAAGCTTCAAAATGCTTTTTTAATTTTTTATCTGCGATGATTTTTCGCCGAGCTACAACCATTTGAAAATAGCCTAATTTTTGGTGTCTGGAAAGTGTTCCCTATTTTTTTTTGAGTAGTGTATTTAGTACTTCTAGTGTTAGGAAACTGGAAAAAGCTCATATGTTTTACTTAATATAATAGAACATTCCACAGATATATACAGTCAGGGACAAAAGTAAGTGGACAGATGATAAAAATCGATATAAATGAAATTTATTCAATATAATATCATAGTTACATGTTTAAACTTTATTTTATATTTAACCTTATAGTACAAACATGAAATTAATAACAATCAAAATAAATATTAACATTCTATATAAGTCTAAGCTGAGTTTAAACAAAAAGTCAACCATTTACGGAAGGACAAAAGTAAGTGGACATTACCAATATCTGATAATTAGTACTTAGTATTGCCGCCTTTTGCTGCAATTACGGCCTCTAATCTTCGCGGTATACTATTTATAAGATTTTCTATATACTCTTTTTCAATATTTTCAAAAGCTAATTTTAAGTTATTGAAAAAATTTATTTTATTCTCTCGCTTGTCTAAGGGAATTTTGGAATCCAATATATACCACAAATTCTCAATCGGATTCAAATCATCACTTTGCGCTGGCCATTCGAGTAATTTAATATTTGAATCATTAAAGAATTTTATACTTTTTTTGGCAACGTGTTTCGGATCATTGTCCTGCTGAAAAATAAAGTCTTCCTCCAAATTCATTTTTATTATTGCTTCTTCCAAATTTTCATTTAATATTGTGATATATTTATCGGCATTCATAATAACATCAACTGACACTAGAGTTCCAGTCCCATGCCACGAAAAACCCATATCATTAATGAACCGCCGCCAAATTTAACAGTTGGAGTAATAAATGATTTCTTGTAAGTTTCGTTTTTCTTTCTCCAGACTTTTTGCTTCTTTTTCGATTGCCGCATCTCAAATTTTAATTCATCAGACCATATTACTTTTTTCCAAAAAGATATTGGCATATTAACATATTTTTTAGCCAAAGCTAAACGTTTCTTCATATTTTTTTTATTAATATGAGGTTTACACCTAGCCTTACAAGCTTTCAATCCCACTTCGTGCAACCTTCGTTTTACAGTTTTTGTCGACACATCTAATCTCAGTGAATTTACAATTTCTCGTGAGGAGATCCTTGGATTTTTTCGACATTCGCGCACAATTCGACGGTCTTCTTGTTCGGTGGTACAACGTTTTCGTCCACTGCGTCTTAAATTTTTTACAGTACTATGCACTAAATATTTTTTATATATTTTTTCCACTGCACTTTTGGACACCTTGTATTTTTTGGCAATAATGCGGTAACTTAATTTATTACGGCAGTCCAAAAGAATTAAATTGCGAATTTGATATGAAATTTCGGCAGTTTTTGGCATTTTGATGTTGCTTCTTGCTTGTATGAAACGTAAATAAGCACTGGACAATGTGTTCATTGACACTGTCTTTAACTGCGTATGATATGTAATGTTTGTGTACATGTTCATTGACACTGTCTTTAACTGCATATGATATGTAATGTTTGTGTACATTTTTTGCCTCTTAATAATAGATTAACCAAGTGTCCACTTACTTTTGTCCTTCCGTAAATGGTTGACTTCTTGTTTAAACTCAACTCAGAATTATATCGAATGTTAATATTTATTTTGATTGTTAATTATTTCATGTTTGTACTATAAGGTTAAATATAAAATAAAGTTTAAACATGTAACTATGATATTATATTGAATAAATTTCATTCATATCGATTTTTATAATCTGTCCACTTACTTTTGTCCCTGATTGTATATATGTACATATATCATCTATTCTGTCCTTTGTATTTTTCTATTTTTTTATATTACCTATCTTTCATCATATTTATTTTGTCTATCCTTTCTTTAACTTCATTCTACTTCTATCTACTTTAACTTTATTTATTTATTCATTAATTATTTATCAATTCATTCATTCGTTCATTCATTCATTCACTCATTTATCCTTCGGAAATGTAAAATATTATTTCCTTTAATATTATATTAAAATTATTATATATAATATAATATTTAAAAAAACAATTTTTACATTTTTTTTGACGGAAGAGACCACTACCTTCTCACGGTTTCCGTTGAGCAACGATATGTACGTCGTCCATTAAAAAAACATACATAATATAATTGTTCATCTCTATCTTACAAGTAAACCTACCTTTGTGTTAATCGCCGATTTTAATGAAACTTGGCACACTTGTAGAGCAGTCGAAAATAATACATACGTATTTTTTTATATCTGCAATGGTGCAAGTTTAAGGGTGATAACTACCCCTTGTATTTATAAGTATGAGTACTAACTCGTTGCATTTAAGCACACGTTATTAGAGTTACTTTTTAGCTTTGGAGATGATAAGAGGATTTTTATATCACAAAAAAGCAAATTCAATGTAAAAATAATAAAATTGAAAATGGCGGATCCAAGATGGCGATCTGATAAATCAAAAGTCTCGCTCTTTGCATAACCCAGGACTAACCGACGAGGAGGTGGCGAGAATCTAGCCCCATTTTCTTTTTTTTTTTTTTGTATTTTATTGTTTTTTTATGTTTTTATTTTTTTATATTTATTTTTTTTTGCAACGTCGCGTCTCATTTATATTCATTTTTCATATTTTTTGCAAAAATGATAAGAAACAAAAAATTCATCTAAACATAGACTCTTTGCACACCAAGCACACTTTATGACTGCAATATTGTATTACTGCATAATGCACAAACAGCTTCACAATTTTTAAAACAATAATCTACCGGATTATCAAATTCGAGTGGTTTTTCTTGTAAATAACCATTTTTGTACCACTAGTATTTAAATAGATTTATAAATCGGGGAGAAAATAATTGATTATGGATAACGATTGAAGTTTGATAACGTTGTTTCGTAAATGTAAGTTTACATCATAATTATACAAAATAATTATATCTGAAAAATGTTTGATAAAATTTTTCCAAATTCTGAAGCCGAAAACATCGAGAGGTTGAATTATTCCAGTTGTCCCTGCAGGAATTGTTAAAATTTTTATATTTTTTGATAACTTATCTATTGTTTCAAATGTTCTTGAATTTTGGCCACTCCATGAATCTAAAAGCAGAACACTGTTATCGTTACAATTAGGAAGATAAACATTCGTAAACCATGTTTTTACAAGATTCGCTGTCATCAGGCGGTGTGAAAATATAGTATTCTAATGTAGAGAGTGTTCTCGCGAACATTTGAAACAATAGATAAGTTATCAAAAAATATAAAAATTTTAACAATTCCTGCAGGGACAACTGGAATAATTCAACCTCTCGATGTTTTCGGCTTCAGAATTTGGAAAAATTTTATCAAACATTTTTCAGATATAATTATTTTGTATAATTATGATGTAAACTTACATTTACGAAACAACGTTATCAAACTTCAATCGCTTATCCATAATCAATTATTTTCTCCTCGATTTATAAATCTATTTAAATACTCGTGGTACAAAAGTGGTTATTTACAAGAAAAACCACTCGAATTTGATAATCCGGTAGATTATTGTTTTAAAAATTGTGAAGCTGTTTGTGCATTATGCAGTAATATTGCAGTCATAAAGTGTGCTTGGTGTGCAAAGAGTCTATGTTTAGATGAATTTTTTGTTTCTTATCATTTTTGCAAAAAATATGAAAAATGAATATAAATGAGACGCGACGTTGCAAAAAAAAAAAATAAATAAAAAAATAAAAACATAAAAAAACAATAAAATGCAAAAAAAGTCTAACAAACAAGTCTAACTTTTTGAGATAAGAGGATATCTTGTTAGTGACATTCTTAATGAAAGGTAATACAATATATGGTTTTATTAGAAAGACAATCCATTTGTTGTCTGGTGTTTTTGTTGTTAAGATTGAAACTGTGATTATGGATTCTTTTGTGAAGACAGTTGAAAATTAAGTTTAAAGAATAACCATTGTTTAATAATAAATTGATGCGCATGTGAATATTTTTGTGGTGGAATTTTGGGTGTGAGAGTAAAATTGCTCTGTCTATTAGATTGTAAATCGTGCCTATTTTATGATTGAAAGGATGTTCTGAGTAGAATGATAAAAAACGTCCGGAAAAAGTTTTTTTATGGAACCAATCTAAATAGATCTTATTTTCTTGCAGTATTATATTGAGATCAAGGAAGCTTATTTCATTGTTAGTGCATGGTTCGATGGTAAATTTGAGTCTTTCGTGGTGATTGTTAAATCTGTCTAGTATGTCTTTTTGAACTTTTTTGGGGGGGCGGACATGATAATATCGTCTACACACATACCTGAAGTAAAATTCAAAATGAAAGTCAAAAGAATTTATAGTTTGTTCTAAATCACTCATAACGATGTCAGCTAATATGGGAGATAATGGAGAGCCCATAGGTGTGTCGAAACATTGTTTGTAAGTCTTGTGTGAATGAGCTTCCTCGAAGCCTAACTCGAGGGAGTTTTTGACACCTATTCTTATAACTGTGACTACGGAATTCCCATGACAACGTGATTGCTGTTTCATCATTTCAATATTGTGACTACACAAATTTTTTACATATTCTCGACATTTCATATTACTGAAGAGGGCTCAGTGAACTGAAACGCGTTTAGTATGACATTTTTTTATATTTTTTATATTTATTTTTATATTTATGTATATATATTGATTTTTATATTTTATCATGTTTGTAATATCTTTGTAACCTTCGTTATATACATATATTTTGGCTCAAGAAAAGGCTTCTGTTGTGAATTGGTTTATGATTTTATCTAATGAGCCTTGCGAAACTTATTCCTTTTTTATGCTTTAATTTCTGAAAACTTCTTGAAAAATTAAAAATGTCAAGAATGTAATGAGTATTTTTATAAAATCAAGATAGATTAAGATCAAGGATAATAAATGTTTTCGTATGACTGATCGATTACTTGCGCGTGTTACTTTAGCTCATAAATACTGACTTCGGTTAACTACACACTTATATCACTTTAGCTGGCTTGCATTACTTCGGCTGATTACGCGCTGGTTTCTACTACCTCGGTTGATCGCGCAGTGATTTCGACTACTGCACGCAGTCACAATCTCATTACTTTCATATACACATTATTCTCGCTAATCCTAATCATATTATTTAATTTAGTTAGGATTAAAATTGTTAAACTTCATTAGAAATTGTTAAAATCAATTTTCAATGTTCAGTTTTTAATAAACTAAAAAAGTCTTTAGTTAAATTCACTGATAAATTTTTTTTACTTTGCGTAATATATTTGACCTCATGCGGTTTTGTAATGGCGTTTGTTGTGCCATTGATGTGTCACTAACGCATTTGATTAAAGCGTAACCATTCGATACCCGCCATTATTGCACACCCTTTGGCGAAGTTTTGTGTTTAACGTTGTTGCAGAATTATATTAATAACTTTAAAGAGAGGTCGTGACGTAATCGCCTCGATAATATAATACGATTAAGTAACTCAATAATGAACTCAATAATTCAAATAATTAAAATAGAAATGGAAATTAATATGACAATAATGGAAATACTTGTTGCTTCAAACTTTGCCTATTTGCTAGTCGCGTTATTCATTTTTTAAAATTGATGAGAATAACGGCTTGTGTTATTTGCCTACAATATATTTATATTTTTAAATCTGATTCCCAATTTTTACTAACTTTCTCGTCAGCTTTGGATTTAGAAGTTCCGACATCAAATTCTATCGGATTTATGCAAATTATCTTGCAAAAATTTCCGATGGTGAAAGCTTTGCACATCCAGTTTCCGTTCATCCTTAAAGAACCGAATTAAAGAAGACCGATATCACTTTGTCGTATAATCGACTTAATATTTCCGGACCATTTAACAGAGTAATCACCGATATGTCTTTCGCTCTCGCACTCGAACAAACGAAGGAACAGAAGTTCAGAATTATCTTTAAATATGTATTACCAGCTGTTTTATCCTTCGGAAAATAACGTTACGAACAACCTTTTCCTATTTCAGAGAATTCTAATTAAATACTGAGTAAACAAATGTAAAAGTTCATAAATTACATTCGCGATTAAAATTCACATATCTCGATTTTATGAAAATTTTATATATTATTCCGAGTTTTTATTATGACTAAAATTAATTTCGCAGTCTCGCTGGATAATCGAATATTTATCGCATTGCTAATTAATCGTACTGGCAATATCATCGACATTACATGTTAAAAATACTGCTGTTTAGCATTATATAAAAAGATGTGGCTACGTCGCTAATGTCGCAATGTATTTTACGGATCCAATTAAGTGGTGATATTTAAAAAATTAATTAAGAATAAATATTTTTATACATAGTCATCTCTACAAGATACATACAGTATCATGTATCATAAGTGTGTCATTTTCAGGATTCGCATGTGTGAATAGCAATCCGTATTACGTAATCAAACCTCACAAACAAGTCATATAAATTACAGTTCCATGAGTATCGGATCGGCGTAACCAAACAGTTTGTGCTAATTACAAGGTAAATACGCATGATTAAACTCGCGACATAAGCATTAAGCACGTTCGTTAAAGTATTTATGGGTGTTAAGATGGCTTCAACGATATCGTGCACGCATTTATATGCGATCGTATTGCTAGGTGTTGGTAGTTAATCGACCGTAAATGCTTCACATTTGAAGTAATATGTAATGTCTCCGTTAATTTAATATAAAATTCATTACTCTATACTAGGTTACGCGATTAAATGTAATTCGTATTTGGCAATTATTATTAACCACTCAGCTTAAAGAGACATATTTCAAACTTCATTTTAAGAATCTTTAGCATCTTCATTTTAAGAACTTCAGCTACATACACTTTATGCTTGATCGTTTAATGTATACTAAAAAAAAGAGAGTATTCAATATTTCCCTTTGATTGTAAACTTTTTAAATAAATAATTTTATTTAAAGACAAATAAAAGAAAAGAAATCACGTATTATAGGATTAAAGTTTAGGAAGCAAACGTCATTTTCAGTTCTCTCACTTCTGTATTTAGTATCGCTATCAACGCAATGCATGTCCGCAATGCATGTGACGCATTCGCATAGTGAAAGCAATCGGCTATTACCAGGCAGTTTGTAATGAGATGCACGTACACGAAACGAAACGTTCATAATCATCTGGATCGAAACGAGGTAATCGTACCGTTAACCCGCTGCCCGTCGATCAGAGCTTGTCGACTACGACAACCAACGAACACATAATCCCGTCGGAATGAACATTGGGTCCAATGCTAGAGGAAGATGTCGGTCGAATCAAGACAATAATTCCTGTCGCATGAAAATGATGATTTTAAAGCGCTCGTCGGGATAACGCCTAGATCGTACATGTGGTTATACACAATCGGAAATCATAGATCGGTCGAACAATGAATGTAGCATTATACTAAGCGCAGAGAAGTAACACTGTACTTAGTAAATGTCCGAAAGCACTTCTCAAATAAGTTCAATTAATTTTATGATGTAATAACATTAATTTGAAAATGACAAGTGTTACAGGTAACGTAAAATATATTCTCTGCACTTTCTAATTTCTCTGTTAACTTATTTCCTGATAACTTATTTTCTGATACAAATGTTAAGTAAATACTCTTGAATAATTCGTAAAAAAGAAAAGAGTAGATTTTATTTGCTAAACATCTTGATTATGATATAAAGTATGTATACGTTTCAGTGTATGAGATTCGGCTATCTTCAGTGTACAAAATATAAAAATGTTAATCAAGGTTGTTAAGATGTTGTCAACAATTCGGAGAACGATATATAATACTATATTGAAAGAAAATTGGAATCATTAGCGAAGATGGTTCGTTGCTGAATAGCCATAATAGCAATTTTCTTAGTGTAGTATATCAAGGCAATTTTCTCATCCCTCTTATATCATTAGATTGAGATTTCTTGCTAATATTATTCTCCGAACTATTGACAAAATGCATTCCTAACAACCTTGATTATATGATACCTTTGATACTTATGAATAACCAATTTTTATATTTTTTGTATACTGTAAACGTATACTGTATATCATAATCAAGATGTTTAGCAAATAAAATCCAGCCTTTAGCTCAGGCCTGCACAACTCAGGCGGGCCGACAAGCCAAGTAGTAACGCCGCGATATTTCCGACGTTCCCACCACTGACCGCGCGCCTCTTCCCGCGCGCCTCCCCCGTCACTCCCGCACGTCTCTTCCCGCGCGCCTTGACGAGGAGACTTCTCCGCCAGCGCGGTAGGCGAGAGTGGGGGAAGCTTCCCCGCTACGAATGAAGGAAGTGGAAGAAACGTGATAGCCAAGCGTGGCTACGGGGCCGCCAGTTGTGCAGGCCTGCTCTATACGTATAACGAAAAAGAATTTGCCGCTTACGCTTATATTCCCTTTCCATAATTAACACATAATTTTGTTATCCTGTTTGCAGTTTTACTAGAATTATTATAGATTAAATAAAACAACAATTGTTGACAGCAACCTGGCACGATTGAAAGCTTTATTCGCTACGTTTCGACCCTTGGTTTGGGTCCTCTTCAGACAATTTACAGACAATATT
Organism: Crematogaster levior; assembly: GCA_901521435.1. Lineage (NCBI taxonomy): Eukaryota > Metazoa > Arthropoda > Insecta > Hymenoptera > Formicidae > Crematogaster > Crematogaster levior. The sequence continues at coordinate 311,136 of CABEGB010000671.1, read as the reverse complement.
ACATGTCCACTAAAAGTGACCAAAATTACCACTAATAAATCAAACCTACATTTTTTACATTTTATAACGTGTTTTTACATTTTACATTTTACTTGCAACTTACAATGCGTTGTGTGTCGAAAGGAGTCTAAATATGAAGTTGTCAAAAGTGCGGTGTCAATACGTGAAACACAAAATGCCCATCCTAAATCCATGACGGCAAATTCAAGACTGAAATTAACGTTCTCTCACAATTCTACGTCCTTAACAAACATGTCAAAGTATAAACATCAACAAAAAGTGCGTTTATCTATGTACACACAGACAAACACAGATGTATAAAAATTGTCAAAACTCTATAGGTCTCTTATAAAATATTAATTACACCGTCATAGATTGCAGTTAGGCTCTCCGTGTCCTTCTGTAAATTGATAGTTGTATTGAATTTTTTTATGTACATCATTTCAGCAATTTCTCTTTTTCTGGTATGTCTTTCCTTGTGTAAAACTGTTGGATTTTGCCAATCAAATTCATGCTCGTAGGAAGACCTGTGCTTACTGACTACCGAGTAATTATTTATTGGTTTGTTGATGTCATTTTTGTGCTCCTTCAATCTGGTCTCAAGATGTCTTTTTGTTTGGCCTATATAGCTACTGTTGCAATTTTTGCAATCTATTTTATATACTATTTCAGTTTGTTTCAATGTATTTATTTTGTCTTTTCCCTTTTTTATTAGGTAATTTAGTTTGTTTGGAATGGTGAACACGACATCAAAATTAATCTTCCTTAGTACTCTACCAACCTCATCACCTATTTCTTTAGAATAAGGGACCGATATGCAATGCCTCGCGTCGAAATTATTATGACTTGTCCTATTGTCCATTTGTCTGAATTTTAAACTCTTAAGTCTTTGTTTTATGTGTTTCTTAGTCATCTCTAACGGGTAACCATTATTTTTAAGAATTTCTTTAATAATGGAAATGTTTGTGTCATGGAATCGTTTGTCAGATAATAATACGGCTCGGTCTACCAGATTCTTGATGGTGTTAATTTTATATTTTATTGGATGGTTCGAGAAAAAATTCAAGTAACGTCCTGAGAACGTAGGTTTTCTGTACCAATTTGTTATTAATTTATTTCCATCCCTGATTACCAAGGTATCTAAAAAAGGTATTGAGGAGACCGTTTCCATTTCATGCGTGAATTTTAAACGAGGATGGTAGTCATTGAATGTTTTCAATATCAAACTGATTTTAGTCTCAGGAGCAATCATAAAAATGTCATCAACATACCTATAAAATACCGGAATGTTGAAATCTAAACGGTTTATGCAATAAGTCTCCAAGTCTTCCATAATTAAATCAGCCAAGATGGGAGAGAGAGGAGATCCCATAGGACTGCCGAAAATCTGTTCGTAAAATCGCCCTCCAAAACCAAAGCTCGTAGATGACAAGACCAAGTCAATAGCATATAAAAACTGTTGTAAATTAAATTTAGTCTTTTTTGAGATATGGTTCCAACGAGTGTCAATAGCTTTTAAAATAAGTTCTTTAGGTATATTATTAAATAATGCCGTAACGTCAAGAGATAAAAGAGTGTCATTGTCCTGTATGTGTATATTTTTTACAATTTCTACAAAGGTCCAACTGTCTTTGATACGAGATTTTGGTTTTGGTACAGATTGTTCTAAGATGTCATGTAAGAACTTGGCTATATTGTATAGCGGACTTCCAAGTGTAGAAACAATTATGCGCAACGGAAAGCCGTTCTTGTAGATCTTCGGCAGTCCATAATGTAGGTTTGATTTATTAGTGGTAATTTTGGTCACTTTTAGTGGACATGCGCTGTTGATCTGTAATATTGTCTGAAGAGGACCCAAACCAAGGGTCGAAACGTAGCGAATAAAGCTTTCAATCGTGCCAGGTTGCTGTCAACAATTGTTGTTTTATTTGATTTTTAACCGCTGGCGAAGAAAAGATTATCTTTTGAATTTATTATAGATTACTTGAGAGAATTTCAATTTTTTGAAATTTATTAAAAAGTCCATTTGCAGTATCGAAATATTAGTATTTTTTAATTATATAAATAGTTTAATCTGATAATAGTCTGAGAACTGTAGATTACTGCAGTACAACTATAATTGCCGACCTTGTCTGACGATAGCGATGATCGACGTCGCCAATTCGATAATTGCTGCTCATTAATTGATGTAGCGGTACCTATCTGACTAATGAATGAAATGCAAAAATCGCGATCCCCATGTGAGAGGAGCGAAAAGCGCGTGGGCACGCACCTCAGCGTGGAATTATGATGTCCTAGAATCGTAATCACAATGGTAGGCAATATACTGGCTCGATGCAGTCTGTCAGTAAGACAAAGCTATGTTCACAGTCCATTCAACATTTCTTTCCTTTCTTTTTGTAAATTAAGCTTACATAATATCAATGGTCAGCTTTAAGTGATTCTGGAGTAGTTCAAATTCATATCAGAACTTGATATAGACTTAATTAAAAATATTAAACTCAAATAATTAGTGAATGGTTGATATTACATCAACATTTTTTATTTTCATTATATTAAACATTGAAATAGGGAAAGGTTGCCGGAATTGAACAACTGTTGTTTTTCCTCTTATACGAGTATTTTAAACAGTTCAGTAGTGCACTTATTTGTGATATTGTTGTAGATACATGAGCGAAAATTATCAAGAGACACAGTAGTCTTGCGCCAACTACACGCAGTGCGATACCATCCTGTGCATGAGCTGACGAGTTGAGATATTCATAAAGTCGTTGTTGAGTTTCAATAACGGCTGAATCAATAAAGTTCTTAGCTGAATGAATATAAAAAATAAAATAATTGTAAGAAGTAAATTTAAAACGCCAAGACGATCAGACCTAGATATTTGATGGCCAATCAATGATCTGCGTGAAGGCAGTACATAACTAAATAAGATGCGCACAGTCCTCCGGCACAGTCGAATTTTAAAACGCAACTAAATCACCAACTTAAAATCAACATGATTTCAAATATTGTTGCTAATAAGACTCCTCACCCCTTCCGGATAAATAATAAAATAATTATTAGAGTTAAATAACTTATTTACTTCTCACAAATCAAGTTCTGATAATTTCTAATAAATGATTACAATCAACGCATTGAGTAAATTTTGCACTCCCAGATTTATTTACTCACATCAATATTAATCAATTATCAATATTAATTTATACGTATGTTATCAATTAATCATTTTCAATATTTCAACACTTCAACACAAATTAATATTGCATACATTACTTTTTATTATAATAATTATTATTATTAGTATTGTAATGATTATACAAATAAAAAGTCAAAAGAAAATTTCAATGTGTTAGACAACGAATTTATTTTAGGGTTAGCAGTTAGTCGAATCAGTTTAAATTAAATTATTGCAGTTGAGCGATTGAGAATTGAGAGAGTTTAGTTAAAACTACAATTTTCCATTTTAAATTCGTGTTTTAACGGATTTCGGGTTTTAAGCCTTTTAGTCATAATAGAAAAGTATACTTGTTTTTTTCTCTTTTATCATGCTGTAAACTTTATAATTTCGTTAAACGCATATTAAACAATTACGATTTTCACTTTTTCTGATGTAGAAATACTTACTTTACATGTTCCCAAAGTTTTTACAACAAATTATTTAATCATTTATAACAAATTAATGTAAAAAAGCGATTTTTTAAGAAAAAAAATCATTTTCTCAGAGAATTTTGAATATTAGACGCTGAAAATTTATCCCAATATCCTTCAAATATCCTAGTATAACATATATTTTAAACAAATAATAATCACGTTCGATATGAATAAATAACAATTAAAAACAATATACAGGCCAAATAGGTTGGTTTGGTTCGATGCTTTGACCTATTTGGCCTGTATGCTTGTTTTTAATTGTAACATATATTTTCTTCAGTATTTTTTTGCAAGTTAAATTTTTTTTATAAACAAATTATTTCATGACCTAGCCTCTGTAACGTACATTTTTAAACTCATACCTATTATACTCTGTATATTTTCCATATTAAAGATTAACTTTTCTTGTTCTAGCGCTCCATTACATTTTCGAAAATATTCTTTTAGAAAATTAATAATATGGTTTTATAATATACATATGGCGGACAAGTAATTCGGCCGCACATGCGACGATATGACTCGAAAGTCGGACGTCGCTCGGCGCACCATGTCGCTACACTTTAGTACCAAGCGCCACCACGAGATGGCCAGCTTTCTCAAATTTAAGATACCGTACAACGGGAATATAAAGAAGAGCCCGTGGAGAGAACATTGCCTTTAGTGGCAACTATATAGTACGTCTCATGTCGGTGTCGTTTATCATTTATTGTATCTCGTTTATTGGGGATGTCGAATCTGAATACGAGATTTTGGTTGAGTTTTATTACTTTCGGTTAGACTAAATCGACGGTCTTCCAGGAGGAATATTGTTACATTCTATAATTTGATTACCTGTAAATTAATTATATTTATATAGCAAAAAGATTATTTTATACGCTTCGCACGTTCGTGTTACAAAATTAGCAGGGCGTCAAAAAGTGTCACAATATAAAATTAATAAAATTAGAAATATGTAGTCAGAAATAGTGTATAGGCACAGTATATACAGTAGCGCAACTCTCTGTCGGCACCTTTGATGTTGGCGTGGCACAAAATGAGTGCGCATGCGCTGACTTGGTGGCCGCCAATCACAGCAGTGATCTTCTGTTTCTGTTACTCTCTCTTCAATAATCTTTTTTTCTCTTTCTAACATTCGCATACGCACTATATAGGGTGAATCATCTGACATCAAAACGATCAGAACATATAAATGTATAGGGTGTTCCAGAATCACAGGTAAATACTGATAGGGTAGGTAGGAGATGGGATGGTGATGGGGATGAGGTAGGACACCTCTGTCCGATCATGCACCCCCGCGGAGATACGGAGGATAAAAATTGTACGAATCAGCGGCTTGTCATAGCGCATCGCTAATACCTCTGTATAGAATAATACATTTCTAATATCTTTATTATTCGTAAGAATGTCAAAAATTTGTAAAAAAGGATATTAAAAATGAATAAGTAATGTAATAAATATAAAATACACAAAAAAAAATATATATATATATATATATAATATGCTATAATGAACAATATATTTTTCTTAATTTTTTTGTTATTAATATATAATGCAAAAAAATGATTTCTTACATATAAAATTTAACTTTTTTGCTATTAAAGTGCTCGATTTTTAATAATAACAGATATATTTAAAATAATAAAATATTGTTTTTTAATAATCTTTTATTTAAAGTGGAAAACTATTTTTATTTTGTTTATAATATTTTTATACTTTTTTTCATATATTATGTATTACGTATACATACATATAAAAGAAAGCTGTAATTGAAAATGATGTCGTTACTCTGAAACAAAAACAAATAAAAATTATTAATATTAAACATATGTATGTTATACATGCATACATTTAAAAAATTTGGAAGCACACATAAAGAAAAGAAGTTAATAAAAAACATGCATAAAAGTGTTAAATGTTATATATTAATCACAAAAATTGATTATGTGTAAAACATAACACAATATAAGTTTATACATAATAACATAACAAAAATATGATAAATACAATAAAACACTTAATCTATACATATTTCCTTAAATATAAATTCAATCATTTTGTCTGTACCTCAGCTACTCGATCCACCTCAGTACAAACAAAAGAAAGAATAAGAAAATAAATATACTTAAACGCAATAAAAACATGCACATACATATAAATATAGACTATTAAAATATAATATATAGAATAATGTCAATAACAAACATAATTTTAATCGCATGCTAAAAAAATTAATACATGTGCAAAATGAAAATAAGACTGTACATAAAAAAGAAATGTAGAAAAGATATTTACAAATGTAAAACATTTACAAGTTTTTTATTTCCCCTATTAACGTTATATTTATTGCATGCTTTATTATGCTCAGATAAAGTAAAATAAATGCGCATGCGAAGAAATAATTTTATAGTAAAGAAATAAACATCAGTTTAGCCTCTTAACGATCGAGCATTGGATCTTTCTGCCAATCAATGATCTGCGCAATCGCAGTACACAATTAAATATAAGGTGCGCGTCGACACAGTCGATCTTTAAAAACGCAACTCACTAACATGAAATCAACCTGATTTCAAACGTTAGTGTCAATGAGAATCCCCCCATCCCCCACATATAAATAATTTATTGCGAAAATATTACCTCAGGTTGATTTCATGTTAGTGAGTTGCGTTTTTAAAGATCGACTGTGTCGACGCGCACCTTATATTTAATTGTGTACTGCGATTGCGCAGATCATTGATTGGCAGAAAAATCCAATGCTCGATCGTTAAGAGGCTAAACTGATGTTTATTTCTTTACTATTAGTAATGCGCGGTCGAAAATGTATTAATTGTTGTTTAAATAATTTTATCAAATAATCTTTAGGGAAATCCGGACAGGGCGGTTGAAAACTACATCCTGAGCAAGTTGAAATAAATGATTACCAATATTTTTATGGAAACAATTATTTTCAAATGTTTTCACAAATATTTCTTCTAATTTATGTACGTAAGCACAGAACTCATTAGTTGCTAAATGTAACTTGCCAAATTGATTTTCTTCTGTGCTATTATAAGCCCGGAAAAAACAATATAAAGCAGTATTGTCTAAAACAGTCTTACTTTCATTGAGATAATTTTCGCATGCCTCACATGTATGTATTTGTGTACATTTTTAATTAAATATCCGCATACATATCTAAACGCATTTTCTTCCGGCAAGTCCATATTATAATAATCATGATTTGATATTTCTAAAACTGGACATGTTGGCGCAAATGAATCAAATTCGCAAGATGTAGACGTTTTCGAATCTGATGTGCTTATTAAATTTAACATTTGATCAGTATCTACAGCACAATTTTGCGCATCCGAATGTTCCAACATTTTCATACTAAATAATTTTTTATAAGCGCGGATAAATTGAATAGGTGTCGGGTTCAAACAATTACCGCCTTGTTGTCTAACAGAGCCGAAGAAATTTTCGAGACAATCTTGATTAATCCTACGTGTGCGGATATATGGGAAATTATAACATTTTAATTTCTCCCAAAATTGCATCATGCTTTGTATACTAATTTGCCAACACTCGAAACATTTGATTTTTATTTGGGAACCTCTATTATTGATGATACGAATATTTTTGATAAAATGAATCATTTCTTCTAAAAACTGTATCTGTTTTTTACTGCCAGTAAATACTTGTCCATATTCTTTTGGAGAGTTCAAAAGAGAAGAATTTAAAATATCAAACAATTTGTCAAAATGATCAATAAAATCTATTGTTCCAACGGTTTCACTTGGAAGAAGACCGGAGGACATTTGAGTACACATACCGGCAGCTACATGATTACTTAAAACTTGTACTGCAAATTTAACTTTCATTTTCTGAAAATTATTTGGCTCGATATGATTTTTGATAATTTCG